>JAQQSQ010001296.1:0-12801 GCA_028627145.1 Eidolon dupreanum
GGTAGTCCACCCATATCAGGAGGGGATATGTTCCGAGACTTCCAATGGATGGATGCCTGAAATCTCACATAGTACTAAACCCTACGTATACTATGTTTTCTCCTATGCATGCGTACTTTTCACTTAAAGGAAACAATTTATGGCTTCTCTTTGGCATTTTCAAATTGCCAGCCCACTACTCTTACGTTTGGAGCCATTATTAAATAAAAAAAGGGTTACTTGAACACAAGCACTGCGATACTATGACAGGCAGCGATCTGATAAAGACAGCTAATTAGTGACTAATGGGCAGGTGGTGTATAAAGCATGGACATAGGGATGATTCCGGTCCAGATTGGACAGGGAAATGACATGAAAATTTATAACGCTACTCAGAACACAATTAATTTCAATCTTGTGAATTGTTTATTTCTGGAATTTTTCATTTAATATTTTCTGACCACAAGAGAAGGATCTTTATAAAGTGGCTTGGGAATCATGAAGTTAGAGTTCTAAAGACTCTTAGATCTTCCAGTTCAATTTATATATTTTCTAATATTTCTCTCCAGGTATGTTTTTATCATACTAAAATTCACATAACATAAAATTCCCCTTTTTAACAATTTTACGGCATGCAACCAATGACTGTTGTTATGTTCACAAAGGTGTGCAATCATCACCATTATCAAACCTTAGAACATTTTCATCATCTCAGTAAGAAACTCCATATCTATGAGGCAGTGACTTCATGTTACTCCTTTCCTCCAGCTCCTGCCATCATTACTATGTTTTCTGTCTCTGTACTTTGCCTGTCCTAGGCCTTTCATATAGATGAAATTATGCAATATGCATGGCCTCTTTTGTCTTGCTTCTTTTACTTAGCATGATGTTTCAAAGACCCATCCATGTTGTAGAATCTATCAGTACTTTATTCCTTTGTATACAAGAATGAGATTCCATTGTATGGATGAATACACCCCATTTGTTTGTGCATTCATTCGAATCAACCGAGGTTGTTTCCATTTGGGGCTATTGTGAACAGTGCTGCCATGAACATTCATGTAAAAGTTTTTGTTTGAGTCATAGCACATTTCGACATTCTTTCTAATATTTAGAAGACCTGATATGAAACGGGCATAAAAATTGGACAGTTGATTGTACACATTCCTTTCTGTTTTCTGAGACAGTAACAACCTTTCAGCAACAGGAATATAAATGATTCGTATTTGATTTGAAATGCATTCATATGCCTCATACCTGGAAATGTTAGTAAAAAATTTGTAATTAAAATACTGTTGCTGCATGTCATTGTTATCGCTATGTGCTCTTAAAATTATCAAAAACTCAAAAGGAAATTAATACAAGGATGAATTCAATCTAACAATTTTCTTACATTAAAAAGATAAAATTTCACTTTGGATAATATGGCTATTTTAACTATGTTGATTCTTCCAATCCAAGAACACAAAATATCTTTCCATTTCTTTGTGCCCTCTTCATTTTCTTTTAATAATGTCTTCTAGTTTTCAGTGTATAGGTCCTTCATGTTTTATTTATTCCTAAGTATTTAATTCTTTTAGCTGTAATTGCAAAAGAAAATTTTTTTTCATTTCTCTTTCTTAAATTCATTGTAAGTGTATACAAACACAGTGGATTTTTGTACATAGATATAGAAACTGTACTATATTTATTTATTATTTCTAATAGTTTTTTGGTAGAGTTATTAGAGTTTTCTATATAAAGAATGCTGTCATCTGCAAAAAGTGACAATGTGACTTTCATTGCCTATTTGGATGACTTTTATTTCTTTCTCTTGCCTAATTTAAGGCAATCTGCATTAAAGTTCCAATGGCAATTTTTAGAGAAATAGAACAAAAAATATACAAATTTGTATAGAATCACAAAAGACCCCAAATAGCCAAAGCAATCTTGAGGGAAAGGAAAAAAAAGGCTGAAGATTTCACATTGCCTTACTTCAAATTATACCACAAAGTGACAATTATCAAAACAGAATGGTATTGGCAAAACAAAACAGACACACAGAACAATGAAACAGAATTGAAAGCATAGAAATAAACCCACATGTATATGGGAAAATTATTGTTGACAAAATATCCAAAAACATACAGTGGAAAAAGGAAAGCATATTCAATTAAAGGTGCTTAGAAAATTGGAAAGCCACATGCAAAAGATTGAAACTAGACTACTGTTGTCACCATACACCAAACTTAACTCAAAAAAGATCAAAGGCCTAAAAAAAATTGCATAGAAAAAAACATAGCTACTAAACTCATGAACCTTGAACTTAGAGAGGATTTTATGAATTTGACCTCAAAGACAAGGGAATTGAAATAAAAAATAAATGAACAGGACTATATCAAACTAAAAAACTTCTGCCCAGCAAAAAAAAAAAAAAAGCCAGTGACAAAATGAAAAGGCAACCAACTGAATGAGAGAAGGTATTAGCAAACAAAGCCTTCGATAAGGGAATAATATATATAATATATAAGGAACTCATACAACTCAACAACAGAAAAACAAACAATCCATTTAAAAAATGTGCAGAGGACTTGAGCAAACACTTCTCCCAAGAAGACATACAAACAGCCATCAGACGTATGAAAAGATGCTCAACATTACCTGCTATTACAGAAATGCATATCAAAACTACAATGAGATACCACCTTACATCTGTTAGAATGGCTATCACCAACATGACAAATAATAACAAGTGTTGGAGAGGTTACAGGGAAAAAAGGAACCCTCATACTGTCCTCTTGGAAACGTAGATTTATAGAGCCACTATGCCAAAGAGTTGGAGGCTTCTCCAAAAATTAAGGTATTTACCCAAAAAACTTGGAAGCATTTATCCACAAAGATATGTGTACCCCAGTGTTCATTGCAGCATTATTCATGGTGGCCAAGACATGGAAATAACCAAAGTACCCTTCGATAGATGATCAGAGAAAGAATATACGGTACATATATACAATGAAATATTAATCACAAGAAAAGTTGAAGTACTGCCATTTGTGACAACATGGATAGATCTGAGATTATTGTGATATGGGAAACAAGTCAAACAGAAAAAGTTGAGAACCATATTATTTTACTCATATGTGGGATATAAAACTGAAAGCAACAAACAAACAAGACAAAAACTCATAGACAGACAACAGTTTAGTGGTTACCAGAGGGAAAAAAGGGAGGAGGAGGCATAAAAAGGCACAGGATGTCTAATATATGGTGATGGAAGAATATGACTTTAAGTGGAGAACAGACAATGCAATATATATATGATATATTATTGAAATATACACTTGAGATCTATATAATTTTATTAACCAATGTCATCCCAATAAATTTATTTTTTTAATATATAATTAAGGTTTAGTTTTAGCACTTTCTTCTGGCTTTTAGGTTTTCTGTATTAGACACTAGTATTAGTGTGAAAATATACCACATGCAATTTGAATATATTCCAGTTACATCTATATAAAATACAGTAGTTACTTTTCATTTTCTTAATTTAAAATGATACCTTCATTTATTTTAATATTCTATCAGTTGTGAACACTTAAAATATTATTTTATCCTACATGAGGTGGACATTAAGAACTTCTCTAACAACATAGAATGGTGAGTAAGAAAGTACTTTGGAGCTTTGATCTAGCTTCTTGATGAATAACTGATTTAGAATTTCTAATAAATTACTCACATCTATTATTTAATATTTTTGAAATTCCAAGTTAAAAACATGTAATTTCTACTTCTGCTGGCTTAATCCTCTCTTATTCCCCTAGCCATCCAACAAAAAGAATGCATTACAATTATTCAGTCATTTCTTGATATTATCATGACCTTCAACACTTTTTTCTCATTCCATGTTTCCTTAACATCAACCTTTTTCCATGAAGTAATCAACTTCTACTGGAAAAGATTATCTTTTTACTCTTGACTTTAATGGATAATATTATATAATCGAATATCAGATATCAAGTATCTTTTCTCTCTCTTTTTTTTTTTTTTGGTTTCTATCCAGTTATAATATGAATAAGATATTATAAATATGGATTGAAACTGAGTCAGGGGTACCCAGAAAAACTTATCTTTATTTTGCCTTTTAGAAACTCTTTCAAATTTGTGGGCTGATTATGGTTTCCTTTCTCTCTTTCCAATTGAAGAAATTTAAAATAATTCTAAAAGTAAATTGAAAAGTGAGACCAAAGTAATGATTTTTAATTACATGACATTAGAGCAAATGAATAATCCTTTGAGAGACAATTCAATATATTCGCACTTTATTACAACAATAATCCAGATAGAATACAGATGTTAATGTAAATAAAATAAGTCATAAAATTATTGGAAGAAAATATAGACAAGATGAGTAAATCCTTTCAAATAATGGCAACGGATTCTGAAAGAATACTATAAAACTCAAATATGGTTTACTACATATTAACCAAATTTTCTGTATACCAAGACCACATAAGTTGTCTTAAATATTAAATAACAAATCATTACATAGAATTTGTAACATATAATACAGGCAAAGATGTAACAGTGTGAATATATACAAATAGAAAAGGCTGAGGAATTACTTTTATTCAGAAACAGTGAAAGAGAGGGTCGTAATATTCTGTTTATGAATAAAACCTAAATTACCAATAAACATTTGGAAATTGCTGTATATCAACAGCAATCAACAAAATGTGAATTATTCGAAGCATTGTTTCAGTGAAGATTTAACACACTGGTAATACATCTTGACCTCGGTGTTATTAACACATGTTACAGTCTCCAAGGGCACTGTCTCAGTTCCTAGGTGTGTTAGTTAGCGTTTATGTGTTTTATTTTTCTACATTAATTATATTTTACGTTCATTAGTCACTTTGAAGCTGAGTCACCAATGACATATTTTTTTTACTTCATTGGTCTTACCTATTACAAGCTGGCCATATAAAGCATCCTCAACTTTAAGGGATGCACTCTGTGTTAAAATTTTGGAGTCAAATCATCAACTTTTCTAGAAGCAAAAAGAATTTCTGTTTTTCCTTTCCTTATTTGTTAGTTTTTCCTTCTATCTAGCTATTCAGATTATGCAGATCTATAGTAGTTCCTTTTTAAATTTAGATTTATACTGTAATTCCTGGTAAGCCTCAGACACAGAGATGCAAAAGTTGATATATTCTGCATGCATTTCCACCACTACCTTTGAGTAAAAGTTAAGTAAGAAAGCATGACTAGATTACATCCACATCACTACTAATAATTCTAGTTTAATTGTGAGTTCCATGAAGGCTCTGTGAGGATAAAACAAAAACTGAAGCACGAATGAAAGACTAAAGAGTAAGTATGTTCATATTTCTCAAATTAATTTTTTTCTATTCTGAAGTTTAGAAAAATAATAAAATATTTCCTGTCACTTTCCTGAGTGTGTGTATATATTGCATACAAATACACATTTATGTATAAACACACATTTGTGTACATATATAGTTATTTTTTAAAATTTGTACAGCTCATAAAAATGGGAGAAATTAACTTCATTTCTTCAATGTCATTTTATCTTCAAGAATATTAATCATGGAAGCAAATGAGGAAGTCTCTAAGCTTGTTTTATGTTACGTATGTAAGCAATGAAATAGTCAAAATCAATGGGCATATAATGTAACATCTATTGCCCCTTCGCTGCCACATGTGCAAGTGCATGCATATACACACACATATACGCACACCTCATTTACATAAATCCATCTCTTCAACCTAATGAAACTGGTTTGAAGTTCATCTAAAAAAATTTTGTCTTTTTTAAAACATAAGTACTTTTTGATGGCTAGGCATATTAAACAAAATTAGTAAATTACACTTGCATTATAATTTATCAGAATATTTCTGAAACATGTTTCTGAAGTAGGTAACTAGAAGGACAAAAGAGTTATTTTGCATCCTAGGATGATACCTTACATCAGAGGGACTTTTGCTGGAGGTACAATAGGGAATGAAGAGATGATTACTACCAGAGGAAAGGAAGGTAGGCTCTGGGGAACAACAATCCTGTGTTTCTCAATTTGAGCCATCACAGACGTTTCAAGTGTGGACCTAATGTACAGATCAGAGTAGGGTAATAGTGCTTAGATGGTTTACTTTGTCCATGAGCATATATATCAGCGTTGTCCTCTCTGATGGTGTCTAAAATCTCTGAGTTTCCTTTTTGTTACACAGTTTCCATTCGAGATCATTTTGTCAAAGAAGGAACCCAGGAGCAACATTGGGTTGAAACTAGCCATCTAATAACGCACCATTAAAAAAAAGATGCTATTTCTCGTGTAACTGGACTAAAGTCTAAGTAGTTTGTACTTAGACTTTATATGCTACCAGTGAAATTAAAATGAGTATCCTCAATTATGCAACTTTCTAGAAAAGGATCATATAAATACAATACAATAGAAAATTATTATTTGCTCATATCTAAAATTTTTTAAAAACCTCATTACCTTATACTTTTTAAATAATTCCTATTTTTTTCACATGGTCTATATTAGAAAAATTTAAATGAAAAATCCTATGGACTTTTTACAGTCTGAGTGATTATATTTTACTATTCAAAAATCGGTGCCCTGAAGGGTCACGAGAGCATGATACATACTCTTATGTTGTAGAAAGTACCTTCGACATTAGTATAGCATTTTCTAATGAACCACAGGAATCAAGATTCTGTCAAGTGTAACCATAAAATATCAGTAAAGAATATATCCTGGTCTTCATTTGTAAATATCTATGTATTTAATTAATATGCTGACAAGCTATTATATTCCAGGAAACTTGATAAGATCTGAGTATACTACTTAGAACCAGATAGGCCCTGATCTCAAGACTATCACAGTCTAATTGGGTAACAAACAATAAATAAACACTTCTGATATAGCTATGATGGATACAGAAACATAGTGGATTGTACCTAATGTAGTCTGGAGGAATTGAGATGGTATCTCAGAACTTATTCTAGATGCAGTGAGGAAAATAGATTAAACTGATCAAAACAGGAGATAGGAAGTCCAGCTAGAGAACCAGTGTTTCATATTGAGTGCGAGATCAAAGTAATCTGAAGTAGGGTAGAAGCAGATAGAATAGAAAAAATGAACTCCTTTATAACACGTTAAGGATGTACAATCTAAACACGTCAACTATTATTCAGATGTGGGCAATAGGTAAAAGAGTATAATAATGAATTGAGCAAGAAAGTGAGAGTGGATAAAGAAGCCAGATTTTAGAAATCTGAGTAATGAATGAAAGATAAAGGTGTAGAGAGGACAAGTAGAGACTACATAAAGATTAACATAGGATATAGATATATATAAATTGATGAGGATAATTATTTTAAAGTATTATATAAATAAATAATCTGGTCTTTGCGATTTGGTGGTTGAGTGAATAACCTGAGCTATGCTAATGAACACAACTTGTGTCAAGCCTTCCTCATACTATAATAGACTAGATATATATAAAAAAGTGTTTTGTTCATTAAACATTAGTAAAAAGTGTAGAAATAAGGAACTGTTATAGAATACTAGTGTCAGATGTAATAGCCAAATCTCATGGTTTTCTTTGTTTTTTAAAAAAGTATTAAATTTAACAGTAGTTGAACATTACGAAAAATGAACAAATCACAAGGGAAGAGTTCTATAAATAAAAATATAGAAATAAAATAGATATAATAGAACAATAACAGCATCAAATAAGCCATATATATATACCTAGACCTAGTCCATACCCTCACACTTCTCCCTGAATAGAGACATTATCATGATTACTAACTCTGCTGATTGGTTTTGCTTATTTTTGAAAATTGTTTAAGTGGATTACGCTTTCTGTCTTCTCTGTGTCTTGTGTCTTCACTTAAAATTATGTTTGTTAGAATGCTCCAGATTCTTTCATGTAACAGTGTTATTTTATCTTTATTGTTATATTCATCCATTGTATGAATATATCACAATTTAAAATCTCATTCCATTATAGATGGACATTTTTTTGTCTTGAGGTTATTGAGAATAATGCTGATATAAACATCCTTACACCTGCATATATTTGTGTACATATGTACATGTTTTATTAAGTAAATACTGAGAATTATAATTTCCTGTTTTTTAGATATCTGGATACTCAGCTCAATAAATATTTTAAGTATTGTTGTTTTTATAGGAATTTACATTCTAATCTTTAAGATATCAGTGTTCAACTTCATCTATTTAATGTTAATTATTCTGATGGTTGTGCTTTAGTTGTGAATTTAATTTCTTTTATCTTGAGTACTAAAATTATCACATTTTCCTATGCTCACTGGCCCTTAGATATAGTCTTTTGTGAAGACATGTCCAGTTGTTATTGGGTTGAATTTTGTTTTTTTTATTGACTTGTAGTGGAATTTTATAAATGCTGGTTGCAATCCTTAACAGTTGTTGCAAATACCTTCTCCGGGACCATAACTTCTCTTGTTCACATCAGTTTTATTGAAGCAAAATTTATATATTATAAAAACAACATATTTTAAGTGTAGCATTCCAATGGATTTTGACAAATGTATTTATACATCCTTATAACCATTACTGAAATCAAGACATACAAATTTCTATTACTTCAAAGAGATTATGTTCTTTCTCAACCTCTCAATTAATTTGGTTTGTCTTCTCCAGAAACAAATTAAAATTTATTGTACTTTCTCTTTACTGTGTATATATTTTATCTTGGCATTCTACTTCACAATTTATCCATGTTTCATATATCAATTCTTTATTTTTTTATTACTATAAAACATTCCCTGTATAGATATACCACAATTTATTTATTTATTCACCTATGTTTACTTTATTTCATTCTACTTTTGGTTATTATGAATAAAGTTGCAACTATCGAGTCTCCCTCTGGACACGTTTTTTTTTTGTTGCTGTTGTTCTTGGGTAAATTTGCCATGTCATATAATAGATATTTTTCTAATTTTATAAGAAACTATAAATTAAAACTGCAAAATTATTTTTGTTTATAAAAAATAAAAATTATTTAAGAAAAGAAATTATAGAATAAAACATCAAAGCTGTATTCGATAATAGTTTTTATACATTTAACTTATTGAATTAATTGATAAAATTATATAGGTTTCAAGTGTACAATTCAATAATTCTTCATATGTATATTGCATTCTGTGTCCACCACCCAAAGTCAAATCTCCTTCCGTTGATCCCCTTTACCTGTGGTTTTGCTATGTTATGTTTACACTGGTGATATATAAACATTGCAATTTCATAGTGTTTTTCCCACACTTGCTATTGTTAGTAAATTTAATTTTGACTATCCTAAGGAATGTTTAGTAATATCTTGTTATCATTTTAGTTTTCATTATCTCAATGACTAATGATATTGAGCATCTCTTCATGTACTTTCATGTCTTTCACGCTCCTTTTTTGTAAAGTATTTCTTCTAATTTTTGACCTCTTTTTATTGGGTTGTTTTTTTTTATTTGTAAATTTTGTACATATACATACACATATATACCAATATACTACTTTGCATCTTCATCATAGTATATATAGTATACGTAGTATACATATAATATGTATGTACTAATATGTATTTAATATATGTAATATATATTCATATATATATACAAAATAAGTGATCTTTGTTTCAGAGACATGTTTAATAAATACCTTCTAGTGTATAACTATTCTTTTCATTTTTAATTTTGCCTTTCAAAAAACAGTATTTTTAATTAGGTCTATGATCTATTTCAAGTTTATTTTTTGTTATGTCATTTCTATCCATATGTATATCTTACTGTAGCAGCACTATTTGTGATTAAGCTTTATTTTCGCCCTCAATTTGTCTAATGTTACTCAATTTTAGTATACATCGTTCTAGTCTAACGAATTATATGTTTATTCTTAACTCAACGTCATTTTTTTGTAATTTCCATAGTGTTGCTATTCTAATTAGTTCAATTTATGTCTACATGTTTCTTGTTTAAATGAAGTTGTAAATGACATTTAAAAAAATTTCCAGTTCCAAATGTTCATCGTTGCTATACATAAACACAATTGTCTATATATAGTGACTCTCTATCTTGTGCCTTTGTTAAACTCACTTACTTATTCATGTACATATTTTGTAGATTAGTAGGATTCTATATCTATCTGATTATGTTATCTACAAGAGAAAACAATTTAACTTCTTTATTTCTAATCACAATGTCACCATTAGTTTCTCACCTTATTTTACTGGCTAGGAACTCCAGCACATTGTTGAATATCAGCGATGATGTAGTTGTCCTTGCATAGTTTATGATTTTAGGGAAAAGTTTTTAGGCTTTTCTCTTTATATTTGATATTAGCAGAAGTTTTGTTTTGTTTTTGATAAGTAGATGTCTTTTATCACATTGAGGAAGTTTCTGTTTTTACTTCACTGAGAGATTTTTATCATAAATAGTTGTTGAATTTTGTCAGGAATATTTTTCTGAAATTATTCAGAAGAAAATATGTATTCTCTCTGTCTCTGTTATTATAGAGAATAAAATTAATTGATTCAAAATATTAAACCAATCTTGAATTCCTAGGATAACTGTCACCTCGTGGTGCACTGTGCTGATAATGTAATTGCTAAATTTGATTTGTTATTCTCTTACTGAAGATTTTTATCTATGTCCATAGAGGGTATTGTTTAGAATTTCTTTTTTTGTAATGTGTATCTTTAGTTTTACTATTAAGGTGATACCAGCCTTGTAAAAGGAGTTAGAGTATGCTAATGTCTTCTGTTCTCTGAAGAAATCTGACCAGTATCATTTTTAGCATCATACTGTGTTTATTATGGTTTCTTTAAAAGAATTATTCATACCTGTAGTAAAAATTCCCCATCATTCTTTATGGTCTTCAAATGTGACTTCTATTTTGGCCCTTGCATTTTATATAAAATTTACAAGTATTTTTAAATCCTCAAAAATTAAGGTGGGATATGTTCCTTACTCCTGTTTTCTCAAAGAGATTGTATAGAATTGGCAATATTTGTTGTTTACATATTCACTCCTGGAAATTCTGCTGTAGAATATTTTGAACTATAAATTTAATTTTTTTAATAGCTTTAGAACTATTCGGCTATCTATTTCTACTTGAATATATTTTGGTAGCTTGTAGACTTTAAAAATTCATCTACTTCATTTAAGTTGTCCAAAATATTTGTATAAGTTGGTCATAGTATTCTCTTATTAACCTTCTAATATCTGAGATCTGGAATGATGTTTTTCATTTCTGATATTTCTAGTGTGTTTTCTTCCTCTAATTGTTTTATTTTTTGTTTTTGTTTGTCTGTTTTGCTTACCAATTGAGTTATAATTCACCAATATTATTATTCACTGAAGAACCAATTATTGGCTTCATTAGCTTTATTATTGTCTTTTAAATTCTATTGATTTTTAAATTCTACTGTGTTTTAAATTCTATTGATTTCTGGTCTTATCTTTATATTCTTTCCTTTCATATTTTGGGTTTATTTACTCCTTTTTCTAGTTTTTATTGTCAAAAATACTTGAGTTGAAATATTTCTTATTTACTAATATAAACATTTAATATAATTAATGTGCATAGTCTATGAATTATAATATACACTGAACATTACACAGACCACTTAGAATCACTATTTAACCATTGAAGTTAGGATGTAGAACATTTATTACTATGTAGAACCATTTATTCTTCTCCTTTCCATTGTGGTTATTACTTATACTATTTCTGTATACATTGGAAATTCAATCAAATAATGCTATAATTTTTGCTTTCAATGTCTGTTTTATGAAAGGATTTGTGTAAAATTAGTATTTTTCTAATGTTTGGTAGAAATTTATAGTTTAGACATCTCTGCCTGGCATCTATTTTGGGGGTGGTTTAAGGTTTTTTTCTTACTTTAACAGATAAAGAGATGTATAATTTACATATTTCATCTTGAATTAACTTTGATAGATTGTATATTTTACAGAATTAGTTCATTTCATTTAAGCTGCCAAAGCTACTTTGCAGAGCTCATCAAAATATGCCATTTTATCATTTTAATACCTGTATAACCTATAAGTATGTCATATTTCTCATCCCTGATAAATTTAATCTTTTCTTTTTTTCTGATTAGTCTCAGAACAGTTTTATTAATGTGACTCATACTCTCTAAGAATCACGTTTTGATTCCATTAATCTTTCCTCTTATTTTCTGTTTTCTATTTCACTGATTTTTGCTTTATTGTTTCCTTTCTTCTGTTTAGATGCTTCTTATTTGATATTTTACATAAAGAATGCCTGAAACATCAAAGATAATAATGAGAAATCACACAGCAAAACAGCATACATTTTGTTAGGAATTACAGAGGATTCACAACTCAAAGTTCTGGTGTTTATCTTCTTTCTCACTTACGTACTGAGTGTTCCTGGAAATTTTACCATTATTATTCTTACACTCATAGATTCTCATCTTAAAACACTTATGTATTTTTTTCTTCAAATTTTCACCTTCTTAGAAATGCAGACTGGTTTCGTTGGATTATATGTGCACAGTCTTTTGCTACAGAATTTGAATATCTACATCCTGATAAAATCTCTTATTTTTACATGCTGATTGGGTAGATTTCAAAAGTCAGCGATGAGAAACCACACACCAATAACAACTTTTATCCTGCTGGGACTGACAGATGACCCACAACTGCAAATTCTGCTATTTATCTTCCTCTTTCTCACCTACATGTTGAGTGTAACAGGGAACCTGACTATTATCACCCTCACGCTGATGGAC
>JAQQSQ010001297.1:0-12801 GCA_028627145.1 Eidolon dupreanum
CTGCCGTGCCGGCCACTGACCTGTCACGTAGCAGCGTGTGGCTGCCCGGCTGCGTTGCAGACACTCCGCCACCATCGCAAAATGGGGACAGAAAAATGAGACGGAAAAGGACAAATGTAGCATCACCACATGGAGTTCACTAACCTGTGGAAGTGAGCAGTTCGAGTCCGGTACCATGCAGGGGAGGGTTTATTCTGCTTGGGTTGGATTTTAGTCATCCAAGCAACAGTTTTCTTAAGTTAAAGCCAATAATTTGTTTTTTTTATTATAATTACAAAAATTGTTTCATAGCCTTAAGATACAGACATGGTCTGAAACACAATATAGAGAACAGAATTTTCATAATGGTTCGATTTAATATGTTTTTAATTCCAAACAATATAAGAAAAATGACTGTTCCCAAGCTTTCATTTCGATCTAAGATGATGCATTCGCCCGCACCCTGGATGAATGAGGATGGCTTCACAGCAGCCTGTTTTCAGGATGGCGAGTGTGCTCTTTGCCTTGTTAGCAGTCGGCTCAGGTTACCATGGAATATATTCTAGACTGAAGAAGAAAGTCGGATTGAAAAGTTCCCTCCCGTTCTTTAATTAGTAATCAATTCTTATTTGAGACCTACTCTTAAATGTCGGCTTGCTGAGTAAAGAATCGTAACAATTTTAAAGATAATTTATGGTTGCTAATGAACTAAAACCAGAAAATATAAGTAACTGGGTTCTTGGACATTTTAAAGTATCCGTGTCATTTGCACAATTTCATTTAACATACATTTGAAATCGTTATAAGGATGTATAACATGCGAGGTAGTAACCACATGTTCTGTGTATCAATGCTGAGTTAGGACATTAAAAAGAAGGGCGCTCAAGATCCGAATCTGTGTTATAAAGTGAGATTTACATTGCTCAGGAAAGACATAAGTTTTAAGAGTAAATAGGGTAGTTTAATTATTCTCCCCCTTATGGTGAATAAAATGTGCACTTTGTTATTTTGTTGCTGTTACAGTAGCATTTTTTCAAAATAAAATGGGAGGTACTCGGCCGTGGTTTTGTCACCCTAGCCGGGGGGCGCGGCTACTGGCCGGCCTCACTTCTGTTTCTGGTCTGACCTCATTCTTCGGTGTGTGCAGGTCACTAATGAGTGTGAGGTTGCTTCTGTCTACCATCTTCTGCCAGGGGGTCCACGCTGATGAGCCGAGTGTGGCTCCTGGCGGTCTGTTCCTTCCTTCTCTGCCGGGAGCACCCGGGGCGCCGGCATCTGCTCCTCCGTCCACGCAGCGAGAACGTAGATATGTGACCGTCCCTCCAGGAGCTCGCTGCTGATGTGGCAGACACGTTCACAGGGCTTTCGAAACAGGCTCCTCGTCCGTGGTGTCCGTGTTGGTAGGCTGTCCCCGAGCCCTGAAGGGTGACCTTGACAGAGCCGGGGCTGGCAGGGAGGAGGGGCCGTGGGGACGCTGGGCCGGAAGCACCTCAGCTGTGCGGCATGTGCGCCAGGGCCTGGATCGCGGAGGGCCTTCCTGCTACATGAGCGCGCGGCCGCATCCCGGAGCCGAGCGAGGGGAGCCCGGGGGCAGGGGACGCGCGGTGTGAGGACCGCCTTAGCGGGCAGGACGGAAACCGGTGGGGCTCGAGAGCCGTCGGAGAGGGCGCGTGGCTGCGGCACGGGCGTGGGCGTGGGGCGCTGGGCCCTCCGTGCGGAACACATCTGTCTGCAGAATGCTCCTCAGCATTGTTGGAGGTAGCAGCAGCAGCGGGGACTTTAAAGTAGTGACGTGAAGACCAGCACGTGTCTGGTGCTCAGCTTTGGAGGTTCGGAACAGACTTTGGAAAAGAAATTTGAGGGTCTTGAGAACTGAGACTTTGGGTGTGACAGAGCCGGGTGCTGTTGAGATTCAGGAGGCCAAGTCTTACAGGGACCGGGCGGAGTGTACGTGTGAACAGTACAGAGGAGACGGCAGAGTCGGGGCGCCCCGTCGCAGGCTCCCCATCTGGCCGCCTCTGGAAAAGCTGGGAGAGAAGTCACAGAAGCAAGAAGGACAGCCGTGGGCCTCGGGCCTCTCAGCAGGACTTCCAGGAGTGACACGTGGCGGCACAAGCTCAGGCTGGGGCTGGGCAGGTCACAGGAGAGCCGCAGCCCACACACGCCGCAGGCTACGCCCTCAGGCTCCCGCATGCTCCAGAATCACGCAGGACAGGCGGCGCCGGAAGTTTCGGTGCCCGGGAGGGGGCAGGCTGCAGAGAAGAAGGCCCGTGGCCTGTGAAGTATGCAGTAGTGACCAGGGACATAACCTGTGTCGTGCCGAGCACAGCTCTCATGGAGCCGACGGCACGCGGACCGTGCGCACGGCGGCTGACAAGCGGCCTCCCCATCCCCAGGGGCCGTGAGGCCCCCGTGCACCATCCTGAAGCTTCGGGCAGACAGTGGCAAGCACCTGAGTGCAGTGCGACTTCGATCTGAAGCGCTGGTTCCTAATACTAACGCGCCAACGGCCAGCGCGTCGCCGGATCACCTTCCACTACGCTGAATGTTAACTTATTTTAGGAAAATTAAGTTAGACTTCACACACCTTAGCCTTTGTCCTATAAAATGATATCCACTACCCCAGAACTTTCCAAACGTGAGCAAATGAAGTGCTTTGATATTTGCCGGGCGATTCAGGACAGCCCCTGTCTATGGCTCCCGTGTTCCCCAGGGCCTCACCTGTAACCTGCGCAGCCCCACCTGCTCCTAGCGGACGGGCTGCGACTGGGCCAGCACCCTCACTACACGGGCAGCGGCTTGTCTGCACCCGGCCGCGTGCCCGCTGACGTCTGTCGTCTCCACGGTCCCACAGCCAGTCAGGGTTCCGCACTTTGGAACTGCAACAAAGAGGGCGCGTTGGGGAACAACAGCTCGTGTGCTCGGGGCGGCCACAGGTGCCCCTGTGTGGCGGTGACGGGAGGTGGCAGGTGGACTGCACAGAGCGTCACAGGTGCTGGAACGGCCGTGTGACAGTCGGCGCCTTCTCCCTTCGCCGTCAGACGCGTTCTGAGGGGAGGTGGGGGAACGATGAGCTGACCCGCAGCGTGGCGTCCGCAGAGATCTGACGACCGCCGCTCGCTTGCAGCGCTTCACTTCGGTTTGTCATTTAGCGCTTTAGTAGCTCATGCGATTGTCCTTTAGCACCGTGCTTCTCACCTCGCTGTTGTCTGGAGCGCGCGGCTTCGTCGGCGCGGTCACCGCCGGTCACACGCGCGGCCGTGAGACACGTGGAGGACGTGCAGGAGCGTAGACGGCGCCTCGGGGCCCGGAGGGAGCCCTTTGGGCCAAGCGTCCACACAGGTGACAGGAGCGCGCCCAGCCCCTAGAGACCACCTTGCTACCCAGGGCCCGGGGGTCCCACGGACTCCACGCCGTGGCTGACGGCTGCCCAGGGAGCCAGCAGCAGGGGCCGCGTCTGGCCGGCAAGTTCCCGGACAGAAGCCCTCGGCGCGGCCGCCGCTCTGCCTCCAGCCGTGCCGCCAGGGGCTCCCCAGTGCAGCGGGTCCCCCAAACACAGTCAGCTTCGCGCCAGCCGGGTTCGGGTCCTGGCCAGACCAGACTCCCCGCTGTCGACTCTTCCTGGCCGCTCGTTTCGGTCGTAACGTGGAATCGCTTTATTTCGTCTGTTCTTCTTTCCCCAGAGGTTAGCGTTCGTGCCTGTTGAGCAGGTTTACCACGTTTAAGTGCAAATTGTGAAATCAAGCATTCTGATGAGCAAGATCTGACCGGTCCATAGTTCACGAACCTGATGGAAGTTCGCGTAGCGAATGGAAAATGAGAGCCAAGAGGCGACCGAGGCCGACTGTCTCCGGCACACCTGCCGTGGGCGCCAGGGCGCCGGGCAAACCACGCGTGGTCTCCCGGGTGGCATCCTGGGACGGGTGGCACATGGTGCCGAGGCACCTCACAGATGGTAGCGGCTATCGGGTTGCATGTTGCTAAGGTCATAGTGGGTCAAAACTGAATCAGTTATCACCAGTTTAAACCAAAAAGGAAGCCCTTTTACGCTGGTCATTAGCGCGGGTTCAGTCTTGTTGAAGTAGACGAATTACACACTTGTTCTGTTTTCAGAAGCTTTTTGCCTGCATTTCTCTACGTAGAATGTCGGCAGACTCCGGCACTGAGCCGGGCGTGGCGTCGGGGTGCCGTCCTGCCGCCCCGCACCCCGCGCCCCGCACCCTCGCCTCGGGCCCCGCCGTGGTGCCACAGTGCTGAGCGTGAAGGCTGACGAGACGCTCAGGCTCTTCCTGGGCCACCTGCAGCTGGAGAGCGTGACCTTCACGCGTGTCCCGTGTCCTCCGGGCTCGTCTCGCCTGCAGTGGTCAGCCAGGGCTCCGAGGCGCCGTCCGTGTGGACCCGCCACTGGCCCTTCCCGGCTCCGCCACGGGCAGCGCCGTCCAGACGGGGACCCTGTGCACCGTTTTGCCGGAAGGCGCTTCCCAAACCCTGGGGTTTTAGCTCTGTCGAGGGTGACCTTTCTGCCCCCGTGCGTGTGCTCGATTCGCACGACTAACGTGTAATCACTTTTAAAGCGAGTGTGCCACACGCGCCGACGGCACTCTGGTGTTAGCGTCGTGGCCCGGCGTCGTCTCGTGGCGGCCGAGGGATCACCTTGTGTCTGAGCCTCAGAGCACGGCGGCCACCCAACGGGGCCTCCTGGCGGTGGGTGTGCGAGCTCCCACCGACCCTTGGCTGCCATGTGGTACGAGCTCAGAGTGCTGCTGTCGTCTGCTGCTAACTGCTGTCACCTGCCCCTAGCAGCCCGTCCTAACGGAGGTGTGAGCAGGGCGCACGTTGCCTTTGGAGTGGGCCCCGCCTCCGAGTGCGCGTGCGCACCCGACAGGAAGCAGCAGCAGGCTGGGGCTTCCTCAGCAGCGGCATTTTGAAATTAATTTGGGCGAATTTCCATGCACAAGGGGTGAACGACGGGGAGCGTTCTGGGGCGGTTACTGGTTCGCCGGATCCGAGTGCCGTGTCTGTTCCGACCGGTCTCGACGCGTCCAGCGCCGGGAGCCGTTTCGGGCCGGCCGGGCCGCGCGCGGCGCTCTGCAGAGGACCCCCGCGCCCAGCGCCACGTTACGTTTGTGTGTGGTGCTTGTGCTCTAGGGAGCAGGCAGCGTCCCCGACTTGAAGGCTGAACTGTCCCCCGTGGCACCGGCGCAGCTGATCATCGCGGACCAGAGAGACGTGTGTATCAAGCAGTTTACAAAATGAAGCCAGCTGTGTTTCCCTACAGACTGCGGCTTCCTGACACGCATCATTAAACCTCATTAGCTACTTCCTTCACAAAGATTCTCGTAGTCTTGAACATTGCATATTAACATTTTCTGCCCCTCCAACTGGAAATTATTTGCTTTATTGTAGAGTGTCAACTTGCTCTGGTTTCTGATGCGTTCTAATTGGTACTTTGGAGTGTAATCATCGTGAGATACCACGCCATGCATTTCTTTATTTGGAAATTAATACAGACCTTTTCACTTTATCTGTCAATCTGGGCAACTTTTCACACAATTCCCAACTCTTGGGATTGCTTACAAGCCATTAAGTATGAAATGGTTCATAAAATGTCTTTGAAGACATAAAGTAACACAAAAATTTTAGATGGTTTAAAATAGTGTTACATTTTGTCAAAGTACTAGTAATAAATCTCTTAAATAGTTGTAATAATAAAAAGCAAGCTGAAAAGTTTATTTAACCCTATTACGCTTATCATTTAATTTTTTAAGCAGACTTGCTAGATTCCATCTTCCTTACCAAAGAATGCAAGTCATGAGAACCGTGGATTTGAAAACTAAGTAACATTGATTCAAAGTGAGATATTAGAGCAGTGTGATAAGCTCATTCTTTCTCTTTTTCTGCCATTTTCTGTCTGCCATTCTGCTGTGCTGTCCTAAATATTAAAATGTTGATCTACTATTAACTTTCGATCTGTAGCTGGTTATGCCGATGCGTAGGTGGGACAGAAAATGGACAGACCCTCATCACTGTGTTTAAGATAACAGTAATTCTGAGGCATTTCAAACCCCAGTCAGCATTCTCTGTATCTTCACATGGTTTTAACATAATCAGAAATAGGTGCTGTGTATTTCCCTACAAGGGAATTTCATGAATTCAGTGAAATGGTGATCATAATTTTGATTCCAGTAAATAGTCATAGATCTTGTCAAGTCAGCTAATGACTCTTGATTTAAAAACACTATTGAGTGGTTTTAGGTAGTGCCAGGTGCCACATATATCTGGGGATTGGGGTAAAGACCTTAAATGGTCCATAAATTCCCGTATATTTACTCTATAAACCGAGAAGCATTGAAGGAGACGGTGACACATTACTGGACACCATCAGAGCCTTTGTGTCACTTAGCAGGGTTCCTGGTCCAAAGCCGCCCTCAGAAAAGCAAGCAAGATGTGAAACAGGCTGAACCGAACTGCCACACCAGGGCAGGCGACCACTGCGGAGCTTTCCTGCTAATCGCCGTCTCTCCCCGCCCCCAAGATGCTGTTACTCAGCGCCAGCACGGTCACGACGCCATGTTTAGGAAGGGGTGAGGCAGCCTGCTGAACCCAGGCTTCCTGGCATCTGGCACACGAAAGCCTCGCTGGCTGATGCTCAGCGAGTCCCCTCGCAGGGGCCGTTACACGCTATGCTTGCCGGTACACCGGAATGGAGTTTTGACAGTAACGTTTTGTAATTAATCACTGAACAAATTTTCTCCTTGTTTTAGAAACTCATCTATATCATAAGCTCTTCTGGAGAGAATCTAGGGCTGGAAATTAAAGATACATTGTACATTGATGACCTTGTTTACTAACAAAAATTTCACTGTTCCCTTTCCAAAATGTTATAAGGAAATTAACTAAGCCAGGGGACAGGTGGTCACCCCTCCCCCCCGCCCCAGGTTCCGTGCTGTTCTTTAGAAACAGGGCCCAGGCAGGCTCCAGGCAGGAGGGCGGGGCTGGCACCTGCTGCCCTGGCCATTCCCCTGCCTCCTGCGCCCCAGGATGCGGGTCCTCGCTCCGCGTGGGAGAGGAGCACCCCGTCTCTCCCTCCTCCACACCCCAGCCGTCCCCGTCACCTGGTGCAGATCCTTCGGCGCCTCCGTCCTGGCATCAGGA
This sequence comes from Eidolon dupreanum, assembly GCA_028627145.1. Taxonomy (NCBI): domain Eukaryota; kingdom Metazoa; phylum Chordata; class Mammalia; order Chiroptera; family Pteropodidae; genus Eidolon; species Eidolon dupreanum. The sequence continues at coordinate 7,135 of JAQQSQ010001297.1, forward strand.
AGGCTGGAAGCGCTGTGTTCGCCCTTGGCAGAGTTCAGAGGGTCCCTGGAGGGGACAGTGACTGCGGGAACCCCCGGCTTCACGGGCAGTCGTTTCCCTTACGAGTTTAACAGAGCCCGGATCTTAGTGCCATTGTCATCGACGTGCTTAAGAAACAAGGTTATTTTTCGTTCAGTAGTGCGTTTTATAAATTAAGTGAATATTTTAAGAGTATATTTTAGGGGTATTTCTAAAACATACACTCACACAAGATATTTAAAACTTATCACATTCAGGAGAAAATAATGACATGTGCACGTCCCTCACAGCACACCGACAAGCATGACATGCAATGTGCTCGGTCATAAAGCCTCTTCGGTGTGGACACTGAGCCTGGACTAGAGAGCGGAAGGTGGTCACTGCCCCACATGTCAACAATTTTACAAGAAGCCACAGTCTGCCCCTCTTACTGTCTGTTAAAAACTTAAGACTCCTAATAAAAGAGTTTCTTTCAAAATATCAGTACCATTAGAGGTATTATTAGAAAATTTTATTTTTCCTGATCCAAGGGATAAAAGAATTCCCAAGAGTGCGGGGCGTTTCGAAGTCTTCGGAGACGCGTGACGCGGCCGGGGCGCACGAGCGGTGCCGAGGCGTGTGCTGGGACCACGGCTCTTCCGGCCACAGTGAGGGCGTCGCCGCTCCCTAAGCTCATGGGTGCTGTGCTGTTAGGCAGTACGGGTTTGAGAACGGGTTAATCTATTTGTAAAAGTATCTGTTAAAATAAATGTAAAATTACCTAAATAAACTGCTTGTTTAATTGGATTAAATTGAAATCCAAATGCCTGACCTCAGATTCGCTCATACGAGTGACGCTGAGGTTTCTGCAGTCAGTGCTTAGCTTAGGTTAGTGAAGTAATTATTTTAAATTGGTGGGTGGTCTTGGCAAAACCATTTAAAATTGATAGCTTCTATATTGTTAAGACAAACATAAGGTAAATATACATATGCAGGATATTGAAACCATTAAGGTCAGTTGTTGCAATTTTATTGACTTAGGTTACAGAGGGAAATCTTCAAAAAGCCTTAGCACTGTGCTAGTGTACTGACTGATTACCTACAGTATTTTAGATGTTGTATCTTTAAATACAATTCCTAGTGTGGCACTGGATTCTTATTCAGAAAATTCCCCGCCAGATATAATCCAGCATGTTAAAGTCTAAGAATTGCCTTGAGTTATTCATGACAAAGTATTTAGATTTACTCTTTTTAAAAACACACACACACACACACACACACACACACACACACACCACACACACCCCCCAACAAACAACTCGTATTGAATATACTGCATTGGTGGAATTGGAGATCCAAGTTCTGCTTTTAGCAAAAGCAGGTTTTCAGAATTCAGGGGAAAAAAAGCATCAAACTTGAGCGCCCTCTGCCGGCTAAGCCTCAGCATGCCACACCTTTGCCTTTGCTTTCTGTCCCCAGCTTAGACATGTTATTAAAAAGCAACAAGATATCAGCAGGAAGCCTGGCAGTGAGCGGTACACACAAATCGTATTGAGTGTAGCCTTGGACGGGTCACAATTTGTATGGTTTGATCTTTACATCCCTGATTTTCAAGGAAACTATGTCAGCTGTTGTAAAATAAGGTCAGCAGCGCTATGCATCAGAAAATTGTGGGGCTTCCTTAATATTCAGTGCTGGATTTTAGTGTAATTTTTGTACAAAGAATACAAATTAAATTTCCAAATAGTTTCCAGACTGCTTTGCATATTTGTGCATACTTACTTTTGTTTTAAATATGGCTTTGATGTATCACAAGTTGAGAATATTTGGAATAATTTATATTACTAAAAATAAAAAAAAATAAGCAGTTATTTTTAAATTACTCTATTGCTTTAAATTCGACGACTTTTGATATATCTTTACACTTTAATACAGGTTAAAATATAGGAAGGAAACTGTCAGCCAGTAACTGGCACGAGCAAGTCATCCCGCACGAACGTATAACATAAGCCTGAGTTTTGCAAACACAGGTTTGAGATGTGTGTATCCATGTGTTCACAGAAATGTGCTATTATTTTATGGCATTTTTGACAATTACGAGCAGTGTTCTGTTGAGCGAACATGTGTCGTAGGAAATGCTGGAGTCGGTATCGAAATTTCTCAAATGATCTGGAAGGCCAGAGGTTTGAGGAAAGACCCGCCAACCTAGCAAGGAGTGTGTTCGTGGGCGCTTGGGGTGATTTCGCCTTAGTAGCCTTTTTGCTGTAGGCCAGCTGGTGGGGTGCGTGTGCACTGTCCTAAATGGAACTGGATTAGGGCACGTGCGTGTGAACTCACGGGGAGGGTGATCTAAAAACATAACTCCATTTTCTTTCTAAATGTTACATGTTCAAGGAAAACCATCTCATGTAGTAACTATATAGTGAGCAAGGAAAAACACTTACATGCTGAATATAGAATAGTCTGGAAAAATTTCTTGGTAAAAATAGAGGGTATGAAATACTTTCAGAATAGACTTTGAAATGTTATTGTGTAAATATAGGTTTTGATTTTTAAAATTAAGGCGATATATGGTAACATTAAGAACTGTCGTACTGGTACTCACTTAGGGAGCTTTTAGAGCTCAGATTATTGAGCCAATAGACGAGAATGGCTTAAAGAAACGCTCCTTGTTTCGCAGATCACTGAGGCGATAAACGGTAATAGCTCAGCCGTCTTCGTGTGGGGCCGGCAGCCTGCAGGTGCGGCCGACGCTTGACACTGGTGGTTCGTGCCCAAAAAGGGACAAATCAACTGAAGAAGAGAAGGAAAGCCTATGTACAGCATCGCTTTTTAAAAAACAAACACTTTTCATTTAAACTCCAAAACAGATAAAGTGATTCCTATGAGATTTAGGAGTTCGATTTAGTGTATGAGTTTCGGTTCTTTGAAATACAGGAAGTACAAATGAAGGTCTGAAAATTACTTATTTTGTTGTCGTTTCTTAAGAGTCTACTAAAAGTGGAAAACATAGGGCTGATTTGCGTCAGAGATGTTTGAAAGCAGTGTGCTTTTCATAGGGGTTTCAGTCAGGTGAGCATGTAGTCTTGCGTGCGTTTTGTAGTCACAGTCCAAGTTCTGAATGACGAGAAGCTGGTGGGGTGGTCCGGGACTAGGTCAGCTGTTCAGAGGCGGGGGCAGGGGGGGCATGGACAGTAGGCGCCGCGCCCCCGCCAAGCTCCGCGTCCACCCCGCTGCTCGGCCCGCTCGGCCTGTGTTAATTCTTGAGTGAATTAACTATTACATTGGAGGCTTTTCTGTCTTTCAAGTTGTAATGCATTTACAGGGAAACTATAAGACAAATAATAATATTTAATAATAATATTAATGATAAAAATAATATTAAAAATAACATTTAGCTTTCTACAGGAGTTTAAATGGGCTTTTCGACGTTTTGCCTGTTATTATTTTGCTATTCTAAAATACCTGCATGTAATCAGTAAGTGGGAGTTGCAAGAGCAGAAGTGTGTTCACGTTCACGTGACGTTAATACCGCACGCTCGGCAGTGAGTGGCGCTTCTGCCTTCGTTCTGTCTGTTGCGAAGTTGTTACAACGCGCGACTCTGGTGCCACCGCGGAGTGCGCCGTGGTTTCTCGGGGGCTTGGTCGCAGGACGGGGGGCGTGACCGAGATGGATTGGAATGGCGCTGTGTCCCCGAGATAGGTGGGTTCTCATTGGTCCATGCGATCATTACGGGAAACCTGGCTGATCTTTCCTTGATTAAGCGGGGGAATACCGTATTTACCCTTTATTGTTGGTACAAACCATTATTTTACTGAGAACCATTAGCTGTTTAAAACTTGGTACATAAATTAAAGAGGAGCTAAGTGGGTTTGTGATCGTTGCCATTAGCACATCTCAGATTATACAGGCAATTATTGTGTTCATTATCCTAGAACAGCCCCTTTGCAGAACCATTGTGGCGTCGCAGGCATTATGCACAAATTTTCCCTTGGAGATTAAAATTTCCAGTAGCGTATTTAATTTTGTTATCACAGTTGTTTCAAATAAAGCAAATATTATGACAAGTAGAAGGAAATTTGCTTTACTAATATAGGAAATTACAATAAATGTTGAAAATTAGTACCTAGTATACTTAACTTACCTTTTCTTGTAGAGTCATAATTACTTCAAGTGATTATTAATATATGTTATGGGAGGAAGGATTTTGCAATCAGAGCAAAAGGTTCAGTGTTTCAAGAATTTTTTTTAAAGAAGCGATTCACACCAAAATTCAAGTTGCCACCTTCTTTATAGAATCTATAACTTTTTAAGGTGACTAGTTTTTATACTGAATAGTTCTTAAGCATGTAGATTGCATTTTAGACAAGTTGAACAAACTTTTAAAAGTGTTTTAGAGGGGTGAAAATAAAAAATTAACTATTAATTGAAGGTGGACTTTAAAAAAAATAAGAGTTGAAATACATATTTTCTTCTCACTGTGCTTTCTTCGAATTGGCAAAACACAAAACAAAACCAGCTCATACCACATGGCGTGCGTTGGTTCCAAGTATATTCCAGGAGGGACAGTCCTAGCTCAGAAAAGGCCGCCCAGGGGAACGCGAGGCCAGCGGCGTGGACAAGGCAGCGTCCACGCTGCCGAGCTCGCTGCCTCCCTGTGCGGAGGAGGGCGGGGGCTCAGCGTCCGGCTGGCTTCGGCGCTGCAGTACTCGGGGCCCGGCGGCCGCCACGTCTCTGGTCAGCTAGAAGGGCCGTAACGGTGTGCGTTCCGGCGGACCCGCGTGCGAGGCGCTTCCTCGGCTCCCGGGCCGTATGTGGCGTTTTTCACGGGAAACGCTGTGCCCGTTTCTGACTGCGCCCCCGCTCTCCCTCCACGCCGCGATGCAGGGAAGTGTGGTTATGCATTCGCAAGACGGCGATTCTTTGTTTTATTACAAGAGAAAGACCCACTCTGCAAGGCCAGATTAAATCATTCCTTTCACTTTTTAATGGGATTTGGATGAATAGAGTAAAATACGCACTTTGCATTCACTGATAGCATCTTTGGTTGAGGTAATTGAGTCTTTTCTCCCTGACCAATGAATAATGACTTCATCTGACCCTCAGCGAGCCTGACACTTAGGCCGCCTTTGTCACAGCAAGAGGAGCCGGGCTTTGAAACATGCTCTACTTCCCTGGCTTAATTTTTCTTCATTTTAATCCCAAACCCTATTTTTCTCAATAATTCAAGCATAAACTATGTAGTAGTTGAAGGAGCGGAAATTGCAAGATATTTGTCCTCGTCGTGCCGCTTCTTAAATGGAGTTGATAAATCAGGCCGTGGCCTCAGCTGCCGTGTTCTCGGGGGAGGCACAGCCCGCAGGCGGCCCCGCGGGGCAGGACGGGACATGTCGGACCGGTCCTGCGGCCGTTTGTCTGTCCTCCTCCAGGTTTGCGGCCGCCCCCCGGCTGCGGGTGGGGATCCCTCGGAGGACAGTGCTGGTCTGAGGGCAGTGACCAGTGGCCGGAGAAGGGCCTTGTCTGCTGGCGCTCCGTGTAGGCTGGCAGCCGGGCTGTTCCGTCTCCTTAGTGAGGTGATCGGATCCGGCTCGCTGCCCTGTCTGTTGCTTTTCTTAATGGAGAGAAGTCCTTTCCGGAGAGGCTGCTGGCCGACAGGGACGGCAGACACA
>JAQQSQ010001298.1:0-12799 GCA_028627145.1 Eidolon dupreanum
GCTTGCTGAGTGAGTGGCGTGGCCTTTACAGCCGGGCCCCCTGGGGCTGCCGGCGGACGTGACACATGCCTGGATAGCTTCCCAGGGTGCGGGCTCTTCCCTACAGAGTTATTAGCTCCCCTTCAGCACCCCGTATAATCCTCCCACGGATGATGGATGCCATCCCTCTCCAGGGACAGAGAGAGGGAGGGGAGGAAACACAGAGGGGAAGAAACCACCGGTCGAACTTGGAAAGCCCCGTGGGTGCCTGACATGGGAAGAGAGGGGATCAGAGGTGGCCGGGGTCGCCCGGCCAAGCCGCACAGGGCCCAATCCCAGGTGGTGACAGTCTCGGGGACTGTGCTCCCTGGAGCTGGACAGTTTCGGGAAAGAGCCCCACCTGACTTGAGGCAACGTTTTCAAAGTCTCAAGGCCCGTCCCTCGCTGATACCTTGTCCTACCCTGACGACCCTTTGGTTCCCAGGAAGCTCACACCGTAACTCGAGGGCAGGAAGAGCTGAGCCAGGTCGGAGTGGAGTCAAGGTGAAGGGCTCGGTGTCTGCTGAGCTGTGTTCTGGGCCCGGCTGGAATCCAGCTGTGGGCCCAGGACCTGAGGGGAGAACACCCCACCTTTCAGGCGCCAAGTCTCAGGTCTCCACAGTTCTGTCCGCCTCTCCAAGCCACTCTCCGCCCCTGTCTCTGTCTTCCATCAGTTCTGGAAAATTCTCAGTGACTATTTCTTCACGCGTGGCCTCTGGCTTATTTTCCTCTTTCTGGGGATCTAATGTTAGGTGTTCTTCTCCACGTGCCTAATCCTCTCTGCAGCTTCCTCCTCCTTCCCGTGTGGTATTCTAGGCCATTCCTTCGCCTCTGGCTTCCAGTTACGAACCCTTTCTTCAGCTCTGACTGCTACTCTCCCAATAAGAGTTTTGGTTATTTATTTATTTTTTAAATCTGCTTCATCTTTCTTTTCCCCACAGCTTTTTATTCTCCGCACATATTTTCCACCTTGCCTTTTATTTATTGAAATGTGGCAAACATAGCCGTTTTATCAACACTGCCTGAACGTCGCCGTATCTGGAGGACTGACTGAGGTCTGTTTCTGCCGTGAGCTGTCCGTGCTGGCTCCGGCAGGCTTCTCTCCTCTCTGCTTAGTTATTTTTGGCTCTGAACTGCTCATTTTCTGTGGGAGTTATTTGTAGAAATCCTCCGAGACTTAGGACAAGGTCTGTTTTTCCGGGGCGAGCGTGGGGAGGCTGTATGTTGGCTTCACTGAGCATTACCACCAGGCTGAGACCCCACCAAATTCCCAGCTAGCTGTCTGATCTGCCCTTCTCATTCTATTCTTCCTCCTAAATAGATAACCAAGTGTGTTTGTTTCCTGGGGCTCCCGTCCCCAAGTACCACAGCATAAATTTAACCTCTTTACGCAACATAAATTTATCCTCTCATAGATTCTGAAACTTGGCACTGGGTGAAGCTGGTACTTTGTCCACGGCCCTCACTTAGCTTCTGGAAATTGCCGGCGATCCTTGCCCTTCCTCGACTGGCCACTGCACACTCTCATCTCTTCTTCTTGTCACATGGCCCTCTCTCTCTGTGTGTCCCTGGGTCCCTGTGTCCTCACATGACCTTCTTACGAGGACGCCGATCACTGGATTCAGAGCCCGCCCGACTCTAGCGGGATCCCATCTTCACTCGATCGCATCTGCGAAGACCCCAGTTCCAAATAAGGCCACATTCCCAAGAGACTGGGCATAGGACTTTGACACATCTTTTTTTAGGGAGGGACACAATTCAAACCACGCTCTTTCCATCAGGTTGCTCCCTCTCTGAGCAGCTTGGCGCTTACAATCTCTACACTTTCTTCTCAGCCTGGCCTGGCTTTAAACATTCTGCTCTGGTCACTACAGCACGTCACCTTCCCTCTGTCACCTGTCACAGATCTTCCTTCTGTCACCCCAGCCAAGAGGACCCGGCCCACTGCAACCCTACCTGTGCGATACACTCAGGAAAAGCATGTAGGAAAGGAAGCATGACAGTGTGTCGCCCCTTAGCAGCAGGCAAATGACATCCATTTTTCTATTAGAGGATGAGAATGATCTTAATTCTGAACAACTTAACTACTGAAAAGGAAAAGGCAAATAGTCAATATAGTAAATTAGATGAAAATTTTTCTAATACTCCAGCTTCCTTCCATTCTTGGGATAAATCCTACTTGGTCTTGCTGTATTATTCTTTTAATATTGGGCTGAATTGAGTTTATTTTATTTAGGTTTTTAAAACAAAATTTTTTTTAATAATTTAGGTTTTATTCAAAGGTGAGATTGGCCTGTAGCTTTGCTGAGTTATTCTCTGATTTGGGTATCAGAGTTTCTTGGAAGACAACTCATGACATCTGTATACCCCAAAATAGTTAACATAAGAATTATCTATTTCCTAAAGATTTGGGAGAATTTATCCCTATTTTAGGGGCAAATATATTTTCTTGATGAGCCAAATTTGGTTGCTTTTAATTACTTGGAAAAGTCACACATTTCACTCTGATTTTCTAATTAATTGGCCGAAAGTTGCATCTAACATTGTTTTCTTTTTAAAACCTCTTCTGCAGTTAGTTATATCCTCTTTTTGCTTTGTGCCTTCTGTCTTTTTGCATGTTTGTTTTTTAAGTTTGATCTCTTTTATTAGTCTTTTCAAAGAACAAGTTTTGCAATTATTGATGAATTCTACTCCATTTTCTGACTTCGCTTTTAATTATTTCTTTTTCACTTTCTTTAGTTTATTTTTCTAGCTTCTTGGATCGAAAGCTAAGTTCAATAATTTTAGTCTTACTTGTCTCTTAATAAATGAATCCAGGGCAACAATTTTTCCTCTGAGTGGTGATTTGGCTTTGCTCTTACTGCCATTTATTTCAAATGCTGTCGTTTAAAATGTTCACTCTGACTGCCTCATTTAACCTGAGAGCGATTTAGTTTTTTTGGACCTGATGAGTTGTTGTTGAAGATTTTTCTACTGAAAATGTCACTGAGATCATTCTAAATCTACACGTGACTTGTAAGAAATAACAAGAAGATCCTTCGTATACAACTAGCTTCTGCCAGTCGTAATAGTTTATAAAACTACAATATCATGACCAGAATACCAACATTGCTACAGTCACAACCAGAATACCGACATTGCTACAATCTGCAGATTTTAATCACATTTCCCCAGTTTTACTTGTTCTTATTTCTGTATGTGGTGTGTGTATGAATTAAGTTCTATACAATTTCTCCCTGTGTACATTTATGAATCTACCACAAGAGATACCTTGGAGATTTTAAAAGCCCACCCTTGTTACTTCGTACTTGTCTTTTTTTTTCTTTCTTTTTTTAGTCATTTAATTTAATGTATTTGAAGCTATGTTGTTAAGTAGAGAAAGTCCATGGCTTTTAACTGTTAACTTTTTGGTGGATCAAAAGATGGATCCGTGTGAACAATTCCTTTATACCTAAAATATTTTTCACTTGTAGTTCTCTTTTATCTGGTATTAATCTTGCTCTATTTGCTTTCTTTGCTGTGTTTATTAGGGATTACTTTCCACATCTATTTACTATCATTTTTCTTTAACTGTTTCATTTTATTTTCAGTCTCATTTAAACGACCTTTTTTTTTTTTTTTACTTATTTCGAGAGTATCTTTTAATTAGTGAGTTTAACTTGTCAGTACACATTTGTTATGTGTACTGATGTTTAGACTAATTCCTAACATTTTCTGTTTACCATATTTATTTATTTTTTCTCCTTTGCTCTTTATCGGATTCGTTTGTTTTGTTAGATAGATCCCTTCTTTTTCTATAATAGGTTGGATGTTATGTTTCATTTTCATTTCTCTAGAGCGGGCATCAGCAAACTTTTTCTGCCAACTTTTTTCCACTTTGCAGGCCACAGAATCTGTTACAACCACCCAGGCCTGCTGCTATGATAGCAACGCGCCACAGAAAATACATTAACAAATGGGCATGGCCGTATTTTAATAAAGCTTTATTTACACAGACAGAGAGCGGGCCAGCCCTGACCTGCAGGCTACCGTTTGCTGACTGCTATTCCAGGGACAATCTTTAAATATTTAAACACACATACTGAGCTTAGAAACCTCTAGAATGCCTAGACTTCAGGGTCTTCCGTGCCTTCTTCCTCCAGAGCAAGTGTTTCCTGCTCCCCCTGCTTCCCTGCTCATCCCACGAGCTGTGCAGGTCACCCCAGAACCCAGGCCTGGGGTGCACCTGGAAGCCTCCCTTCCTCCTAGGTATAATACTGGCCATGTTATTTCCTTTTCCAGCCTAATCCCATTTTCACTCCATCTCTTGGGAATTTCTCACGGTTTCTTATGTACTAAAGGTGTCTCTCTGCCCACATGGATACCGAATAATATTGAGGGATATGCTTCAGGAAGAGAAGGCCGGGGCACGTCTTCGATCTGCAGACCGTGATCTTGCCCCTGCTTAAATTCCAGGGATTTTTTTTTTTTTTTTTAAACAAGCCGGCCCTTCCCTGGTGGCACGGGCAGCAGCTGTGCCGTCAGCAGTTGCGGCCCCTCCCCGTCACCAGTCTGGGACATCGGACCCGGCACGCGGGCCTCAGCAGAGCTAAACACGAGGGCGAGTGCTGGTGGCACGTGCATCTGCCACCGCTGCCGCCGCTGAGGCTGCCGCCCGTGCTTCCGCTCACGGTGACACGGCGCTGCAGGCAGCTCCTGCTGTCGCCGGAGCCCGCTTGAGTCGGACTTCTGTTCCTCAGAACCGGGGAAGTCCTGACGAACGGCGGGATGAGGCCTCTTCTTCTGACCTTCTGCACGCTCTCCACCTGCTGAGCAAACCTTGTCCTCCTAAGGGCGTGAAGATAAATTTCACTCTACCCCGAGGTCAAAAGAGAATGAGAAGTTCCACGTCGGCAAGGTGGCCGTTCTTTGTGCAATCGTTCTGAAATCTCACAGTCCACCTTCTGAGTCCACGGACGTCTTGGGGAGGTGACCGGGTCCGGGAAGGCTGGGGGGCGGAGGGCGGACGCGGGGGCGATGCCGAACGCACTTGTTCTGGATGTGGGTTGCCCTTCGTCGCCTGGAGATTTCATCTGTGAAGCCGGGGCACTTTCTCTGGGCTTCTAACAAATCTGGGTCCACCTGTGCGGGGGGCCTGGCGTGACCTCGAAGGCTGCTCCCCTCCAGGAGGCGTCGACACCACCCGCATGGCCCACCCAGTGTGCACGGCGTCGCCCGGGCTGGGTGCTACACAGATACCACACTCGGGACTAAAATAAAACCCAGCTCGGTGACATCTTGCCGCAGCTTCGCAGGAAGAGCAGGCTGCTGTGTACACACCGTCCCACTCCGCACGCCTCTGCCTCGGCTCATCACACCTCGGTAGACTTTGCTCAGACTACATGTCCCTCCCTGGCCTACTCCGGAGGAGGCTCAGGCTACGGGATTTTCTGACCCATTCTTCCCGCAGACCCCCCATGGGAGTCCTCCTTCTTGCCAGACTGCTAGGCGCACCCCGCATCCGGCTCCCCTCCCCCGCAGAAGCATACGGAGGTGGGGGGACCTGGTGCCGGGGGCTCCCCACGAACCTCGCCTGCAGGTGTCCCCGGGATACTAATACGATGATTTCAAGACATAGGCACATGCACTTGTGAGATGTTAATGGAAGCTGTGGGAAAGCGAAATTAAAAGACATGCAGATGAGGTAGTCAGAGAGTGGCACCTTCTAATTATGTTGTCACACCCCCGCCAGCCTCTCAGGGGCTCTCCCCTGTGCTGACCTCGCCCTGCCCTGCTCCCGGGTCCACTCGCACCACCTCCTGGTCCCAAGCCCTGTTGAGCTTTCTCACGTCAGCTCTGGGGGGTCCCTGAAGACTGAGCCCTGGGGGCCCTGGGGTTGGCGTGGTGGGCGGGAGGGGCAGGCTGAGCTCAGCCACTCGTGTGGGCTGCCTAACTCCGGCCTCGGTTTACCTGTCTGGGAAGAAGAGCCGACACCTGCACGTCGCGGGCGCCCTCGGGCCGTGCTGGGTACCGTGGAGGCTGATCCCTCACGCTCACGTTGCCAGGGAGACACACTCCCCTTCCTTTTAGAGCTGCCCCAGCGTGCTCTAAGCTAGCTTCTCACCGTGAAGGCTTCACCTGAGCAGATAGATGTGGGGACGATGCCCCCGTGGCTGCTCACCGTGGAGGGTGCCTCCACGGGCCTGGGTCCGGCTCTCTGTGCCAGCGGCGGCTGCCAACACCAGGAGGCCTGGACCAAACCACTGCCCCCTTCCGCCAGACCCCAAGCACGGAGAAACTGAATGCGGCCCTCCTGGGCTGACGCAGTCTTGCCGCCCTCCCCCAGCCTGGTGTGGTGTGGACACTGGCCCTGCCCGCCTCGGCCTCGGGCCAGGTGCTGCGGTAACTACCCACAGCCTGGGCCGGCAGATACGGCTCTCTCCACATGCGGCCCAGTTCGGGGTCACGTGCACTTGGCGTGCCCATAGGATTCTATTAAGAACAAGGCCGACAACCAGAGAGTGGACAATGTTACGTGTCCCTACAGGGCTCTGTAGTCCCGGGGGTTCCCAGTTCACTGAGGTCCAGCCCTTGGCCTTGAATGGGGACCAGGTAGGCATGGACCGAAGTCACTGCTCGCCTTGGGCAAGTCGGGGTGCCCTGAAGCCTAAGATCCCAACCAGTGTGTGTGCATGCGTGTGTGTGCATGTGTGTGTGTGTGTGTGTGCGTGTGTGCATGCGTGCGACTCCCTTCTTGACGGGAACACTGGGAAAAGCTAAGGGAGGAATGTTCCTACAAGTGTAAGCGATGCCACCGTCTCTTCATCCTATAAATATTTACAAGGTGCCCCAGACAGATCCGTGTAAATCAGGGATGGTGGGAAGCGGGCTCCTCAGGGTTCTCCCCACCTCCACGGGCAATGCGCCCACACGCGCTGAGTCTGGGGCACGCGGGCCACTGAGCTCAGACTCCCGGATGCCCAGCTAATGGCAGGGAACCTCTCGGGCACCCTGCCTCCCCACGGCCACCCTGGGCTGAGGAACAAGCCCCAGAGATTATGGACGAGCAGGAGAGGAAGAAGCAGAGCCATCTGGCTCGTCCTGAGTCACTAACCACAGAGGAAGAGGCGTAGGCAAGGCGGTGGGCAGAGGCGGGAACCCAGTGTGGCTGGCCCCCTACCCTCGGTGTCATGGGGGAGACTGGGACCCTGCAGCCACAGGGACCCAATGCACCCAGAGGTTCAGACGTGACCTTCCAGGTAGCTGGGCCATGAGCCCAGGGGCTTGTCTTCTGAGGACAGAGAGAAACAAAGCGCACCCCACTTCTCCAGCCTACTCCTCCGAGCAGTTGCAGACCCACGCTCCTCATCCCTTCCTTTCCGCCAGTTTGCAGAAGCGCGAACCAAGGCCGGCTGAGACCAGGCAGTTCAGCCAAAGCCTCGCTAGCCAGGGACCAGCACACATGGCACCAGGTCCCCAATGTCACCTGAGGTCCCTGCCTGCGGATCCCACTTCACCATGCAGAACCGAGGCCTCTCTCATTTGCCTACCTGTTGTCTCTGTCCCCCCTCAGCCCTGCCAGCTCTCCCTGGGCAACAGAGCGGCTTCCTGGTGGGTCTCCACGCTTCCAGGAGCCATGAGAGTGCATCTGACCACGCTGGACAGCTCCCTCCAGGAGCAGAGGCCACTCCCAGCCTCGCGCTCCGCCCCACGACCTCTCAGGTCCCCCATGACGGGCGCCTGTCTCTCCAGCTCCATCCATCCTTCTCCGTGTTCCCCGAAGCCACCTCAAGTCCCAGTTTCGAAGCCCTCGAGGGCAGCACTCCACCCTCCAGCTGTCTCTGGGTCTGGTGCACAGCGGGAGCCGCCCGCTGCCGCCTGAAGCGTTTGCGGAAACTCGCACTCGCTGTCCCTCTGTCGAAAAAGCCCTTCCCCACCTGGCAGACTCCCGAAGTGTCCTCTAAGACGTAGCTAAACCAGCACGCGCTCCGCGAGCCCCCACAGACCACCCCGGCGCACCCCCTTCCCACGAGGCTCAAGGGCAGTGCCCGCTCGGGCTCCTCTCTGCGTCTTCAGCGCCCAGACGCCAAGGGGTGCTCTGCAGACCTCCGCAGGGGCGCCAGTTCTGGGCAGGACACCACCCGAGGAGGCACATGGCCGCACACGAAGGGCCAGTGTGTCGGAACGGGCAAAGAGAAAGCTCTCGGAGGCTTTGGGCCGTTTCTGGGGGATCCTCCAGGGGGCCGTCTGGAGGGGAGGGCGAGTCGGCGGGTCAGCACCCCCCAGGGGTCAGCCCTCCCTCACACGCATGATGGGCACTGAGCACTTCGCCTGAGTCCCGGCACAGGGTCTCTGTGACAGAGCCGCCAGCTCAGAGGAGGCCAGGAAGGGACCTCCCAGAGCCCCAGACGTGACTACGGCATCGTGGCTTCTGGAGCTGAGTCCGAGCTCCCTGCTGTTGGGGACACCGTCCCGGCGGCACGCCCCAGCCTCCGGCACGCTGCCCCACATGAGCGGCACCCCACGAGGTGCGAGGCCTGCCTCTCCCACAGGCTGAGCTCGCTGCTGACGGCGTGTCCTTCATAGAATCGATGCGGACCAGTGCAAGGCTGGAGGCTACAGCCAGGCGGGACGCAGGGCTGGCCCGAGGCCACAGAGCAGAAAGCGCAGGGTGAGCTTAGGGCACAGCGGGGCAAAGCGAAGCCAGAAAGTCAGCCTGAAAGGCCCCTGGCACCTGCCGTGCCTGAGATCTCATCAGGGTGACCCGTGGGCACCGGCAAAGTCAGACTGGGGGCACGGCGGGCTGGGGGACGGGAGAGGGGGAGTGACTGCTAATGGCTACACGTTCGCGTTTCGGGTGACAGAGGTGGTGGTGGCACAAGACGGCTAATGTACCACACGCCCCCCAACAGTTCGCCTCAACGTGGCTTTCTGTGACGCGAATTTCATGTCCAAGAGGAAGTTATTTGGTTCAGAAAAAAAGAAAGGGCCAAACTCCAGTTAACAGTGTCCCTCCCCTCATTCTAGGGAGCCAGGGTAGAGCTGGAACCGAAGCCCAGCCCCTCAGCCCCAGTCTCCCCACGGGGGGGGGGGGGGTCACGGCCTCCTCTGAGCCCACACAGCGCCCAGAACCCTCCTGGCCCCACAGGGAGGCAAGAAGACAGTCCTTGCTAGTGGAGCTGGTGCTGAGGGACAGAGGACTCCAGGTGCCTGCCCCGGAGCCAGGTCCCCGACAGCTCTGTGAGGGCCACCGTCCCCAGCCCACCCAGTGGATCCAGAAACCACAGCTGTCACAGGACCTCTGCCACGGCCAGGAGGAAGCCCCGCCAGCACCAGGCCCCGCGGGGCGGGTGTGGCCCAGGCAGGGGGGAGGCAGTCCGGGGGTGGGGGGGGGGGGCAGACGCAGAGCCAGGGCTGTGCTGGTGGGCGGTGGCGGGGGCGGGGCAGGGGGGGGCAGCGAGGGGCCCTTGGGACGATGGGGGAGGCACGAGAAAGCTTGCACGCTGGGGAGCACGGACATCTGGCGCCTTGAGAGGCTGCCAAGCTCCCGGATATAAGGGAGCCCCTGAAGGTCATTGAGGGGGAGGGTGGTCCCCAAGCGCAGCAGCAGACGGGGTTTGGGCAGCGTCACGCAGTCTCCTGGTGCTTCCGCGGGGTCAGGGAACTAGTGCAGGAAAGATAGGAGGGTAGGAGCGGCCAGGCGGCCTGGAGCAGATACGGGGCAGGGGCGGTGTGGCCGCTCCCGCACAGGCGACCGTCTGAGAAGCAGGAAGGCGGGCAGCGGGGCCACAGGGAGGCTCCGGCCTCCCCCTCCGCCCTGCCGGGGGAGGGAGCCCGGCCTGCATTTCTCTGCTGCCCTCCGGGACACCTGGCCCCCACACGCTTGCTCCCGCCCAACCTCCACAGTGCCTTGCTGCACGCAAGCAAATCCACGCGGGACGTGCGGCCGCGTGCCCACACTTCCTCCCCGAGAGGCAGCACGGTGAAAGGGCCAGTCCGAGCCCCCGCCCTGCCCTTTCCACCTCTCCGTCCTTAGCTGTGATACTTAAAACCCAGAGCCGCCCGCTAACTCATCTGTAAAGGAAGGGGGAGGAGACCCATCCGAGGAGGGGGTCGGAGGTAGGTGTGGAGAGAGCCCCCCATGCCCTGCCTGGCGAAAAGGACGTGTTGGACCACCCACGGTGATATTAAAAATATCTCACCGCTGGGCACTGCCAGGGGCCGGGCGGGGTGCTGGAGGCGCCTGCGGGTGGCAGTGGAAGGAGGGACACTGTGGTGGGCGGGGGGGGCGGGAGTTGGGGCAGATGCCGGCTGTGACTGGTACAGAAGTACCTTGGGCCAGATGAGTTTAAGAATTCAGAACTGCGCACACTTTCGATGGGTCACACTGCACGTTTCAGGCGCATCCAATAATCGATTTCCGCAGTGAGATATGTGCACGGAGAACACATAAAGGCTATAAATAGCGTCACCTGGACTATAAATAGCCTCACCTCGGTGCAGGCGGGATTCTTCTGCCAAGCGAGTTAGGAAGATGCGCTGCGTCTCCAGAGCTTGTAGGGCTGGGGCGTGGAGGACGAGGAGCCGCGGCTCGGCGAGTCCACGGCTCCACCACGCACCGGGGACAGCCGCGCGCCAGTCCTGGGCCGGCCCACGCCGATGCGATCACACCCCCCCCTGCCCCCGACACCCGGCAGGCCCTGATCCAGGGACGCGGTGCGTGGAGCCAGCGCGCACACAGGCACACGCACACACACACACACGCACGCCACCACGTGCATGCAGGGAGCCACACTGGCCGCGGGCGCAGAGTCAGGCCCCGGCCAAGGCCCAGCTCTGGGGACAGAACCCAGCCCACGTGTCCCCTGGTGGCCACAGACACCTGCTTTGCCCTCGCGTGTCTGCACACTCACACCTGGACAGGAGGATGAAGGGGCTGGAAGGAGGGGCAGGACCGGACCCAGCGGCCAACGGCTTCCTGTTCCCTGGACTCTGGAGGGGCAGCAGGAGGGCCGGGCCGCCTGGGGTCGCACCCCGGCACGGCCACCGAGGAGCCCAGTGCTTGGGACGCACTTGCCGACTGTTCTCGGAAGCTGCTTCAATGTGCCGCATGAACGGCAGGGGCCTCGGTGGGTGTCTGTCCCACACCGGACCCCGTGCGAACGTAGACAGAGCCTCCGGCTGCCCTGGCCGCCACGGGCAGGCTTCAGGGCCTGGAGGGGAAGCCTAGAGCAGGGACACTTGCAGGAGGGGGCCAGGCGTCAAAGACTTCGAAGCGGGAGGGGGGTCCACGGTGCTCGAAAGCAGGTCCGATGCCACGTGTGTGTTCACCCCATGGGGGGAGTAAATTAACAGGTGGTGAATTAGCGAGGTGCCCACAATGACACGAGGCAAGTAGGCAGACGCATTTTCCCCGCCTCCAATTGGAAAACTGAAGCCAAGAGAGTGAGGGGCCTCCGTCATGGTCATCGGGCCATTCGGTCATAGGCAGGGAACGAGAAACTTTGATTCTGGGCCTAAGGCCAAAGCAAAGCCAGCACCCGGAAGCCGGAAGCCTGCAGCAGTCTCCTGCTACCCCCAGGAGTGAGGCCACCTGAGGGGGCATGCGGTGGCCCGCGCTGGGGGAGGCTCGGGGCAGGATCGCTCGAGGGGAGGGCAAGAAGAGGAGGGGGTGGCTAGGGTGGCGGGACCTGAGTCATCCTCGGTGGGTCCAAGCCCATCGCACACGGTCTGGCTCTCTATCTTTGGCGGGGAGCCTGCGGCTATTTTGGGAAGCTCTGCACACACACAGCCCGACACTCGCCTGCCAGGCTGACTGGGTCAGAAACAAATCCAGCCCAGCAACAGCCCCATGTCAACGGGGTGGGAAGTGAACAGGTGTTGAACAGCACCGAAATGAACAGCAGGGCCGGGGGAGCGGGGGAGCCGGGGGCGGCGGGGGGGGGGGGAGCACGCACAATCCCCCGCCCTGCGAAAAAACAGAGAAAGGCAGTGAAGCAAACAAATGACAGTCGCCGGAGGCCGCGGGAAGCCGCGGGAAAGACCGGTTCCGCAACGAGACAGGCCCAGGTTCGAACTCGAGCTTTGTCTTCCAGCAAGTCCGTTAGCCACCCCAGGCCTCAGTCTACCCATTTGTACGAACGCCGCCTGCATTGCAGGATTGGGTGCAATCGAGTGAGATAACACGGAGGCACGGGGCACGCACATGAAGGGTGACGCCCGTCCTCGGCCTGGCACGGCCGTCGACCCTCAGAGGCTGCTCCAAGCCACCTCCTCAGCCCCCTCCTGTAGGCACCCGGAGCCCAGCAGGGCGGGCGCCCAGGAAACACCTGTGGGTTAAATGAACGGAGTTGAGAATGAGGCTGGCAGTGGAGATGGGAGGATCAAGGACAGAAACAGCCATTTAGGGGCATTTCTGAGGAGCCAGGCACCACGTGAGTAGCTAACGGATCCCCAGGCGAGTGGCCTGTCTCAAACCATTACGTCCTCCTGACGGAGGAAAAGGGAAGCAGCAGGCCCAAGGTCACTCTGGGATCAGAGCTCACAGGAGTTCTGCGGGCTCCATGGAGGGTTGAGGCTCTCGTCTCTCTGGAGGAGAAAGTGGGGACCTCGGGCCGTGAAGGCACGTGGCTCAGCGAGGAGGCCCCAGGTCGGGAGGGGCACCGGAACCACCACCTGTCCGCTGGGGCCTGAGCTCGTTACAGACGAAGGGGCAATCACGACAGCCAAGGCGTAGAAGCAGTCCAGCGTCCGTCGACGGACGAAGTGACAGACGAACGTGGTCCGCCCGTAACAACGGGAC
>JAQQSQ010001299.1:0-12797 GCA_028627145.1 Eidolon dupreanum
CAAGGTTATAGAAGGGCCAGGGACTAGAGCCAACTGTCCTCTTGTCTAAGCCATCCTTGATTTCTTTTGTTCTTGGGAAATAAACAAGGAAATGTATTCTTTATAGATGTGGAGAAAGGGCAAATATGTTCTCTGCCTATTTTCACACTCAAGTTCAAAGCAAAGGCAGTTTTCAGTAAAATCTTAAGACATAAGTTCTGACTTCTATGCAGAAAAGGGATTTATTAAGACATTTTCTACTCACTCCCATCTGGACATGTGAGTTGTGGCTGAGTCGACTTAGGGGATGTCTTCTTGTTAATAATTCTTGGGCTCTCTGTTGCATGGTCCAGACAGGGCATCACATGACGATGAGTATCCTGAGGAAAATCTCCGTGAAAAACATCGACCTGTGTCCCTTACACAATTACAAGAAAACGGGATGTGGCTATCATGTAGAGAAGGAAACCGATGCCGTCTGCTTGGTAAGAACGTGACGGAGTAGAAGCCCAATGCTGAATAAGCGTGGTCACTTCAAGTGATGGTGGACTCCTTGAGGGCAGGGACTATCACTTGAGGTTCATGGCTGTCTCCAGGGTAGACAGCACTTGGCAGATAGCAAGTGCTCAATAAAAAAATCTGCTGAATGGACTAACCTGTCACCATTTTGAGCGTAGCATGGCTAAGTCACAGATATTTTCTCACGAGCTAAAGGTTTGAGTGTGAGTTCAAACCACGCATGTGGATATGCTTTGAGCACGTCCGCAGTGTGGAGTCGCTGTATTCAGCTTCTGTAGAGCACCCAGGTTCCATAGATGCCGAATGGGTCCCTGGAAGCCCAACAAAAGCAGAATCACTCGGAACTCACCTCCCTTTCCCCAACAACTATTAGGGCTTTTGCTGAATGTCAAGGTTGAGAATCACGCAATGAAAGAAGCCCTCCATGCTGAAGTCACTCCCCTGGGAGGTGAGGGAGGGCTGCTCCAGAGGAGAACCTGGCACTTTTCATCTCAGCTACTTGTGCTTCAGAAGTCTCATCCCTACAGGTTATGGGGAAGAGAAAAAGCAGCACATTCTACACTGGGGTGAATGGCAATTTGTGAAACCATGCAATAGTGGGGGACATCTACCACACTCCCACTTATCAAACTCTTTGTCCTGAACTATGTTCTTTTTCTTCCTTCAACTATAAAACCACAGTTAAAAGAAGCTGGAAATGGGACTGGTGAAAGGCGGGGGAGACCATGCCATTTTTGGCCAGAGAGCTTCTCTGCCCCCAGGCAGACACAGTGGGGGTATGGATGGGAGCCTGTTCACCAGCCTGTGATAACCAGCCCGGACTCTGGGGTGAAATCTCTGTCCTCTGCTGTGTGGCAGCTTGGAGTGAAAACAGTAGGTTGTGAAAAACTGAAAAATTAAGAGTTCTGGACTAAAGCACTCCCATCTAATGAGAAGTCCAGGCTGAAGTCCAGACTCTCATCCTCACATGGCTGGCAAGGGACCAGACGGGGATTATGGCGGCTTTACCTGCTGCCTGGCTCGTGCTCCCTTTCTTCTCCCATGTGCCTGCATTTCTGTCCTGGTGTGGCTTCCTCAGGAAAAAGGGAGGCTTAGTAAAGGAGGATGGGAATGGGCAGTGGCCAGGACGGCCACTCTTTTGCCTCTCTGCTTCTCATCGTTGAGTCTGTTCAGGTTGTTTTCCATGGTCAACTGCAGTCTCCCTCCCTCTATGCCTCAGTCCAAACAGCAAGAGCAATGTGTAAATGCCCAGCTCTTCTGACCAGGCAGGCCGCACAGGTCACAGGTGGCTGGACAGCCCTTGGATGACAATCCTCCTCTTAGACCAAGATGGACCACAGAGTGGGTATTCCTTTAAAAGGCGGCCTTGGAGCAGGGCAGGTAAGGTAAATTATATCTAGCAGTTGTCTTGTTGCTTTTCCCATATTCCTCAACTTTTCACATAAAAATGATGGCCTTTTCTAGATACCAAGATAATAGTAGCTACTTCTTTATTGAGTGCATACCGTGTGACAGGCACTGGGCTAGGTTCTTTGTGTTACTGGAATTAACTATATCCCCACTTTAGCTCAAGAGAATTAAGTAACTTGCTAAGGTCACACATCTAGCTAAGTGTGTCAAGCTTCTGCCCATTCATCTGAAGTGAGATAAGGTTTGTGTGGTGGAATTCCAGAGTCACAGAGGACTGCTCCCATGGGAGCAGAGAATGCTGGGAGCATGGACAGGGGCTGGGGAGCAGAAGTATTGACAGGCAGCTGCCTAGGTAGAACACCTGTGATCCTAGTCCAGTGTGCACTCCCCGGGAAGTGTCACTTTGACCCTAGTTTGACCTAGTGGGTGAGAGGAAGCAGCTTGAATGAAGGATGGAAACAAAAGAGAGAGGAGAAGGAAAAATGTGAGCATTCCAGGTCAGAAAGGAAAGAACTGTGAACATTTGAGGAAGGAGAAGCCAAAAGGACAGGATTTAGTAAAAGTACTAGAAAGGGGTAAGAAAATGAAATGAAATCCAGGAAGCTACAGGCAAACTGCAGAAGTCTACAAATTATTTGTATAAGAAAAGGACAAGCCATCTTGTTGGAATTTGTAGTGGTGGCCGCCAAGCTTGGAAATAGTATACTATCATTTACCCCATTTTCAGTAAAACATTTCTAGAACAAATAGTAAGTTGCATAAGAATATATTTTAAAAGAAAAGTTTTTTTTTTTTTTTTGTCTGTCTGTTTTTAGAACTGAAGTCTTCTGTCCTTTGTCACAGGGGGATCCAGGAAACCCAATGATGTGCCAGCTACAGCACCTGAATCTTTGGGTGCTGAGAGGAATCCTGTCCAAAGGGGGTGAGAGATGCCCTGGCCTATTTCTGTACATCAGGGTGGAAGACTACAGTGCCTGGATCACGTCCAAGACCAAGAGGACTGGCCTGCCCCTGTCTGTCCTCCACCACTGGGAGCATTCGATTTCTTTCTTCAGCAACTCGTCTAATGCCAAAGCGACAAGAGCAAAAACTTCTGGGCTGGGCGGGGCGATATGGTCCCCAAAATACTTCCAAGGACTCAGAGGGGCCACAATACATGCAGGGCCAGACAACAGCTCTACAGAGAATCCAGACTTTAATGAAACGGCTCCAGCGATAGCAAGCAAGGCTCGCGACGCGATCGACACGGCGGACGCGGCGGATATGGTGGACACGGGGGACGTGGCGGACCCGGCCGACACGGGGGACACCGCCCACATGGCCGACACCGCCGACATGGGCGACACGGGCGACGTGGCCGACACCGCCGACGTGGCCGACACCGCCGACGTGGCCGACACGGCCGACGTGGCCGACACGGCCGACGTGGCCGACACGGCCGACATGGCCGACACGGCGGACACAGCCATGGCCGACACGGCGGACACGGCGGACACGGCGGACACGGCTGACATGAACCACACGAACCACATGAACCACACGGACCACGCGCCCGACATGGTGGACGTGGCCCACGGGGCCGACACAGGCGACGCGGCCGACACGGCCGGACAGCCTATGTACTATGACTATTACGGTGGGGGGGTTTCAGGTCAGAATGGGTTATGTCAGCCCCAAGAAATCACCTTGTTTTCCTTGCTGCTCGTTTTCTTTTGCAGTGGTATGTGGTAGGGGCCGACCTTCCACACGGAAGAGGAAGCTCAGAATGCTGAGTGCCAGGCACTCGCCATGCTGTTTTGGTGTCTATTTTTGATAGTTGCTCACCGGGGCTGCCACGGACAGACCCGTGGCACATGCTGGGCTGGCTTTCCCTCCTCTGTCCCACTTCCACATGCGGGAAGGCCACCTTCATTTGTGCTTGTGAACTAAATGTGGGCTAACAAGTGTCAAACCATTAGAGTGCCCTGTGGTTCTTTCAGAGTAAACGGTTCCAGGGGCCAGGCTGTGAAAACACTCCCCACGGGCAGCTGTGGCCTGGGAGGTGACCATCAGCCAGCACAGGGGACAGTGAGAGGACCTCATGACTAGAAAGAAGCTGATTATTTTAATAGATCGCTTTTTCTACAGCCATGGACTCCCTCTGGCTATTTCCCAGGGTGGCAAATAGCCAACAACTGCTCATTGGTTGTTTTCATTTTATTCCAAGCTTTGCGGTAGCCTTTTAAGGACATCTGCAAAAAAAAAAAAAAAAAAAAAAAAAAAGGAAAGAGGGGGAGAGGGGAGAAGGTCATTTGGGAAAAACCGATTGTGACTATTCAGAATACAACCCACATCCAGCCCTGTGATGGAGCAGATGACCCTGTGATGATGACCCTGTGCGGGCGGTACCCTAGGGGCGTCTGGAAGATTCACAGGTTCCTGCTGTGATTCTCTGCTACTTCTCAGCTCCAGAGCTCACAGGCCCAAGTTTGGATCCTAATTTACTTCCTGCCACCAAGTGACCCCAGGAAATGGAGCCAGGGTCTAGATGTGAAGGCGCCATGCTTCCCAAGCGCCCTGACTGGGTTTTGAAACTCCTCTAATGATGTCTTAAGTGCGCTCAGGATGCCACCTGGCCTGGAGCGGCCGCGGTGCTTTTTTCTTTCCTGATGCCAGCACACTGTTTGCACACTTCCGCAGCTCACAAGCGGCACGCGTGCCTCTGTGCCCACTGTACCATCTAAAGAGGCCGCAGGGTTAGTCAAAAATGAAGAGGCCCACAACGACTGTGTAAATGCCTGGAATTGGGTTCTGAGTGATATTAAAAACCCTTTATTATCTGATTTTTTTTTTTTTTTTTGTAAAAACTGGCTTCTCCATGTATAAAATAGCAATCACTAAATTATAACGGTGGGGGGAGGGATGAAGAAATTTCCGTAATCCGTTAAGAAAACAAGCAACTAAAACGCACTATTACCGCAGTCTCTTCCTAACAACCTGAATAATTCCTGTCTGTGCCTGACAATGAAAAGGTGTTGTTTTTTTTTTTTTTTTAAACGTCATCTTTCATTTTGGTGAAGAGTTGGAGCAACTACTGAGATTCCGCACAGATGTTATGTGTCCAAATACCTGTATCCTTAGCTCAAAAACCAAAATCCTAAACAAAAGTGTGAAGGGCAGAAGAGCCTGCCCGTATTGCGCTTTTCTGCGACTCACCTCTGCGATCTCCACTTTCCTTTCCCACATCTTGATGGTCTTCTCCAGGTCCCCGTTTATGGCCTTCTGCTTGACATACAGCATCACCGGCGGCGCTCGGAACTCGGACAGCTGCTTCCGGAGTTGCTTGTTCAAGGCCTCGGCTTTGGCCCGGTCCTGGGTTGGAAAGGACCAATTGAACCTGTGGATCCCTGAGCTTCTGGATTACTGGGGCCTAGTGGCCCTCACGTCTCTCCCCAGTTTCAGTGCAGTTCTCAAAGTAACGTTTGGATTTTCAAAGGAATGAGGGGAATCACAAAATTCTGATTTTTTTTTTTTATAAACTGTGATGTTTTCATTCAGTTCAGAAGTACAGTCTACAACAGTCTCTTTTCCTTCTTTCCTCCCTCCACTCCTTCCTTCCTTCCTTTATTAAGAAATACGTTTTACTTATTTTGATTTCTTAGGCTTGGCTTTTTCTTTTTTTTTTTTTTTTTAGATAAAATTATGCATTTAAGTACATTTTGATTTGGTCAGTCTCAAATCCACAAGAAGAAAACTAATAGCATAAGTAAAGGTAATTATGTAGTAATTATAAAAAGATAGTATAATTGCATAGTCTCCTCTTTATGATTGAAAGGCAATTTCAAAAATACATATGTAATTGTATTTGGGACCTAAAACATATAAAAATGTGATGTATTTGAATAATAACAGCACAAAGGAGGCAGGCTGAAACAAAGCTGTATTAGTGTAAGGAAATAACACCAGATGGTAAATCCACAGGAAGGAATGGAGAGAACCACAAATGGTAAATAGGAAGGTTATTATAACAAACTATAAATACACTTCTTCTTCTTTCAGCTTTTGGACCCCTTCCTCACGCCATTTACAAAATTAACTCAAAATGAATCATGAACCTAAATGTAAGACCTATAAAACTCTTAGAAGAAGATATAGGAGTAAATCTTCATGATATTAGGTTAAGTAATGGTCTCTTAGCTATAGTACCAAAAACATAAGCATAAAAGAAAAAAAGGGATAAATTGGACTTCATCAGAATGAAAAATGTTTGTGCTATAAACAGTACCATCAAAAAGTGAAAAGAAAACCCACAGAATGGAAGAAAATATTTGCAAATCATAAATCTGATAAAGGACTTGAGTCCAGAATACACAAAGAATTCTTACAACTCAATGACAAAAAAATAAATAACAATTAAAAACTGGGCAAAGGACTTGAAGAGATATTACTCCAGAAAAGATAGACAAGTGGCCAATAACCACACGAAAAGATGCTCAGTGTTATTAGTCGTTAGGGAAATTCAAATCAAAACCACACCCCACTAGGACAGCAATTCAAAAAAAAAAAAAAAAAAAACTAAACTAAAAATAACCAGCATTGGTGAAGATGTACAGAAACTGGAATCCTCATACATACAGTGTTGGTGGGCATGTAAAATGGTACAACCACTTTGCAAAACAGTTTGGCAGTTTCTGTAAATGTTAAACATGGAGTTACCATATACTTATATAACCCGCAATTCTACTTTTAGCTATATGTTCAAGCAAAAAGAAAACCTACATTCACACAAAAAATTGTACATGAAAGTTCAGAGCAGCATTATTCATAATCACCAAAAAATGGAAACAACCCAAATGTCCATGAACCAATGAATGGATAAAATGTGGTCTAGTGCTCTCTTTCATGTGGAATGTCTGGAAGAGGCAAATTCATAGAAACAGAAAGCAGACCAGTGGTCACCTAGGGCTGGAGGGTAAGAGTGAGGCGAGGCGGGGAACGGAAAAGGATTTGTAATGCGCACATGGTTTCTTTCTGGGATGACGCAAATGTTCTCAAATTATCATGCTGACAGTTATGCAACTCTGTGAATATACTATAAACTACTAAAATGTACACTTTAAATGGGTGGACTATATGGTATGTGAATTATATCCCAAAAGAGCTGTTAAAAAAAGTTAACAAAATAAAATACACTAAGCAGTGAATGCCAGGCTTTTAGAAATAGATTTCATGTTTCACTTGTAATCTAAATAAATGTCAACTGAAACAAATAAGAACCACAGAAATTCTGTATGGAGGGAGCAAATGGACTTTTGCTCTACCTTTGTTACCTGCAGCTCTGAACACAGACCAGCTCTCTTGCAAAGTCTGTTGGTTCTCCATCCAGGACATGACACAGAGGCCAGAGCTGCGACAGAACTGAGTCAGCTGTAATAATCCTGTGGCTTTTTGGCCATTATAGGCAGGTTTGGGGCCACATATACTGCTGGGGACACTTCAGGTCCATTCAAAACAATGACACTAATAACTGTCCTAACGGCTTTAGAGGTGGACAAAGCGTTGCTATGCATGCTCCAATTCGATCACCACATGGGCTGCGAAGGCCATTTCACAGACGTGGAAACTGAGTCCTCTTTAATTCAAAGCTTTGTGCAGGGCCAGAAACCGACAACACCAAACCTGATGCCAGGCATCCTGACTTCAAGCCTAGTGCTCTTTCTCCTCCACCTTCCCACAAAGTCCTCTCTGAGTCGCATCCTAGGTACATCTAACGTGTGGAAATTCAACTTTATGTGCTCAGCAAAATAACAAGAGTGCTAACATGCAACGCAGAGGTAGGGAGCACAGATGATGCCACACATCTTTTCACACAGTGACCACAGGCCCTGGAGTGGGCACAGGACAGAGGCCACAGGTCCTCTGCCCGGGTACCCACTGTACCGAGTAAGAGGTGCATGTCAAAAGGGCGTTCTCTTTCCTTTACACAGGACAGTATATCGTGGTGTGTGTACTTTTTCTCATCTCAGTTATATTATCACACACGTTATGCATTCTTTATAAGGTTGTGTTCACAACGCTTTAAATATTTTACTTTATGGGTCATTTAAGGAATTCTCGAGAATTTGGAGTCCTCGTGATTTCTATCTTAGGGGCTGACTCTGGACCTCACCCCAGCAGCAAAATGCAGCACAACGGAACCGTGAGTCCCCAGTGCCACTTTCTCCTTTGATGGCCCAGAGCTATTTTGATTTTTACGTTCTAGGCTCTTCTGGACAAAAGTCAAGGGAGCTTAGATCTCAGTGGACAAGAACTCAAGCCCTTATAGATGGAAGGAGACAAACGTGAAAAACGGGATGTTAACCCTTTCCTACCTCCTCTACTTGCAGAGTTTCTCTTTCAAGTTTTTCAAGCAGCTCATTTCTCAGTGAGATCTCCTTCTCCAGACTGACGGAAACATCCATTGCTCGGTGTAGCCTGGTCTGAAATATAACCACACGGCAAGTCTTGAGCAACGATGCTTCGTTGGAGCCACACGAAGGAGGGATGGCTCTTGACTGAGCAGGGAAAAGCGGGAACCTGGGCCTGCCCTTCTCACAGCTGCCCAGGTCCTCGGAGTCTTGGTGTCTAGGTGGTGGGGGAGGAGAGGACCCCAGGGACCTTGATCTTGTCCTCACCTTCGGAGTAGCCAGACACAGGGGCCAAATCCCACACCACTTACTAAGAGGGACTCTGGGCAAGTTCCGGAGCCGCTCTAAACTTAGGTCGCCTGGGCGGGTTGCAGAGAGCCTTTGGGGAGAGAATAAAGTGCTGACACATGGGGGGAACTTTCGGCAAGCAGCTGCCAGCACTACCTCACTCAGATGAAGAGGGGGAAACGCTCCCCAAGCGGCAGGTGCTACTGCCATGCCCCCTATACAGGAGGGGAACTGACTCTTAGGGAGATGAAGCCATCTACTAAGGTCACGGAGACCAGAGGGAGCCGGGGTTTGAACCCAAATGGTGTAATTTCACAGCCCCCAGGCTCCTGGGCCTGCCGCTCTGGGAGGAATTCGGCAGGAGCTGCCCTGCAGCAACTTGGTGCATCGTTTGCTGCCCCCCCACCCCAGCCCCCTGCTTCTTAGATTTATCCCCTTCGGGCCTGTCTCCCAGTGAGGAAGAGTCATCCCGGAGGAGCGGGGATTATGCTCTGCTTGACTGAGAAGTGGGCCAAGGGACAGGCGCCCGTGACTTCAGGGAGCTCACTCGACAAAACCTGAGAACCCACCCACTTTGCACCAGGTACTGGTCAACGAAACGACGCAGGCCCTGCCACCAGGAGGATGGCTCGCAGTCTAGACAGAGGTGCAAGAAGAAATGTGAAACTGCCGAGGCCTAAGGATGGGAGGACAGGGGTCTGAAGGTTGGCACGGGGCATTGGGTGAGCGGGGTGCTGGAAAGAGAGCTGAAAAGTTAAGGCAAGTGTGTTCAGGTAAGAGAGGGGCGCAGAACATTCCAGCCTGAGGGCAGAACCTGGAAAGGAGGTTCTGAAAGGAGCTGGGGGGGAGGCGGGCGCTGGGGCGATGTCCCAGGGCCTGCTGTGGGGAAGGGGAGGCAAGGCAGGACTTCACTGCAAACCAGCCGGGAGGGAAGAAAGGAGAGAAGAGGGAGCCGTCACTCCACAACTTAGAGACAGGACAGCAGACAGGGGACCCGCAAGGGCAACCGCAAGGCGCAAGGCGGCCTGGCTCCGGTGGCGCAGGGCCTTTGAGAGGGTGTGATGGGAGCTACTTGTGATTCTGAGCAGGGCAGCGGTCCCTTGAGGCGGCTACGTCTGAAAAGGCACATTAGCCTTCTCTTGCATGCGACGTACTACCACAGACTTTGTGGCTTAGAGCGACGCGTTTGTTCTCTCACGGTTTCTACAGGTCAGGAGTCCAGGCACAGGGGGGCTGGACTCTGCGCAGGAAGGGCCCCCGGCACTGAAATCAAGGTGTTGGCCAGGGCTGGGGGTCTTGTTTGGGGCTGGGGTCCTCTTCCAAGCTCACGGGTTGTTGGCAGAATGCACTTTCTTGAAGTTGTGAGACTGAGGTCCTTGTTTTCTCTCTGGCTGGCAGCAGGAGGTGGCCCTCAGCTCCTCCAGGACACCCTCAGATCCCATCCCCGTGGCTACCCCGATCTCCGAGCCAGCAGTGGAGAACGTCTCACCCAGCAACCCCCCTTCGTGCTTCAAATCTCTGACTTCCTCTTCCAGAGAAAACTCTCTGCTTTTAGGTTCGTGTGATTACATCAGGCCCACCCAGGTAATCACCCTATTTTAAGGTCAACTGTGCCATGTGACATAATCTAATGATAACGGAACATAATAACAGAACCTGCCCTACCCGCAGTCCTGGGGACTGGACAGGATGTTTACACCAGGAGGCCGTGAGTCTTGGGGAATGTCTTAGAATTCTCCCTACCACAAGGCACCACAGTTTACAGTCAGTGAAGAATGATGTGGCAGAGTGAAGTGAGTAAAGCAGGGCCAAATACATAGTAACGGAAGGAAACTAGACTTCACGTGCTGAGCACGCAAGAGCGTGGACAGATATGGAATTATAATGTTGCACAACTGAAAATTATATAAAGTTGTGAACCAGTGTTACCCAATAAGTTTAATTTATAAAACACAGTTAATCCATATTTACTAAATGCTCTCAAATAATTAAGCCTATAAATGTTTAAAAGTGACGCATCGCAGCTGTAGTCACGTGCTTGCACTATACCAGAGTCTGCCATGCAGGGCTTATGGGCATAAAGTTGGAGAAGAAGGTGTCCCCTTGACTGAGGCTCACTCACAAAACCCGGAAGAGAAAAGCCCACGTCTACCTCCCTCGTGGCTGCCCCAGCAGCACCTTGCCCTGTTTGTGACATGCCATGGGAACTCTGTGCAGTCGCTAATGGAGGAAAACTGTTTTGCGTGTTGTTAACAAGGTCTCTCCCTTGGGTGTTAGACATCCGCATGACACTAGTCCCTCCCGCCACCCTCCCACCCCCTAAACACACGCCTGAATGCCTGAATCGCTAGCAGTTCATTCAACAATAGTGGTGAGTGCCTGCTGTGCCAGTCACCGTCCTTGGTACTGGGGACACGGCACTGACCAGCCATTCTGGGGGTGAGGCACAGAAACCCACCACTGAGAGGTGAAGCATCGTGCCTGGGGTCCCCGGTGGAGTCCCCGTTCAACCCCAGGTGAGGCCTGACTCCATGACTCAGCTGCTCTGCCTCCCTTTCCCCGGGGAGACCTGAGAACTCAGACGCCGAGGAAGTGAGCCTGCTTCTCCCTCACTGCATCCAACCTTGGGACTCCTGTGGGTGTCTCCTCCCAAGCGCCACTGGCTGCTTACTAGTATTTGCAAGCAGCCTACAGGCACGATGGCCCCCGGGATTCACTGCGGCTTGTGTCGCTGCTGCTCAGGTCTCACCAACGACCTGCTCTGTGTGCTTAGACCTGCCCCAAAGAGCTCGGGCTCTGCATGCTTTGCCGTTTCATTTCACAGACCAGTAGCTCCACTCCAAACCCCTGGCTTTTCCCCACAAGATCAGACAGGCCCCGTGTCATTTAGTAGGTTTTGCAGGATAAGATCAAGGTCCAATGTGATGTCACCTCGTGCTGCCCAGCTCTCTACTAACAAGGCCCTGAGAGTCACAAGGACTGGCTTCATCTTGAAATAACAGTGATCAGATAAGCTAACTACCAATGAGACAAGCTCAAAGTGGATGATCTGCTGGACGTTGGGGCCACGTGAGTTTCAGAATGCCCGCACAATCCTGTCTACGCACTTCACTCTGGGGAAAGATGGTTGGGTTAGGTGGGACACGCACTGGACTAGGAGTCCCAGCTCCGCCACAGACTTGTTGCTTGAATCTGGCAATAACTCTGCCTCGTCGGGCCGTAGGTTTTTCTTTTGTAAAAAGAAAATATTGGCCAAACATTAGCCGAGTGTAAGCACACTCAAATTCACATTTTAAAATGACACTGTGTGAGTCAAATAAAGCCCACCTGTCAGCCACCCAAGCCTGTAGCTGCTGTTGTCATCTGGGCACTAGGCCAGGGGTCAGCAACCTTGCTCTGTAAATGGCCAGGCAGAAAGTAAACATTCCAGGCTTTGCGGGGCGAGAAGCAAAATTGACGATATTGTGTTGATACTTATGTTAACAAGAGAAAAAACAAATTTCCACAAACGCTTTATTGATGAAATTTCAAATATAATAATGAAGTATAATGTTTTGGAATAGTTCTACTAATGAGAAAAATGAAACTTCTGGGGAGGAAAAAACCAATTTTGCTTAATTGGGTTTTAAGGGTAGTGTTCTCTATCAAATTGGTTGCAAATGTTCTTCTGTGAAAACCGTTCTTAGCTCACAGGCCAGTGGGCAGGATCCAGTGGCTCACAGGCATCTGGCCACTGCATTAGACAGTTGCTAGCACGGTGATCAGACAGCCTGCTCTGCTGGGGACAGGCCTTGTTCACACCTACAGTCCTGCTTAATTATTAATAGTGCCTCTTTTTCTCTAAAAAGGGGTACGTGTGAGTGAGGAATTATTTAGCAGTTTTCTGATTTACAGCTAAGGTGGTTTTCTTCTGTGGGGATGTGCTTAAGACATGCCTAAATTAAACAGAGCCCTAAGCGTGGTAAGTTCTCAGAACGTACTGGGCATAAAAACCATCTGGGGTGTGAAAAAAAAAAAAAAAAAAGATGCATGGGAAACAAGTTAGACAGAAAAAGTTGACAACCACATGACGTCCCTTGTATGTGGGATATAAAACTGAAAGCAATGAACAAACATGACAAACAAACGGAGACTCATGGGCACAAACAGGGGGTTAGTGGTCACCAGAGGGGAAGGGGCAGGGGGAGGTAGAGAGAGGTGAAAGGGGTCAAATAT
>JAQQSQ010001300.1:0-12796 GCA_028627145.1 Eidolon dupreanum
AGTACTAACAAAATTAATAACAGCAACAACAAAAATGCCAATGTTTATGACACCACACACTCATAAGAATACTTATGTGTATTAGTTCATTTAATCCTCGTAACAGCTCTAAGATGTAGGTATCATTACTACCCCAGTTTTCAATATAAGGAAACTGAGCACAGGGAGGTTTAACAACTTGCCTATAGTGTGTAGCTAGTAGATTCTGAAGCTGGGATTTGAACTCCAGCAGTCTGACTACAAAACGTGGTGCTGCGTCTCAGGCTATGTTGTCAGGCACATTAAGGTTCAGCACTGTTATAACTTCAGTAAATTATTGTTTTTCCTCATGTCCTCATCCTCTTTATCATTATTAATTCAGTTCATGCTGGCCTAAACTAACATTAATATTGCTATAACTTGCTTGTCCATTTTATCTTTTTCAGTCTTTTTGCTTTCTTCCTCTGACGTCATGTTTTAAGAGGGTCTCTTCTAATTAGTTTATAGTTATAGTTGTTTTCTTCTCTTATTTTACAATGTCTTCAAAAAACAAATATTGAGCACAGATATGATTCTTATTTTCTAACTTTTTAAAAAAAGAGGGGGAGAAAAACAATATGAGAGGATGAAGGAAGAGAAAATAAAAGGCAGCAATTGAGAGACAGCAAAATTTAATGAAAGACTGAGTGAGTGAGAGACCAAGGAAAAAAACACATTGTGTCTTTAACTCCTCCTAGCTCACTGATCACAGCAGTTCTTTCCTACCAGAAACTGTCTTTTTCTGGTCTGTTTATCAATTATTAGGCACATATGTTATCATCGCAGGTCTGCTGCCTCGACAATAGAACAACGACATGCTGTCATATTTTGAAGTCACAAACTTCTGTAAACACTATAGATATTGTTCTAATTGCTACAGGGTGGTAATTTAATATGTAACTTTCTTTTCTGCTTACATGTCTTCTAGGGTTCCTTTGTTTATTGTTATAATGTTTCAGTTGGTGAATTTGGCCTAGGCCTTGGGAAACCCTCTTACATTCCATTTGCAATCCAGAGGTTGTGTGTGTGTGTGTGTGTGTGTGTGTGTGTGTGTGTGTGTGTGTGTGTGTGTTGTTTTTAAATAATATATCTGACTTCTCCTTAATGTATTTTTCTTTTTTTCTGACAAGTTCCTTCTAGTTACTGTGCCCTTTTCACATCGTTTTCCACAGTAAGGCTGTCTGTGCTTCCTCACTCCTGTCCTTTCTTTAACCTACTTCTCTACCATTTCACTGCAGATTCTCTTACCCATGTCACCAATAACCTTAATTCTGTCTAATCCTCCAGTTCCTTTTGTTTTCATCAGTATAATACAGTCGGCCTCATGAAGCTGACTTTCCTCAGCCTCCCGACACCACAGCCACCAAACTGGGGGTCATCCTTGACTTCCTTTCTTCGAGTTCTGGGTTTGATCCATCAGCAATCCTACTGATTCTGTCTCCAAACAAATTTCTATTTCATTTAACTTTTCACCATTGCTCACTACCAGCTTGGCCTAAGCCACCAGCTCGCCTTACCTGGATGGCTGCAAAGGCCTCCTAACTGATCTGTTTGTACCTTTGCCTCCCTGTTTCTATTCTCCATACACTTGGGTCCTGACCCCTTGCTCCTGGCCAGAGTCCCACTGGGGCATCCCTGACCTGGTCCCTGTGTTCCTTTGCTTCACACTGTCCTCCTGCAAACACTGTTCTCTGGAGACACAGGTGCCTCTGTCCCCCAGACCAGTCTGGCCTCATTCCTCCGCAGAGACTCTCCTTGCACATACTGTTCCCGTCAGCTCCAGACATCTTAGCTGCAGGCAACTGCATTCATCTGGATTTCAGTTCAGGGAGGCTCTCTTACCACTGCCGACCACCCTGTTTAATTTTCTTTGTAGCCTTTATCATTTATTCATGGCTGTCTCTTAAGTTCTGTTATTCAGGAAGCTTGTCATTGCCCAGAAAGGTGTTTGACACACAATAGGTGAATGCTCAGTAAGCATGTGTTGAATTTTAATTTTGACCTTTTGAATCTGTTCTGTGTTAACTTGAGAGAGGTGCACTCAGCTAAGGGACGATGGACAGATGACGTATGACTATCCCCACAGCTGAGGCTGGGGACCATGGCAGAGCGTTCAGAGGGCCTGGGGTTGACACTGACCTTGTGGCATGAAGGAGATGTAAGTTTCTATAAAGTTATATATTCTAGAATTTTATGCATTCTACAAATATAATGCTATTTTTCTCCATTAGGAGTATAGTAATTATGTACATTTTAAGAATTTTATGAGTATTTTAAGAAATTATCAGGATGAACTTCTTTTTAAAAAACTTTGAGGTATAATTTACATACCATAAAATTCACTCATTGTAAGTGACTTTTAGTGCATTTACAGAATTGTACAATATTTTTTTCACTCCTATAAGATCCCTCATGCCCATTAAAGTTAATCTCCATCCCAGCCCAGGCAACCACTAATCTACTTTATATCTCTATAGGTTTGGCTTTTCTTTATTTTTATTTTATTTTTTCAATTAGAGTTGACATTTAATATTATTTTATATTAGTTTATATTAGTTTAATTTAATTAGTTTATATTAGTTTGATTTAATACGAATTTATATTAGTTTATATTAGTTTCAGGTATACAGAATAGCACTTAGACATTTATATAACTTACGAGGGCATCCTTCATTAGTCTAGTGCCCACCTGACGCCATTCATAGTTATTACAATATTACTGACTATATTCCCTACGCTGTACTTCACATCCCTGTGACTGTTTTGTAACTAGCAATGTGTACTTCTTAATCCTTTCATGTTTTCACGCAGCCCCCCAAACCCCCTTCCGAGATGGGCTTCTTGATACTTCTATTTACCTTCATTTCACGAGAAATCACGAGGACTCTGTTTGCTTTTCTGTTTACTTTTAAAACTTCAGGAGGAAAAGTTTCTGTTTTTATGGTATCATCAAAAGCAAACTTATGAAATGAATGCCCATAAATAATATATTGGTAATAACATGTTATCGATATATAAAAACAAAAACTGCTTTTAAAAAAATCTAGATGTTGAGAATAATTCAAGATTAAAGGCAAAATTTAAAGGAAAGATAAATTAGGAAATCCATTATTTATCTTTGTGTGCATATTTGTCATGGTGACAACTATTCTTTAGAGTTCTTCTAAGTTGCGGGCTTCATTTGTTCACTTAGATTTATAAAAGGTCATTTTTATTGTTTATTTAACAATGAACGTTTTTCAGTTTTGTCAATTACTTTGCTCTTAAGGTAGCTTGTTTTAATAACAAACATTACACTTACTTTTTTTTACGATTACCATAAAAACAGTGTTTTTCAAACTTTTATAAAATTTGAGACTCTTTCTTCAAAGCTTATACAAGAAATCCAGAATTAAAAGAAAGCTGTGTGAAGTGGGATGCAGAGCGAGGGCTGTTCTACACAGAGCAGCTAAAGCCACAGGGTAATAACCAATGGTGGACTATTTGGATAGTAACTTCAAAAGCATCAAGTACTTCTATTCACAGAATTTCTCTTTAAAAGGAATTATGCTTTCTAACTTTTCAAAGATCATGTGGTACCTGTGAGTTACTGTATGATCTTTAAACCATACAGTAACCTTTGGTCAAAAGCAATAAAATTTTAACTAGACCTTGTCTATCAAATATAACATTTTATCCCCATAATAAACGTAGAAGGTAGGGATCCTGAACTGAAAGGACAGAAACGCAACGAGATCGATGATTTTCATTAAAAAAAAAACAAACAAACTCAGATCAGAAACTTGCTCTTATTCTCGCCACATCCTCACTTCCATTATCAGATGAAATACCACTGAAAAGATGTTACTATGTTGCCTACGATAAGTCCAAGGGTCTTGCTTATCATCACAGACTAATTTGAAAAAATGTGATTATTAATATATTATGGCCTCATTTGGACTTACTATGATGTTGGTAAAATAAAGCTGTAACTCACAGCTTTTTTAACCCTTGAGGTAGCTGCTGAGTTATTGCAAGAGGCCTGACAAATTATACAGGCCATAAGCACTGACTGCAGCTGGTACACATAGCGTATTTAAAAAATGGATACGCTACTGTTTTTCAAATGTGTGTGGATGTGGTTATAATGAATAACTGAAAATAATGTCATTTGACTTTTTCTCAACGATACTGAATATACAACTAAAATCATGTAATAGTACACGAGATTTTTGATGCCAAAAAAAAAAAAAAGACTTTTTAACAAAAATGCTCTTTAGTATCAAAAAGAAGGGAATTTTAGGCAGGATGATAGACAAGGCTGACACAGATTTTTAAACTGCTACAAAATTGAAAAAAAAAAAAAGGCAGTAAAATGCGTTCAGTGCAAAGTTGAAGTCAGGAAATTCTCAAATGCTAAAGATAAAGACAAAACCCAGAGTCACAGAGGTGGAGTCCAGGTGAAGTCACGTGACCCAGGAGGTGCCAGATACAGGCCAGACTGCGAGACCGAGACCGTGGTTCTAATGTCTCAGGAGATCAGGAACACAGGGCGTTTGGCAAGAGAAGGGGGTTCAGCCAAGCTCGCATAGAGCTGGGACTCCTGAAGGGCTGTCCCATCTGTGAAAAGGGGACCGGAAAGTCTCTTCCCGGGAGTTTGTGGAAATACAAAGAAAGGTTCATGTTTAGACAAAGCTCCAAATGGGAAAAATCTCCTCTGAGCCACAGAACCCAAAGCAAATCTGAAGTAAAAAAAAAAAAAAAAACAAAAAAAAAACAAAACAAAAAAAACTGTGCCCAGACCATGGTGGGAAAAAGGCCCACGACTTTGGGGACCAGACAAAATCAATGTGAATGTATTAACACTTGCGTAATCCAGGCACGTGGGAATGCCACAGAAAATGCGACCCCGACTAAAATTTACCAGTCACTGTGGTAACGCACTCATCATAAAGAAGACGGTAGACCAGTGGGCATGGGAATAAGCTCTGAAACTGGCAACTAGAAATAACAGAATAAAACCTGAAAAGAAATCATTTTAAAATGTTTAAAATGACTATTTTACTTTTAAAAAGAACAAAGTAAATTTTCTAGAAAAAATTTCTAGTCTCATTAACTTAAAATTCCAGTTGCTAAGTTGACTCATAGATACATAGAGAATGAGGGCTCGGATCACAGAACAGAGGGGCGGACGCAGAAATGGCACAAAGAAGGCACCGGGAGAGACGGCAGAGAAACTGTGACCTGAGATGCTCCTGCACGTGACTCATGGGAGCTCCAGAGAACACAGAAAGTGGACAAAAGGCAGCAATTGAAGGGATAATGGTTGAGAATCATTTATAACTGAAGAAAGATGTGAATCTTCAGATTGAAGATGCATATCTTTTCAGAAAAACAACAGAACTTCAAAGTCAAGGAAAAGATTTTAAAAGCACCTAGAAACAAAAGACAGATTACATATAAAAGATCAAACTTAGACTGAAATTGTATTTCTTATTACCAAAATGAGGCCAGAAGACAGGACAAAATTCCCTCAGCATGCTGAAAGAACAATAACTATTAATCTACAATAGTAAACACATTGTGGAACAAATTGATAAGGCTAAATAAGCATCAACTGTAAAAATAAAAACTATAGTAATTATGGTGAGTTTATGAAGTGAAGTGACAATGCTAGAAAGAAAAAGCAGAGAAGATGAGAGGAAGGTGATCTGAGTCAAAGTAAGGTCCTGACATTGCTGGGGTGAGGACAGAGTTCTTGATTAACTTTAGACTTAGGTAATTAAGCATGTTAAAGTGCAAGGATACTTGTTGAAAGAATAGATATACAATTAACTTCCAGGAGAAAAGGATGTAGTAGAGAGGTTGAATAAAGCTTTATTGATCCAACAGAAGGGTGATTAAACATACCACTTGGTCTCGAGGGCAGTATGGAGAGAAGAAAATATGAAAGATGAATCCAAATATATAAAAAAATTATAGTAAGTATAAATGGGTTAAATTTTCTTGTTAAAAGACAGATTCTCAAGAGAGGAAAATATACTTCAGTTATAAGAGATACATTCAAAATATGATGACAGAAAAAAGTGGAAAATAAAGGCATAGTAATAAAGCTATGAAAAGTAAAGGTATAAAAAATAAAGGTATAGTAAAATAATAAGTATAATGTAGGATGAATTCCTGGAAGAGGAATTGCCTTATCAAAGGTACACATATTTGCAATTTTAATAGATATTTCCAAATGGTGCTTCATAGGGATGGTACCAAGTTATGTTCCTATCAACAATAAATGAGAGTACCTGTATTTTTATTACCTGTCCAAAGAGAATGCTATCATATTTGATTCCTGACAATATTATAAGTAAAATATATTTTGTAGTATTTTACTACATTTCAGTATTGTTTTAACTTGCACTTTTCTT
The DNA here is from genome assembly GCA_028627145.1 of Eidolon dupreanum. Lineage (NCBI taxonomy): Eukaryota > Metazoa > Chordata > Mammalia > Chiroptera > Pteropodidae > Eidolon > Eidolon dupreanum. Next base: position 6,420 of record JAQQSQ010001300.1, read on the forward strand.
ACTGTGAAAATAATCACTTTATAAAAGCTATTTTTAAAGCTATTTATATATCTTTTTCTGTGAATTATATTTTGTATTCTTTGCCATTTTTTTTCTAGTGAGGCATTGACTTTTTTAAGCTCCTTTATATTAGAGAGATTCATCTTTTGCCATGCAAGTTTCTTTATATGTTTTAGAATCTGTTTATCATTTATGAATTCTGAATTTGGAGTCATCATTCAAAAGGGTTTCCTCCATTTCGTAGCATAGGGAATAGAAACTATTAAAAGAGATCATTTGTTATAGTTTATTATTATACACTTAAATCATTAATCCACTTGTAAGTTTTCTTGATGTAAGGTGTGAGGTATGCTTGCAATTCTAGCTTTTTTCTAGGTATCTACTAAATCGTCCCAATGTATTTATGGAATGTTCTTCCACTGATTAGAAATATCACTTTATCATGAAGCTCTGTTTCTTGACTTTTTATTCTATTTCATTGGCAAGACTGAAAAAGTACTAATACACAAATTCTCATGAAATTCCAAAATATCTGTCATACATGCCACATTTTCTGAAAAAAAATAAATAACAAATCATAAATGAAAAGATAGCCGAATTTTAAACTTCCACACATTTAGAAACTTAAAAACACTTAAATAACTCACAAAGAAAATATCATTATGGAAATAACATACAACACATTAACAATTCGATCACAATGAAATTACTTAATCTTAAAAAAATAGAAAAATGTCCAGTTATCCATACTCTTCTTAAGGATAGAAAAAAAAAGAAAAGCTACGCAACTTACTACATGAAGCGAATATAACCTGGACACTAAAATCAGATAATGACAGCCCGATCTCACTGATTCAAAATAAAGCACTAGAAAAATGGAATTCAACAGGATGTTGAAATCACAGCCACGCAGGCTGTATTGCAGAAATATCGGAACATTTCAACATCATGTTTAACTTTTTAGCTTAAAGGAGGGAAAGTGAAATCATCTTAACAGACGCAAAATATTTGATAAAATCACTCATTAAGAAATAAAAACTCTAAGCAAAAATGTACAGCAAATATCGTACTTTATGGTGGGACTTTAGGGATATTCTCTTATGCTTAGAAAGGAGACAAGAAGACTGTGACCTACATTTTTATTTAAAATGTACAGGAGACTCTAGCTAATGAAGTAAGGTAAGAAATATATGTACGAACATTGGAGAAGTGGGAACAAAATCTTATTAGAGGATATGGCTATCTCACTAGCATGCCCAGAGAATCTATAAACAGCTTTAAATAGGAAAAGAGTTCAAAAAAATTGCTGCATAAAAGATCAACACACTAAAAATAACAGCATTTCTATATGCCATTAAAAAACAGCTTAGAAAATATTTTTTAAATATTCACAATAGCAAGAAGTGAAGCAAAACAAACCTGCTCACTGGTAATAGAACTAACAATTATGCAAGACTTATGGAGGTAATTACGAAAGATATTGACAAGCATAAATGGAAGACAGGCAGAGCGGTCTATGAACAAATGGATATATTGACTATACTCATGGATGGGCAGACTCAAACTTATAAAGGTGGCGATTCTGCATTAATACATCTGTAAATTCAAGCTAAATTCAAGGCTAGTTTTCTGTCCTCAAAGAGAGAAGCTGAGGAGTGCGAGAGGTTCAGTGAGGGGCCTGAGACCACCTTCCAGGTTGAGCATCTGCATGGGAGCCTCTTTCCATTGACCTGCTCACCTGTTTACTACCTTGATGGCTTGCTGTGTTGCTACAGATACTGATGGCTCTGTCCAGCCGGAAAATATTAATTACTGAGTAACGAATCTGGACTTGGGAATGCAGAATCAAATTATTTCATGGAATAACCTTATTTTAAGTTTCTGTCAAAAATGCTAACAAGATAGCTAAAGGTCAGTTGTAAGCAGATCTCGAATTTATGCACACTTAACCTTTATTACCCGGGAGTTGTGTGTGCCTAACTGCGGCAGTCAGTGAGTGATATTTCCAAGTGTAATAAATAAAAAAGACATAATCCCTTGTTCTATAGCTTTGAACATTCCCACCTTCTATCACCTGTCATGAAGTGAAAGCCATTTTCTAAAACTTTTAAAATAGCATTTTTCTTAACCAAAGAGGGATTAAAAAAGAGCAAAATATGTATTAAAATGCATCTTCGAAGTTTCTCTTGTATCACATTTCTGTATAATGCTAAAAACAGTATAATTTTGTCAAAGCTAGAGAGGGAATAATCATATTTTGGGATAACAAGTGTTCATAAAATGGAGAAATAAGAAGCATAGGATAGTCCTGAAAAGTGCTGGCAGACTTTTAGAAATTTGGATAGAGTTAGAAACAGATTATATACCAGTAGTGTTCATTAAAAAACATGGCATTATTTTACAAAAACTGTCCTTGAATTAGATAACATACTGTGAACTTTATTACACTCAACCAAATATGTAGAATTAAAGAGATTTAGAAAAAATTAATTCCGGTGAAGTTAATGTCATAAGGCGATTTTAAGAAGAAATTATGATAGCGGCACTGGCTCTCTCTTCTGTCAGCATATAATTTTGCTATGTATCTATTTTGCAGGGATTAGTTACAAATTTATTAAAGTGCTTTATACTCAGGAGTTCTTATATTCTTGGTCCAATGTCATCTAAGAAACTAAAGCAAAAATTGTATCAACTTGCTACACTAGTTATAGTACTTTGCTGAATGTCAGGGAGAGGTGGGATAGCCAATGGGTTGGAAGGAAGATGGAAGTGTGTTTGGGGAAATATGACTTATTTCCCTGAGTTCATGTTTACAAGGGTTCCCTTTCTTCCACATAATAACCAACACTTTAAAAAATTTTTATTTTCAATTGCAGTTGACATACAATATTATATTAGTTTCCACATAGTGATTAGACATTTATACAACTTATGAAGTGATCCCCCCGATAAATCTAGTACCCACCTGACACCACACATAATTATACTACTACTGACTATATTCCCTGTGCTGTACTTTCCATTCCAGTGACTATTTTATAACCATTAAGTTGTACTTCTTAATCCCTTCTCCTTTTTTCTGCATCCCCCCAACCCTCCCTCTGTAGCTATGAGTCTGTTTCTGTTTTGTTTGTTCATTTATTTATTTTTTGATTCTACATATATGTGAGATCATATGGTATTTGTCTTTCTCTGACTTATTCCACTTAGCATAATACCCTCTAGGTCCAATCATGTTGTCAAAAATGTCAGGATTTCCTTTTTTCTGACTGAGTAATATTCCACTGTACATGGACCACTTCTTCTTTATCCACCTTTTAATAATAGCTGTCTTAAAAAAGTGTGAGGTGATGTCTCACTGAAGTTTTGATTTGCATTTCCCTGGTGATTAATGATGTTAAGCACCTTTTCATATATTTGTTGGCCATTTTATGTCTTTTTTTGGATTCAATTCCTTTTTCCATTTTAAAAGCAGGTTATTTATTTCTTCGCAGTTGAGTTGTAGGAGTTCCTTTTATATCTTAGATATCAATCCCTTATCAGCATTTGCAAATATTTTCTTCTATTCCACAGATTATCTTTTTATTTAGTTGATCGTTTCCTTTGTTGTGTCAAGCTTTTTAGTCTGATATCATCTCAGTAGCCTACTTTTGCTTTTGTTGCCTGCGCTTTTGGTATCATATCCAAGAAATCATTGCCAAGACCGATGTTAAGAAGTTTTCCCCTACATTTTCTTCTAGGAGTTTTACAGTTTCAGGTGTTATTTCTGAGTGTTTAATTCATTTAGAGCTAGGGTGTATGTGTGTGTGTGTCTACACACACATATATATCTGTGCATATGTGTGTGTGTGTGTGTGTGTGTGTGTGTGTGTGTGTGTGTGTATAATTTTAAAGAGAGAACAGAACGCTCCACAGTGGAGTAAAGGGATGACTTGAGAAGATCAAAATATGGGAGTGACTGTCCACTGGTGGAACCATGAGCTAACAGACTATAGCAGAGGGCCCAAATTGTGGCGTTGACCCAGAAGGTAGGTGGAAAGTGACAGGTGAAGGATACGGATGAAGGAAGAACTTTAAGGCTATCTGCACGCTGGATGATTCCCTGGAGAATAAGGAACACGATGTGCTGTGTATAACAGCTAGGTTTCCAACGCGTGGGACAGGAGAAGTGGGGTGCTGTGAGGATGAGTGGGCTCAGGCAGGGACCTCACTGCAGGACATCACTTCCATTTGCGTGCAGACCATGACACCTCTGGGTGGACGTGCCCAAAGATTTAAAATATGGACTCGGGGTTCTGGCAACGGGTCAGTCGTGGTGAGGCAGATTTCAGAGTTGCTTCGTGAAGATCACAGTCTTCTAAGAGTGTGAAGTCAGAGGATCCTGTGAGGACCCGTCCTAGCCAGGAGAGAAGAGTGGAGGACGCAGTGGCCAGGAGCTAAAAGAGTCACGCGGACCGCCAGCGCCCGTGAGCCTGGCACTCAAGAAAGCATGGCTGGAATGTCCCGCAGACCCACACGGGGGAGATGAATGGTAGTCATGACAAGAATGGAAACTGACAAAGTGTACGAAGGCAGGTGTGGAAACTGTGAAACACATGTCAGGTGCTACTTGTTTTGTGGCTGTGTAAGAATGACGTTTCTTAACGGGGTGGGAACAGTCACAGAGGAACTCGAACCGTCGCAGGAGGAGAGAACCACCCCTAGCGCTTGGACCGCGTGGCGAATGTTCAAGCCACACCAGGCCGGGCGGGCTGGCCCGCGCTCAGGACCATGCACCTGGTCTGCGCTCCCCACGCTGGGAGGAGGGGAGGGCCGCGGGCACACGCGGATACCTGGGAAGACCATGATGTCAAAACCGCCTCCACCCATTTATCAAGCGAGGTTGTATCGCATTTCTTTTTAGAAACGGAATCGCTGTCGGGGCGCTTCGGCTTACACGCCGCTTGCACGCCGCTTACACGCCGCTTACAGCTCGCGCGTACCTACAGCTAGGACGTCTCGCTGCTCCTCTCCGGCGCCGACAGAACTGCGCTGCGAAGCTGCGGGGAGTGAATAGAAGGGGGGGGTGTTTGGGGGCTGGAGCACCTCCAGGAGTTAGCCACCGAGGAGGCGCCGGGGGGAAGGTCTGGGGGCAGAGGCCGCCCAATCGCCAAAGAGCGAGTCCGCCACCTGGTGGCGCTGTGGCCCGCGGGGGGCGGGGGGCGCGGTGGTGGCTCAGCAGGGAGGGCGGCGCGGTGGAGGCGCGGGCGCCCCGGGCTCTGCAGTCGCGGCCCCTGTAAGGGCGGTCGGTGGCAGCAGCTGCCCCCAGGGAAGGCAGTGAGGTGGCGCGCACGGGATGCTGGGGCGGGGGGGCGCCACGGAGGGACCATGAGGACCGCGGGGCGGAGGAAGCCCCACTGCGCTCACGGGGTCATTTCCGTCTACGGCCGCCGTCACCTCGTTCCTCCTCATTCGCCTTAGTCTTTACATGTTGCTTTGTTCCCTTTGTTGAGAGGGGAAAAAAAGAAAATCTTTTGGGTATGCCAGCGTTTTCTTAAACTATTCTGGTCCTGCTGTCACTTTGTTTAAAGTGACTGAAGAACAGAAGTCATTTGTGAAGGACACCGAACGCTGAGCCCAGAGAGCTGACAGGTTAAAACCAGGCACACGGCGTCGTCTGCCTGTCATTCAGGGGACTTTCAAGTAGGTCAGAACGTCTTTATAGAAAATGACACTATCTTTTGGGGTTTGTGTGGTATAACCATAGATCTAGAGGATAAAAACATTAACATGCTGAGAGGTGTCTTTATTGGAATAACACAACTTTGTTACATGTATTTTGAGTGCAGACGATAAGTTGATAAAATGACTATAAATACGTATATAAGCTGGTTAAATAACAGTACATAAAATTGTTGATGTTGCATTTATCAACTAAAACCTTCGCCAATTTTTAATTAAAAAAATTATCTGCCTTGTAGAATCTCTGCTTCAGAGCTTACCCTTGAACCATATAACTAAGTGTTCTTTTACAGTAAACATCGTTATTACAATGAAGTGATTTTGACATTTTAGAATTGTGTACCTGTGACATGTGGAAAAAATACACAATCTGTACACCAGGTTGTACTTCCAGAAACAAGCATCTTAAATCATGATATCCAAGCAGGTTTTTTGAATGTTACTGTTTTGTTTTTGTTTTTGTTTTTGTCATAAGAAAGAATGAACTTCTTATACCTAGTATAGAGTACTTCCTTTAACTCAGTGAAGGTCACAGAGAAAATTCAAAACCACACAGAGTGAAAGGGTCGGTCTCATCGTTCTCGTTATACAATTTGGGGAGTCGGCATCTCTCTTCTTAAAATGAACTCTGCCTCCCACGTCCGTTGAGACAGTTT
>JAQQSQ010001301.1:0-12795 GCA_028627145.1 Eidolon dupreanum
TTTTTCCGCGCGTACCTCGTGGCACTAGGTGGTGCGTTCGGGAGCCCCTCTTGGGCTAGGTGGGAAGTGTTTCAACCAGCGAAAAGCTGCAGAGAATGACCGTGTTCAGTGATGCACTACTGTTTTAAAACTGAAGCCCTTAGGAAGAGAGAAGTGAAAACACACGTTTACGCAGCTGCGTAAGCACCATCGTCGTGCTGTGTGTGCCTCGACACGGCTGCTGAGCGGGCCACGGAGCAGGGGGCCGCGTGGAGCCGCAGCTGGGAGGGCGCCGGGCGCTCAGCCCCCTCGGCCCTGGGGGTGCACACGCACTCCGCAGCTGTGCTGAGCGGGCGCCTGCCCACTGGAGAACGGCGGCAGTGTGAGATCAGTGAGTGTCCCCAGGAAAACGGCTCCGAGGACACTGAGTTCCTGAGATCAGCCATGAGGACCCTCACCCCGGCCCTCCCAATGCCGGTGAACACGCGGACGTGGCCCGCGAGTCCCTCTGGCCCCCGCTGCCGCAAACGAAGACTGTGTGGCTGCTGCCCCCAGGGGAACACGGCAGCGGCCAGCGCTGTGGCTAACGGGCGGCGCACACCAGGGCCCACCCTCCTCCCACTGCGCGGAACGTGAAAGAACTATAAAACAGTGAGGGTGACCAGGAGGCCACAGGCCGACCCGTTCTGTCCTCACACTGCCGTGGCCGCCCTGTTCCAGCTCGGGTACTTATCTGCTCAAAGAAAACCTCAAGGTGGGCGGTAACCTTGCGTTACCTGTTCCCGGCTAAGAAGTAGCGCGTGGGGGCGGGGAGCCACCAGGGGCTGGCCCGCCGCTGCACCCCCGGCTCTGCCCCTCCAGAGCGGCAGCCACCAGGCCTCGTGTGCCGCATCGGCACATGGGGTGAAGCGCGCCTCCTCCTGGGCCATCGTGACGACTGAGCGTGACGGCGCAGTCATCGGGGAGGGGGGTGTGCAGGGGTCGCCAGCACAGAGGACACACTGGCAGCCTCCGTTTTCTGCTTACAGTGTTTTTTCTGCTTCAAATGTGTAATCGACATTTTTAATTATCAAGAAATCACAGAAAATTCTGGGTTTCTGGCCTCCCTGAAGTGTGGGAAGTTCCAGCCACACTGGGCTGTGTCCCTACACAGCAAGCCGGAGCTGAGCGGTGGCCTTCGGCAGGGCCGTGCTCTGTGTGGTCCCCCTGGTGGCCCCGATTTCACTGCCCCTGCTGCCCCACATCCCATCACCTGTGTGTGGGGCCAGACACAGGTTTTGTGGGGCCTCGAAGCTCCTATCATTTGGAGAATCCTCGTTAAGAAAAAAATTATGTTTTACCATGAACACCAAATTAGGCATATATGAGGGGTCTTGAAGGTTGTCATTAACGTCATAAGCCCAACTCTGTCTCCTCTTCGGCTTTTGAAAGCCAGGACAAGGCCAGCGGCTGCTGTCACGTGTCCACAGGTGATGAAACTCCAGCAACAACTTCCATCCAGGTTCCCCCTCTCCGTTTTTGAGAAGAAGTCATAGAGCCAAAAGACCAATCCCCTTTCTTCTTGGGTGCCGTGGGGCTGAGGCTGTTACACTCACCCCCACACTCCAGCGACTTAACTTCTGGACGTCACTGAAGTCAAAAGGCGGCGATTCCGGGAGCGACTGACAAAGGTGACGAGATGCTGGACCGGGGTCCCTGTGCGCATGCACCTCGCAGCACCTGGCTGTGCTGGCCGCGCCAGCCCTGTCTCTAGATACTATCGCCTTGTTTGTCTTTGTCACCAGAATGTAAAGTCCATGAGAGTGAAGGCAGCGTGTCCCCAAATAACGACATCGTTTTGTTACATTGATGAGATGCTGAGACACCCTAGGAAGCCAACTCTTGGTTTACATCCATTATTAGCCTGTTATAAAGTTGGTTCTGTTACACGTCCTTTCACTTAAAGTCACAGAACCTACTGACACATCCAATGAGGACGCCTTGTACTGTCTCTTCCATTTACTGCGGTGCCTCTAGCGTCTAGAACAGTTCCTGGCATGCAGGAGAACATTCAAATTTATTCGATGCATGCTTTTTTGGGGAATTTTCATAAATATTACATGAGAATTATTCCTGCCCATTTAAAATAGAAGCTAGGATTTGGAGAGGCTGGGGAGCGTCGCCCAGACACAAAGCCAAGCGACGCAGAACGAGTCTCAGACCCACGTACTGGAGGCCGCTACCGGCAAACGTGCAGTGGCGAGGTCCCCGGAGAGCAGGGGCGGCTGGGGCGGAAGGACACAATGCTCCCGCCCTGGTGGAGCAGGTTCCACCGGCCGCGAAGTCCCAGCAGGGATTTCTCAAAGCCTGGAGTCTTGAGAAAGACACCTCCGAAGTCCTCCTCCTCCAACACAGGGAACCATGTGAACTCCTGTCTTGACTTCAGTAACGCCCGGGGCCTCTGCTCGTCCCCTCCTCTGTCACACTCACAGAAACTGTTAGCAATTTCTGGTTCGAGAGTGGGGAGGGACAAGCGGGAACACGTAACATTCGGTTCCCATGGAAACGGCTGGGTATCTTCTCGGCCATTTCCTGAACCACTCTGACCTGTTACGGATGGCTGGTCAGGTGCCGCCTCCTGCGCCAGGCAACGCGTAAACAGCCCTACGAGGAAGGCAGCACAGTCACCGCCGTCCAGACGGGAAGCCGAAGCTCGGGCAGGCAGACGCGCTTACTCCTGCAGGGCCGTGTAAACCCAGGCACACCTTCAAACACCGGCAATGGCCCTCTGGCTCTGCTCGGAACATGCAAGGGGAAAGGCCGGCCCACTTGGACTGTCACAAAAACATGGCAAACGGAACAGCATTCCGGAATGCAAACCTCCTGTGTGACAAAATTCTACCTGCCCCATGGGAAAGATGATGTGAGTAAGAAGGATACTGTGGTCAATCCCAGCTCCACACAATCAAAAGTCCCCAAGAGCTAGAAATACTCAGAAAACATTACCCAAGCAGCATCTAAGAAGTTGATCCCTAAAAACAGAGAGAACATCAGCTGGAAGGCGCGTGTGAGCATCAGACCCGCTGCTGCCCACACCGGCGCCAGAGCTCCCGGCGCACAGGGACCCTTGCTGGAGCCACACGGGGCCACACGCGCTTCACCCGAGGACACAGCCCCGCCCGCCGTGCGCGGCTAAATCACAGGAGGCCCTCCCCGCGCCGCCCAACCCTGCTCCCGTCCCGTCTCCAATTACACGAGCAAGAAAGGCGAGACTGCGGCCACAAACCTGTCCGTGAACAGCAAGGCAGAGGAGGCGGACGTGGTGCCCGCCGCGACCACGCAGCTGGGCAAGGCCGGCGCAGCGGCACCGGCGCGCCCCTTGCCACGTTCCTGGCCAGCCGGGGCCACGGTCCCAGGGAGGCCACAGGCGCCGTGCCGGGCCCGCCGCACACCGTCCGGGAGGTGCAGGCACGCAGGACGGAGTGGACCGGCTGGAAAGGCGGGGGCGGGGCGGGCAGGGCTCTGAGTCCTCACGACTCACAGGGAGGGGGAGGGCGGGCGTCTGGGCAGCAAAGCGTGAGCGACTGGTTCTGGGGACTCAGCACAGCTCCGCTCCACGTCGGCGCCCTGCAGCCACCCAGAGCCACGCACCATGACAGGACAGGACAACGAGTCACAAAGCCCACGGAGTCCTCTGTGTGGGAAGCAGGGCGAAGTCACATCTGGTGAACTACCCAGATGCCTCCGTGTGGCACACGCACTGCGCTCTGTGAGGAGGACAGCAGGTGTCTGGGTGAGCCACAACCACGGTCACCTACATCCCTGCCCAAATGCCTGCACTGGAACCATCAGCAGGGGAGGCTAGGCACCCCGTCCCTGACTTCAAACACTGTTAAGAACTTTCAAAGGACAAGATCCAATGAACAACTTCAAGGCCAACAGAAAGGATCTGTTCTAAATCCATAAGAAGTCCCGAGATCGGCCGGCGGGCCTCAGGGCAGGCGTGTGGTGAAGTGCGCTGCCCGGCCCCTCGGTGCATCTGTGTGTTTGCACCTGTACAAAAGGGCTGAGCAGACGGTCAGTAGGCGGTCACCTGGTGAGAGGAGGTGGTCGGGGCAAAGAGGGAAATTTTACTTCACAAATTTCTGTATTGCTAAAAAAAAAACAAAAAAAAACAAGCAAGCATGTATTACTTTCGCAATTAAAAAAAGACAACCAAGTATGGGAAACGACGTGGCGCGGAGTGCCACTGAGCACCTGTGTGTGCCAGGCTCCTCCCCAGTGCACTGACACGGGGGTGACGAAGAATACACAAACGCCATGGACCCCGAAGTGCGGGATCTGGCCTGGAAGCAGCATCGCCTGGAAACTGTCTGGAGACAAAATGTGGAGCCGCGCCCAGCCCTCCTGAATCGGGATCTGGGGGGGCCCACAGGCTGTCCCCGAGCCCTCGGCTGCTCTCTGGCACTTGTGCCATTTGGAGAGGCACTGCTCTGACGATCCATACACTTGAAAGCCCAGCTATCCTACTTAAAACTTCTGGTCAAATTCCTCACTCCCCAGGAGTCAAGCCCACATTCCCTGGCCTGGCGGGTCAGCGGCTCAGGGCAAGGTGCAGAGCGACCACTCATGAAGAGGCCACGCTGTCAGCCCAAGCCCCGCCCCTCCTGCAGCCACACCCTCTCTTCTGGGTCACCTGGGTTCTCTCACTGCAGACCCACAGCTGCATGTTCCCACATCCCTCCAAATTCTCCTTCAACCTGCAATATTCGTATTTTATAATTTTACATCAGCAAAAAAAATTCCCCCCAAAAATCTAGAATTTTAAAAGCTCACAAAGAAAACTCAGGTCCAGATGACCTCACTGATGAATTCTTCCAAACATTTAAGAAATACACAAATTCTTTCAGAGAACAAAACTTTCACTCCTCTCTCCTACCCCGGAGGAAATCTGTTAGGTCATTCAGTAAATATACTTATAGGCATCATTCACAAAAAAAGACATTCAACCAGGGTTTTCTGATACCCTTTCAGGGATCATTTGACATGGAGTGTGCATGTGTGTATGTGTACACACATTTTTTAAGTTCCCTGTGAAGGCTTTTTATTATTTTTTAAATTCGTATACAATAAAACTGACTTTTTGATGTATAGTTCCATAAGTTTGAACAAATTGGTAGGTTCATTTAACCATCAGAGAAAAATCCTGAGAAAACAACAGAGTGGAACACTCCTCGATTCAATGTGTAATGCCAGCATAATCTTGATACCAAAACCTGACAAGCACAGTATCAGAAAGGCCAATTACAGGCCATGCTCTTACGAATCATAAACAAAATATTAGCAAATCAAATCCAACGATGGAATATAAGTGATGATGTATCACAAACAAGTTGGCATTATCCTAAGAATGCAAAGTTAGCTTAGTCAACGTTAGAAAAATACGTTAGGCACCACATAAAAAACAAAATAAAGAAAACCCATATAACAATCAATAAATGCAGGAGTAAAAGCATTTGATAAAATGCAACACATTCGTGATCTTTCTAAAGGTCATAAAACTAGGAATAAAGGGAACTTCCTTAATCTCATCAAAGCTGTTTAACACAAAGTAAAGTGTCTGATGAAGAGACATCCCAGTTAACGGGGGCGCGTCCCCACGGGACCCCGCCAGCACCACTGCAGGCCGGCACCGGAGGGGAGCTCCCAGCCACGCGACAGGCGAGAGCCAAGTGACAGGCGGAGGACTGGAAACCAGACTCAGCCAGAGACGGCATGGCCTTCCACTGAGAAAATCCAGAAGAACCCACAAACAATCTAGAGAATAACCAAATTTGGCAAGATCACGGGATTTAAGCACTACACACAAAAATTAACTGCATTTCCAACAAGCATTTATAACATGGCCTTTGTAAAACCATCCAAAAATAACAAATACCTTGGAATAAATTTAATGAAAGAAACACAAAACCTTTACATAACAAACTATAAAATACTTTGGAAAATTCAAGAAAACCTAAATAAATGGAAGGACATACCATTTTCAGAGGTCATGTCTTCATACAGTAAAAAATGACCAACAGATTTAATGGAATCTCAAACAAAACCACAGATTTTTTTTTGTGGTAATTGCCAAACTGATTTTAAAATTTATATGGAAATGAAAAAGGACCTAGAACAGCCAAAATAATCTTAAAGAAGAACAAAGGAGGGTTTGTTCTATCAGAGATCAGGACCTACTATATAGCTATGGTCATGTTAAAAAGATGTCAGTGAAATTAGTGATATTGGTAAAAAGACAAATGAACAATACAACATGTATGGTCACCTGACTTATTTCAAAGGTTCAGTGGGAAAAATGATCTTTACAATAAACAAACCACTACCTCACACCATACGGAAAAGGAATTCCGACGGATCACGGATCTGGCTGGTAATGGCAAAACAAAGCTTCTAGAAGGTAACATAGAATTTCTTAAATAGGACAAAAAGGCACCAATTATAAAAAGAAAGGATTCCCTAAACTAGAATTCATTATAATTAAGAACTTCTGTTCATTAAGAAAACAAAAGAAAACATGTCAAGAATGAAAAGGTAAGCCACAGCGCAGAAGTATTTGCGACACACACATCTCACAAAGGACTCTTACCCTGAGTGTATACAGTACACCTACACATCAGTGAGACGACCCCGGACAGGCACCCCACAGATTTCAAGTGGCCAATAAAACGCGAAAAGGCACATCACACCATTCGTCATCAGGAAAATGCAAAGTAAATCCCTCACCCCCTATCACCAGAATGACCGAGAGAAAAACACAAAAACAAAGAACGGAGGACGCCACATTCTGGAGAGGAAGGAGAGCACCCCGGATGCTGGCACGTTGCCAGCAGGAGCATCAGCTGGCACAAGCGCCTGGGGAAACTGCTTCGCAGTGTTGACTACAGCAGACTCGGCAGGTGCGCCCGGTACACGCGCACCGACAGACACGTGCGAGAATGTTGCGATGAGCAGTCTCCCTAAGCGTCGCGAAATGAACAAACCATACGTCCATCTCCAGGTGAACACACAGAGGTGTATTTGTGCAACTGAAAACTATACAGAAGGAAATAAAATGAATGCTGCCACCATACAGTGACAACCTGGGTGAACCTCAACGCTGAGCAAAGCCACACACCGAAGTGTATGTGCCAGACGACTCCATTTATCTACATTCCTAAAAAGGCAAAACTCATCTACAGTGGCAGGAGTCAGAACAGCGGTTGCCCTTGAGGAGCGAGGTCCTGACGGGGAAGGGACATGACAGAGACTTCATGGGAACTGGTGACACTCTGTAGAGGGCACTTCCCATCAGTCACTAAACGCCAGCTCAGCTCAGATCACTCCCTCTGGAGCCTGTCCTGGGGGTGGGGGCCCCCTCCACCGAGGCCCTCCCCTGGGCTCCTGAGACCTTGCACATGTCTCTTGGACAAAGAGCCGGGGACCTGTACTTTAGTTATTTCCATATCACCTCCCACCCTGGGGGGTGGGGGTGTCCTACTTGGTCTTTGTGTCCCCAGGGCCTGGCAGGAAGCCTGCCAGATGGTGCTGTAGTTACAGGTAACCCATTGACTAACCCTGAAATGCACTCGCCTGTACGCCTCTGATAAGTCAGAGTCCAAATCAGACCCAGCGTTCTGTGCCACAACCTCCTTGAAGTCTCCTTCAAACACTCGCCAACACTGAAATGCAGGAAGGAAACACGAAACGGGGATGCAGTCTCTAGCATCGGCTTTGGCTCTTACGAGAGAGGAGGCAGGGCGAAAATGCCTGTGTAGTTTAACACAAAATGTTCCGTTACTAAGGAAGAAAGTACGAACTTATTCTTGATCTCCAAGTGGACACGAAGCCGAAGGGGGAAGAAGAGCTGCTATTCTGCCACAGCCGGTGACTCTGAGCATCACAGAGCACGCGGGCCGAGGCTCCGGGCCACAGGTGAGGGAAGGCATGAGACGACTGCTTCAATTTCAGGGGCCCTCAGGGATGAGCCCGGACTAGGTGGCAAGTGTAGACCTGGGATTCGGCGTTGGGCAGATCTGGGTTCAAATCACTGCTGAAGAAGCTGTGTGACTTTGCTGAGACAGGAACCTCTCGGCTCCCTCATCTGGACGACAGAGGCAGTGCCCAGTGACCAGGTCAGTGGCCTTTGTTCAGCTTGTAAGCCACTGGGCCGAGGAGATGATCTCATTGAATCCTAACCCTACTCACCTGTTATTTCTTTCATTCGACAAACACATATTGAGCACCAACTACGTCGCAGGCACTGTGCCAAGGACGGGGACGACTGTCGATGATCAGGGACACAGGCCTCCACCCAGCAGGTTTATCTACGGACCCCCTTGCCTTAAGGCCACACGGTAAACCGAAGGGCATGTTACACGGAGGTCCGTGCTCCCCACTAGCGGCTCTCGGTCCCGGCTGCACGCTAGAGTCGCCCAGAGCCGTCTAAAAGACCCCGAGGCCCAGGTCGCACCCCAAACCGATGAAAACTGATCTCCGAGGGTGAGGCCTAGATGTCATTTTTCTTTTAGTTTCTCAGAGAATTCTTTTGTGTAGCTAGGGCTGAGAACTTTGCTCCTTAATAAATGTTTTCCTTTGCATGCTCTCTCACTTATTTAACTGACGCTTTAAATCTATATGAAGATTGACTCCTTTCCAGCAGTTTCCATGAACACTGAATTACAATCTTTTGGATTTTGCTTTAAGCTACTCCAACAATTCTATTCACTAAAGCAAAAGTTGATCCAGGCTGCATGCAGACCCCTGCCCAGGCGGCTTCTGGGGCTCACCTGAGTGCGCCCTGCCCCTCCAAGGCAGCACATCTGGGCCTCACTTCCGGAATTCAGCAGACCCATCTTCTCTCGTATGGAAATGCCTGGTCAGAGGCATAAAGTGGATTAAACAAGAGGATTTAATTCCACGTGGATTAAAACCAACCACCCCTACCTGCAGCTCCATACTGTATGGACAGTAGCAGGCCACATTCTGCTAATGGTCCGGGGCCAATCAAGAACATTAGCTAGGCATTAGTTGGGATGAGGGATGACAAAGCCCCAGGCTCTGTCCTTGAGGGGCTCACAGTAAGAACAAGACATGAGAAATAAGACTAAAGCCAGGCGGCACGACAGCAGGCAGGGAGCAGCGAGCCTGGGCTCCCCGGGCAGGCTTCACAGAAAGGGGCCGGCGGTGCGGGGCTGAGAGATGAGCAGAAATCAGACAGGGGCCCACGGGGCAGAGGAGAAGGGAGCATCTCCGGCAAAGGCATCTGGGTCAGTACCAGTCCCGTGGGCCTAAGCCAAGGAGAAACCTCAAGGCCCCTCTGTGCTCCTAGACTGAAGGACCAGCGAGGACGAAGCCTCCCCGGGGACGAAGTCCGGCAGCCCCGCGGCTCGTTGAGGGTGTCCTCATTCATAAGACGAGGGGCTGGATTTCCACGGCCAGTAAAGTCACACCAAGGACAGAGGGTTCCTGGGGGTTCGTGGTCACCGTCTCGGGACAGGGCAGGTCAGAGCTGACCAGGGGTCGGGACGGCAGCCATGAAGCAGGCGGCACTTCTAGGAGTCTGCCCCAGGAAACCATGCGACGTGCAGACACACGCATGGACGTGCACACAGGTAACTTTATGCAATCAGAGCGCAGGAACAGAAACCACTTCCTTGTTGTCGGACAAGTGGCTGATTCACAGGACAGAGCACCATGAAGGCAGCAGTAAGTGTTTAAGTTTTTAATTACGTGGGGAAATGTTTCCTGTAAGTCCAGAGGCAGGATACCAAACTGTAGAATCGTTACACATCTTCATGCTTAGAATTCATAGAAAGTCAGTAAGGGAGCACAGCAAGAAGGAAAAATTAGTAGTAGGTGTAAAAGTGGAAGAGACAAAAATAGAATGATGAACACAAAAAGCCAAAATTTTCCTGTATATATTTAAACAAAAAGAAACTTTAAGAAAATGTGTAAGAAGGGTTTATCGTTTAAAAAAAAGCCTCAAGATCATGCCAGCCTTGCAGACACCACTGGTGTGGGTGCTGCACGCAGTCTGGAACCCAAACGCGGGTGTGCCCTACAAGGGGGACCCACTGAGATATCGGGAACAATAATATAATTGAAAAGGAAAATATTTACATTTTAAAAGTTAAGTGCACCAGATCTCTTCACTTTTGATTTACGGTCTACCCGTCATTCGCTTAAGATGACTGAACCTCTACTAAGTGCCCGCATCGACTAGGAAACAAAGAACGACTAAGACACGGCCCTGCACCCTGCCCCAGACTCAAGGTCGACGGGGGTGGGGAGGCGGCAGGGCTGTCTCTGAAGCAGTCCAGGGACCGGGGCATCCAAATGAGGGTGCTCAGAGGGTGGGGGGCCCAGAGCAGTCTTCCTGGAGGAGACATCATTTCAGGCGAACCCCGAAGGACAACAGGAGTTCGCCCTGCAGAGGAGCAGCGTGGGCAAAGGGGTGGCGACGAGACTGCTGGTGCAGAGGGTCTAAGCAAGGAGCTCGTGTTCACGGCCGCGGCACGCGGCGGGAGCTGGAGGCCTGAGGCCAGACACTCCTCACGCCGCGCCACGTCACGCTACGTTACGCCACGCCGCGTCACATCACGCCACAGTCACGCCACACCACGCCGCGTCACATCACGCCACAGTCACGCCACGCCACGCCGCGTCACATCACGCCACAGTCACGCCACGCCACGCCGCAACACCACAACACGCCGCGTCACGCCACGCCGAGTCCGTCCTGCAGGTGTCAGGGCTACCGTTCAGGCAAAACGGTGGCAACGCGGTCACCGCACCGACTCCAGGCATTCGGTTCTCATGACGAAGGGAGACCGAGAAACAGGATCCCGGAAAACGGCCCACGCTCCCAGCCATTCCCCCAAGCCGCCCCTCACTTCCCGGGCACCGGTCCCGGTTCCCAGCCTCCCCCGGGTCGGAGCGGCCACGCGGCTGCGTGCACGGCAGGTGCGCTGGCCCGCGGACCCCACACGCGGCCTCCTTGGCGTGACACAGAGGAGCCCAGAGACCTCGGCAGGAGCCGGCCGCGCCCCCAGACGGAAAGACCTGGGGGGGCACGAGCTGGAGGCGCACGTGCGCTGTGTCTGCGCCCTGAGCTCTGCCGCGTTTGTCAGAGCGGCCAGCACCCGCCCAAGTGAGTACCAGGCACTGTGTCCCCCCCAAACTCTGACCGCCACTCAGCTTCTCCTGCGTCAAAAATAACACTCACAAAGGAACTTCTAAAGGGAATGAAATCTGCTCATTCCAGAGTAAGGACTTAGAGGAAACGAGCAGTCAGGTGCTGGGGCAAGGGCCGATCCGGGAAGTGTTCTTCCTCGTTTAACTGGCCTCTCACCCTTTTCTTCACGCCAGATTCCCATCTGCCTCTGCAGAACGGGGCCTGGGGGACCGAGCCCGCACACTCGCGACCTCTTCTGTCTCCCCTCCTGTCGAAAATGTGTTTAACACCCCAATCTGAAACCTAAAGGCTTCCGGAACTTAATTTAAACCCTGACCCTAATCTGCAAACTCCACAAACATGCATGGCTCCCTGGGCTGGAAGCAAAGGGGAAATGACAGGAAAACCGGGCTGCCGTGGGCCCTGAGATGCAGGAGCACTCCTGAAGGACGTCACCCTGCCGCACACAGGACGCTCACAGGAATCCTGAAATTAACCACAACTATTCACAACAAAGAATCAGCAAAACTGGAATCGAAACAACTCTCAGTTACAAACCCAGCTCATGTAACATAAACAGGAACTGGCTGGTGTGGCAATCCGTGAGATGTGTGTGCACACACAATACAGGAGGCAGGAGAGAATTCAACGCTGGCTCTCTCCAAGACTGAATGTTCCACAGACAAAACACGTAAACGTTTTAGAACAGGCACTGGTCGAGGCCGAAAGCAGAATGAGACACTATAAACGGCTGCATTATTCCACTAACATTTGTTCCGCAGAACAGATTCAATACCCACCTGAGAAAAGGGAAGTTGGTTAATTAGTAAAAAGTAGCCACTGGCTGACGACTTGCTTTGCATGAATGGGTTCAGGTTTGCCTATGGGTTTCTCGAGATCCCACAAAGTCCTAGGCTCCCACAAAGTGTCCTGCATTTCACACTGAGCCGCCCCTCCCACGCTGACCACGACCTCACCAAGGGCAGGACCGAGGCAGGCTGGCAAGGCACCTGAGCACAGAAACCTGGGAGTTCCCAGAAAGACACAGCGCGTGACTTCCCGACGGTGCCAGCACGCTGAGAGTGTTCCCAAACTGGGAGCCACGTGAATCCCCTTTCCCCCAGTCCCCCAAACACGCTTTTTTATACTGTGACTTTCTAAGGACATAGCCACCGTCCAGAAGGTGGAGCAGAGACGTGCAGAGAAATCAGCGAGGCGGTGAGGTTTATTGGGAACACGACCTGGCTGTGAACGGGACAGACTGGGGACACGACACACAGGCTGAGGTCTTTCCTTGCTTCGGTTCACACCATTCTGCTGTCACTGACTCCACCGTGAAAGTCCCTGCCCTCCCCACTGAGGGGGCCGAAGCTCAACCTCAGCCCCCAGCACGCACGGCTGAACGCAACAGGCTTCTTCCTCAGATCAGAGACGCTTCCTCGCCCAGCCACAGAAGGAAACAGGCTGTCACGCCCGCTGGGACGCAGAACGGGTTCCTGCTCCCCTCCGTCAACACCGGGTGGAGAGGGTCCCTGGTCCCCTACGCCAGCACCAAGCGGAGGGTCCCTGGTCCCCTCCGTCAACACCGGGTGGAGAGGGTCCCTGGTCCCCTACGCCAGCAC
>JAQQSQ010001302.1:0-12795 GCA_028627145.1 Eidolon dupreanum
GCCCAGCCTGCTCCACTTCCCGTTTTTCCTCTTCACCTGGCCCGGATGCTCTCCCGTGCCTTTGTGTCCCCCGGGGCGTCTCTCTTTTTTCCCACCTTCCCTCATCCTCCTTTCTGCCCCTTTAGACCTCAGCAGCCAATCCTGTACCTCTGGCGCCTCGTTGCCAGGCAACAGGCTTCCTACCTGCCCCATGTTCCGGTCCCCATGACGACAAGTGTTGCCAGAGAGAGAAGAAGTTCTCCGGCGGAGGAGGGGGAGGTGGGACCCTGCGTTTCGGGAGGGCCCCACGGTTTTCCCAACGAGGACTTGCTCCATCTCGGGGTCCCCAGAGGGTGTCACGAATGTCCTCAACCGAACCTCACGAGATGGCAAGGCGTACGTGCCCGGCTTAGAGACATCCATGCACGGGCGAAGGACGAGAGCCGCTGGCACTTCTGTTTGGATGGGGCAGGGCTGGGCCACGCGGTCCCTTTCCGTGGGTCAGACTTTCCGGAAGGTCTCGTGTGTGAACGCCACTGTGTCCACCCCAGGTGTCCCTGTTGCCTCGGCTCTGCTCGTTGGGCAGCCCTGGTCACACCTGCTGGTCGACCCTGCCAGGCAGAGGGGACTGAGTGAGACCTGGATGCCAGCGGGCTGGGGGCGGCTGCACCCCCACTTTGCCAGCGTATTGAGGGAGGAGGCAGGTCCCTCGTGAGCTCGCCTGTCCGCCTCCTGGTGCCTGGCGGACTCTGGGCCTCCCAGCCCGTGGGGCCCCCTCTCTGAGGTGGGGGTCGGTGGAGAGGGGCAGCCTCTCTCCTGCGGCCTGGCACCAGGGCTGTGGGCAGCAGCCAGGCCTGGCCTCTCCTCCGTGCGTGACTGCACATGTGCACTACGGCCGGAAGCGGGGTGTCCTGGTGTGGCAGCGCTGGGCTGGACGGCCGGGCCCAGCTCGGCTCTGCGGGAGGGAGGCCGGGGGCCAGGCCAGCAGGACGAGGTCTGGCTCTGCCGCGTGGGCGGCCAACACTCTCTCCACGGCCCCGGGGTGAGAGGCAGCGGAACCGGGGTTCTCCTTCACGCTGGAGCTGCGGCCCGGTTCCCAGACAGTGAAGCTGAGGCCTGGAGACAGAGTGACGTGGGTGGGGGGTGCTCGTCGCAGTCCAGTGGTCTGACTCCTGGGCTGTCTTGCCTGTTGGGCCCGCCCCTCCCCATCCCCCGGGCACCCCGCGGTCTCTGGGGAGTTGAGCCGAGCGCGGTGCAGCCGGACTGATGCCGCCTTACCTTGATCTGGCCTGGGCTGCGCCTCACGGCCTAGTGTCACTGAGGGGTTTGCAGCGACGCTGAGTCCAGCCCCGTCCACGTGCCAGGACCTGGTGTCCCCGGCCGGGCACCAGCCCCCCTTGGCAAGTGACAGTCCAGACCCCCCAGACCTTGAGGCGCTGGCCCGGTAGCCCCGGCCTTTGGGGCCTGGGACATATGTGGGGTGTGTTGGGTGACATCTTCTCCATCTGCCTGGCTGGAAAAACTGTCCATGGAAAACCTCGGAGGGAAAAAATAGAATAGAGTGTGAGCAAGATGGAGCTGACGGGTCTGCTGGGAGACGGGGTCACCTGGCCGGCCGCCCGGGGTCTGCAAGGCTCAGGTTTCTCTGCGAGCACCGAGCCCCCACCCCCGAGGCCGCCCACCACCACCCCAGAGCCCATCTGGATCCCAGCGTTACTTGGGAAGCCTGGGGGAAGGGACCAGGGGGAGGGACTGAGATGGGGACGGTGGCTGGTCTTCCAGGACCTCCCCGGGGGCCTGGGCACTTGCACCCTGTGATTTAGAGCTCCAGGCTCTCGCCTGCATTGTGGGAGACACGCAGCCTGCTGGGGGCACCCAGGGGGCTGGAGCTGGGGGCTGCGGGGGGGGAGGAGCGGGGGCGGCGTCACGGTCCCCATGCCGGCGTGACTTCTTGGGAGGTATTTCTAACCGAGGCCTCCAGCCCCCTGCGATTTGTGGGATGGTTCTGAGCCATCGATTTTCATTAGCACTGAATCACTTCTCTTGGCGAGTTGACGAGGAACTGACAGGGGAGCCGCTTATGTGGATCAAATCAGCGTGAAATGACAGTGTGCTGACGCAGCACAAGTCTGTGGCCGAGCGGCTCCGGGCCCCCGCCCCCCGCGAGCTCAGCTTTCCCTGGAGAAGCAACCCCCCCCCCCCCCGGCCCCAGAATGCAGAACCTGAATTCAGCTTGACTCCTGGCAGGAAGACGGGAGGTTAGACACTTGCAAGGACTTCCAGGCTCACGAGGCGGCGTGCGAGACCCGAGGGACGTGCGGGAGGAATGCAGGGGCCGTCTCCTGCGGAGGGTGTCTGAGGTCACCTGCGTCCTGCCCGGCAGCCTGGACGCGGCCGGAGTGGGCACAGGGCTGGGGACAGTCTGGGGAGCAGAGCGATGGGCTGGGCAGCTTGTGCAGCTCTCCCAGGCTGAGGGGCGGGGCCGGGCACGTGGCACCTGGGCACTGGCTCGGTCGCTTGCTGTACGCCAGGAAACGCGACCTACTGTCACCTGGATCACATGGCCCGTGCCATCTTCCCTCTGGAAGAGCATGCTGCCTGCTGGCCGGGAAGATCCGCACCCACAGCTTTAAGGCTAAAGGACCCCCCGGGGTGCTGGCAGGGCCCTGGGCTGTGGGGAGACGGACGGCGAGTTCAGTGCCACCACTGGTGGACAGCCCTGATGCCCATTCTGAGCCAGGAGCCAGCCAGGCGGGCGCTGGGAGTCTCCGTCCCCTGCCAGCTCCAGGCCAACAGACTCCCGCGTCCTCTGCTTCCTGCCAATGCGCTGCCCACACTGCCTGCCCCCCCTAAAGTGGGACCACTGGCTGCCCACCATGTCCTTCCCTGCCAAGGACCAGGCCCAGCTGAAAGGCCCCCAGCTGGTTTGCTGCATCCCAAAGCCAGTGTCCACAGGCACAAAGCCACGGGCAGGGGCTCGGCCTCCAAACCCCTTCCACTGTGCCCGCCTCCCATCTCAGACCTCCCTTTGCCTGTCCCGAGAGGCCAGCAGATCAGAGGCAGGACGAGAAGGAGAAATACTCAGTCATGGCCCCCCCAGTCCTGCCCTCAGCCTTGGACCTGCCCACGAAGGACGCCCCGTCCTGGGTTTTGTGTGGAAGGGAGGCCGTGCGGGGGAAGGGGACTGGGCCAGCCCCCCGGGCAGCGCCGTTGCCCAGCGCCGTGGCTCTGGACGGGCTGCTTCCTGTCGGAACAGGGCTGTTCCCAGCAGCCCTGCCCCCTCGAGCTGTAGGGGGCCCGTAACCACGCGTGTTGGACGGGAGCTGTGTGTGCACAGTGGGGGTATGAGAAAGCCTGTGAGCACCCACGATGGAGCACCCATGATGGAGCACCCACGATGGACAAGGGTGGGAGGACACAGAGGGCGGCCTCATCTCTGGGCTGGACGGGAAATGGGTCCGAGGAAAGGGTCAGCCGGGGTCAGGGAGACGGCTGACAGCCCGAAGCAGGAGGGCGTGCGTGTCAGCGTGTGCGCACAGTGGGCGTGAGCCGGTGGATGTGGGTCTGTGAGTGCCGGTGCGCCTGTCTCGCCACACGGTGCCTGTCACGCCACACGGTGCCCCTGTCACGCCACACGGTGCCCCTGTCACGCCACACGGTGCCCCTGTCACGCCGCACGGTGCGCCTGTCACGCCACACGGTGCCCCTGTCACGCCACACGGTGCCCCTGTCACGCCACACGGGGCCCCTGTCACGCCACACGGCGCCTGTCTCGCCACACGGCGCCCGTCTCGCCACACGGTGCCTGTCTCGCCACACGGGGCCCCTGTCTCGCCACACGGTGCCTGTCTCGCCACACGGCGCCCCTGTCACACCACATAGCGCCCCTGTCACGCCACACGGTGCCTGTCACGCCACACGGTGCCTGTCACGCCACACGGTGCCTGTCACGCCACACGGTGCCCCTGTCACGCCACACGGCGCCTGTCACGCCACACGGTGCCCCCGTCTCGCCACACGGTGCCTGTCACGCCACACGTGACGTTTTTCTCGGGCGCAGCGGCGCTGGTCACCTCTTTGCTGTGACGTCGGCGGACACAGCTCTCCGTTCCCTGACGTCCGTTCCCTGACGTCGTTCATCCTCCGTTCATCCTCCAGGCACCAGACTGGGCCTCCCGCCGGAAGTGGGGCCCACGCCGGGGTGTCCCGGGGAGCTGGTCGGGCGTGGCAGCGGGGGAGAGGAGGCGCTCAGGGAAGCTCGTCTGCGGCCGGAGCTCTGTCCGCGGCGTCTGTCCACGGTCCTGCCTCTGAACGGTCGCACCTGCGCGGCCCCACCGCCGTCCCCCTCCCGACCCGGGGCCGCGGTTCACTTTGGAAGCCTGTCCAGCTTTGTTCGCTCCCCCCCGCCCCAACCCCACTCAAGCTGGCTCTCCTGTCCGTGCTGAAAGAGGGACGCAGAAATGCAGCCTAGGGGTGAAACGCTCTGGTGACAGCGTTCACGTTCTGACGAGGGTGCGTGACAGACGGTGTGCGTGGGAAATTCTGGTTGAAGGAGAAGGGAGGTGGGTGCTGTGCTCACGACCTGTGTGACTCAGTGGCAGCCAGCGTGTCTTCCGTGCCCGTTACGGGCCGGGCACTGTCCCTGAGAGAGAGCCCTGCAACGACTCGCTTGTCGTCAGCACGGCACTGCCCGGAGGGGGTGTTATTACCGTGTCGTTATTACTGTCCACGTTTGTAGGTGAGAAACAGGCCGAGGAGGTCAAATGACTTGCCTAGGACCACAGTGCGAGCTGAGTTTGCACGGCGGGGGCGGGGGAGGGGTGGCGTGTCCTCGGCCACCCACAGCCACGGTGCCGTGTCTGCACCTCAGGGCCGGAACCCAGGGGTGCCGTGCCCTCACCCCCTTCCCGCGAGGCCAGGCTTTTCCTCCCTATTTCAAAGCCGGTAAACTGGGCCCCAGAGAAGATAAATGATTTGCCCCAATTCACTCAACCCGTGATGGAATCATGCGACCTTGCGCCAGCAAGCCCCGCCTCCCAGACTTTTCCGGTTCTCTTTCTTTTTTCTTTCTTCAGTTTTCTCAAAAGCACGGCCAGCCTCTCGCTGCTGCGGTTGCCTTGTTCTGACCTTTTGAAACAGCCTCCTGGCTGCACACACAAAACACAACGTGATGCGGCCCCTTTAACGTCACCGCAGGGGGAGCTGTCCCGTCAGCACCGCCCCGCCCGGCCGCTGGCGCTGCAGGGGCAGAAAGGGCCTGGAGAGCCTGGGCGGGGACCTGCAGCCCGCGAGTCCTCCAGGCCCCGAGGGGCCGCCCACTACAGCGTTTGCCTTCCCTCTCCTCATCCCGCCTGGCCCCGCATCCTTGAGGGAGCTGGTGCCTAAGCCCTCACCACCTCCTGAGGAGTTAGAGTAAAATATTTATGGACCCAAAATACTTCCTGGCTCTCGGCTTGCCGAGCCCTGAGCCAGTAGTCTCCGTTTGTCCTGATGGGGCCTGGAGCCAGAATGATTCACGGCTGAAGGGCTGGGAGATCGGGGGCGGAGAGGAGTCGGGGAGGCCTGGATTCAGGCTGCAGGACAAACAGCAGAGCAGGGCGGTCACAAGAGCAGGCTGGAGCCAGACCGTCTGGGTCCAGCCTCAGCTCGGCCACTGACCAGCCGTGTGACCATGAGCAAGTTCCTCAGCCTCTCTGTGCATTGCTGCCTCCCTGGGGAGTGGAAATGATGACAGCACCAGCTCCTAGGGCCATCGCAAGTGAGTAGAGGAAAAGCGCTCAGCACGGTGCTTGCACGCATCAGCAAAGGCAACTAGAAACAGAACGAGGAGCCAGGGCCGAACTCCGGAGCAGACAGCTAGGGCGTGGAACCGGAGGGGCGGGTGGGACTAGGGAACGCAGGTCGCAAAGGTGAGGCCGCGGCGGCTAAGTGGGCAGCGCGTGGCCCCGCTCTGCGCTGGCTGCCCAGGTCAGCAGCTCAGGGCCCCGCAGGAGCCTCTGAGCACGACCACGCTCGGGCCTCTGGTCCCACTGGACACTGTCAGGGGTGCAAGGTGGGGCTTCGTGTCCTCTTCTGGCCCTAAAGACTCTGTTCCTCCACCCGACTGCACTTTCTAGATTTTTTTCCCCACCCTCGTTTCGCAGACTGGGCGTGGAGAGTCTAGAGTTTGCCCAAATTCTCATGGGGCTAGCCAGCATCAAGGAGGGGTGCCCTGCCTGAGTGGGGGACTGTGGCAGGCAGAGGGTGGCTCGCTCTGTGCCCTGGTGGGTGGGCGGGGAGTGGCGTGAGACGGCGGGGCAGGAAGTGGGAGTCAGGCCGGCCTTGGAAATGGTCCTGCAGGTCTAGGTGCCAGACAGCGCTGCAGGGGTGCCGGCCGGCTGGGGTGCGGGCCAGCTGGGGTGGCTCCCTGGACACACCCGGCTTCCCCGTCCTTTCTGCTGGAGGATGTGGGCGGGGTCCTCCAGTGATGGCGTCAGGCCATAAAAGTACGAATTACAGGGAAGGAGGGGAGGTCATAGCGCTTCTCTTTCCTGAGGAGCTTAACTCATCTGTCAGCAGCACAGCCCTGGGCCCCGACTTCGTCATCTCGAGCTGCAGCTGTGTGAACCCAGCAGTGATCGGGGGGCCCACGGACGTCCTACAGCTTAGCCTGTAGCTGGTCCCCGACCCCAGAGTCAGGTCAGGGAAGGTCAGCGGCAGCCACAAACCATCCTGTGTGTTGCCGACAGCTCTCTCCATGTCATGGAAGGTGACGTCACCCTGGGCTCGGGGGGACCGGCCATGCGCCGGTGGCCTTTGCTCTGTCCAGATGTCCTTTGTGTCCATGTCCACGCAATGCCACGTACCCTTCAGGAGTCAACCGGAACGTCTTCCTCGCGCATAAACACTTGCCCGCGTCCTTTCCCTGGGGTACACTTCCGCACCTGGCACCGTCCCCACTGCACTGTGTGACAGCCCTGTGGCCCTCGACTACTAATCCTGGATGTTCCCATTTTGTAAAAGCTGGAAGATTTGATGACAACAAATGATAACACTTAATTTGCATCTCCTCAGTTTTAATGAAGCCTTGTGTTCTTGTTATGTTTTGGCCAATTGTGTTTATTATTTTGTGAATTTCTCGGTCAGGGCCTTCGCCCCGTTTTCTACGGGGTGTCTGCTTTTTATTGTCAGTTTGGGCGAGCTCTTTGTATTTAAAGATATTAACTCTTGTCTCTCACACAGAGTACGAGTGTTTTCATAGTTTGGTGGCTTGCACCTTCTGAAGGGGCATTTTGTCATACAGAGATTTTAATGTTTACGCACTCGGACCTGTCTGTTTCTCTTCGCGATGTCTGCCTCTGATATGGTGTTTATAAAGGCCTTTCCCAGAACAAAATTATGGAAACATTCACGCATGTGTTCTGCAGATTCTTTCATAGTTGCATTTTCTACATTTAACTCTTTCTTCCGTCTGTAATTGATTGTTCATGTCTTTGTAAACTGCTTCAGATTCCCTTTGAAATGAAAGTGATTAACAGATCAATTCATTCATTAATTAGTGGCGGGGAGGTGAAGTTGGTCAAGGAGGGGAGGCTGAGGAGCAGGAGGGACCTGGGGTAATTGATGGATCAAAGTCGGGAAGGGAAGGAGCTGAGTGCTGGGGGCAGGGGCCGTGCAGGAGGTCTCCTTGCCTCTGAGGGACACACAGTCTCTGAGGTAGAGGGTAGCAGAGGTCAGAGGTCAGCTTTCCAGGTCCGGAAGCAGGTCTGGAAGAGATGAGAAAAGAAGACTGCAAGCCAGGGGCCTAGATCTCCAGTGAGCGAGGGGTGGGGACAGGTGGGGACCTAGGAGAGATGGCATCGGCGGGAAGGGACGGCAGTGGAGAGGCCGGGGCAGCAGGCGGCCAGCTGACCGTGGATAGTCTGGACCTAGGGACCCAGGAGAGATCTGGGGGGACTGCCCGATGGATGGACAGGAACGGAGGCAAGGGGCGTGAGCTACCCCCGTTTGTCCAGCACGTCAAAGTCACAAAGCACAGTCACCCATGTTTGCATGTGGCTGTCCTGGCACCTCCGAGCAGGACAGGGATTTGCCCAGGCGCCGGGTGCTAGGGCCCCTGACCCGGCCCTCCTGCTACGTGGGGACTGATGCTGGGGACAGTGCCTAACGGTGTCCCCTCTCTCTCCGCAGGACGGCCGTCCGCTCTGCCGGCCCTGCGGCCATGAATGGGATGGCCGACGTGAACTCCGCCAGCCGCCCGCACTATGCCTCTTCCATCCCGGTGCCTCGAGCTGCCTCCCAGACCCGGACCCACACCCAGGGCGCCTCCCCCCAGCTGCGGCCACGCCAGGCTGGCCTGGCCCCCAGCCCGCAGCGGGCAGCGTCCCCGAGACTGAGCAAGGCCACAGGCCCTCCCCGAGGCCCCTCGCCAAAGGCCTCCCGGGGGAGGGGCCCCCCCAGGGCTTCTGGGGCAGTGAAGGAGTCCACTGAGGATGCCGATGGCCTCCGCAGCGCCCCGTGGAGCAGCCCCAGGGCCAGCCCCAAAGCCGCCCTGTCCAGCCCGGCCAGGCCCAGAAGAGGGGAGACACAGAGCCCCCAGGGCAGAAGGGCAGCCCGGGACGGGATTCCGGTCCTCCAGACGCGGGGCGGGGGCCCGTCCGGGCCGCTCTCCAGACCTCGTGGAGAAACCCAGATGCCAGGGCTTCCTGAAGGAGCGGAGCCGCCCAGCTGCCCGGGAGGAGACCAAAGAGACAAGCCCTGCGGGAGTCCTGGGGCGCCCCGGCCTTCGGAGCCTGAGTCCGGGGCGGCCTGCAGCCCGGTGCAGAGCAGGCGCCCCACCCCGGCCCTGGGGACGGTCACCTTCTCCTCCACACACCAGCAGAGCCAGCCGGTCACGGCCACGGTGGCCCCCTTCCAGCACAGGTGAGCGGGGGAGGGGGCGCGTCCACGGGGGGGCCTCGGTAGTGCGTGGCTGGTGGGGACCCAGAATGTGGGAGAAGTCACGCAGGGGAGCTGACGGGGTTGGGGTCAGGGAGCCGGCGTGGGATTGGGGTGCACGGAACCGAGGCAAGCTGTGGTCCGCTCAGCCCTGGGGACTCCAGGACACACCGAGGCTCGTAAGAGGGGACCCCTAACAGGTCCACGTCTCCTGCTCTCTGGGAAGTGATGAGACCGCGTGTCAGGGTCTGGTGTCCTGCCACAACGATCGGTGCCTGGGTCGAGGACAGGGACGTCCGAAGTCCCATGTAGAGTGTTCACTTAGGGTCACTGCATTTTACAGGGACATCGACACACAAAACACATCTAAGGAAAAGGCTGACGGGGTGGTGAGGGAGCCGTCCAAGGTGTCCTAGGAATGACGGGAACCGGAGGCTCAGGGTCCGCGGCCCAGGGCTGTTTGAAACGTCCGCGGGCCCCGTGCCGCATGGCGAATCCGGTTCACTTGGCGCAGCGCTAAGGAGCGGAGCCGGCCTCAGGGTGGCGAGGGCCAGAGCGGGGCAGGCCGGAGGCACAGGTGCCCTGAGGCTTCCGGTCACTGCGAGCATGCTCCCCCACCCCGCGGACAGAGGAGGGTCTGACTCAGTGGCCCGTGCCCCCAAAGTGTCCCTCGACGGCCCGCCTCGCACACACGCGCCTGTCCCTAAGAAGCAGCTGCCTCTGTCCCTCGTCGCCCGCTCGGTGTAGATTCTCGAAGAAGCGGAGGCGCAGCAGGGCAGCCCGCCCCGCGGCCGGGTGTGTTCCGGGTGGCCTCCCGGCCACCCTCTGGTGGCCTGCTCCCACCTGCCCTCCCGCGTCCTGACTTCCATCTCTGGGGAGAGTGTCTGGGCGTGACACCGTGCGAGAGTTTGTGGCCTCGACCCGCGAGTCCCCTGAGTGTTCAGAGTCTGACCTTTTCCAAAGAGGTCAGAACCTTGTCCTCCGGTGGTTTCGATGGGACGTACGCAGACACTGGGATGGAAGGGGAAGCACGTCATGCCACCTGTGACGGGCTGCTCTTACCCTGCCCCCCGCAGGCCCTGGGTCGGGGGTACAGGTGGAACCGTGGTTTGGGCGATTAGAGCCAAGGACGCCGCAGGGTGCAGGCAGGTGGGCGGGAGCCCAGCACACCCTGCGGGGGCCGGAGCTGCTGCCAGGGGCCAGGCCGGGCCGCCCCGCAGGCAGCCACGGAGGGGCCATCTGCTCCGCAGAAGCCACATCCTGCTTTCGTGGAAACCTCCGTGCCCCAGCCCCGGCCAGGCTTCAGCTGCTCCCGTCCAGTGTCCAGCCCGGGCGCCCTGACCCGATTCCCCAGGGACCGTCAGCCACGGCCCAGTCACCTGTCTCCCAGTGAACTTGACCCCTTCCCTTTCTCTGGCCCAGCCGCCCCTGCTCCGGGGCCCAGGGGGTGCAAATGCCCCACGGTCAGCTGGCTCTCCAGACCCTCTGGTGCCGTGAGACCTCTGTCCTGGTCCCCCGCAGCCACGCTGCCCTTCCCCGACGTCCACTCAGCCCTCTGCCGCCGCCTTTGGCCGGACCTCGCTCGGAGGGTCCAGTCGGTGGTGTTGGGACTGTTGGGTGTTAGTTTTCTTCTGTCTGGTTCAAGCTCTGGCCATCTTCCAGCACAGATGCCACGGGCCACTCAGGCCGGACGCTCAGGGGCGGCCGGGCGGCCTGGCAGGACCGGGTACAGTGCAGAGCCCGGTGCGGCTGACGGGCGGAGGCCGCCCCGCCACGTCCCCGGGGTCGGAGCCCCTGCCCTCCGGCCAGTCCCCGCCAGCGGAAGGGCACCCGTGACCGCGGCAGCGGGTGGCTCCGGTTTCCCGCACTGGACCCCGCCCTGGCCTGGCCCGGCCTGCGCCCCCTCTTACACACACGCCGCCATCGCGAGCCAGACACACGCAACGCGGAATTCTGTCCCCCTATTGCGCGTCCCGTCGCCCCCTCCCCGGTGCCCCCCGCAGGCTGTCAGACCCCTGCGGGCCCCTCAGAGCTCGGGGTCTGCACCCCACGAGGGGGGCGAGCCCAGAGAGGCCAGCTGCGCGCAGTGAGTTACCGCAGAGCCGAGCCCGCGTCCCCGCGTCCGGGTCCCGGCCTCCTCGGTGCCCACGACGTGGGAACTGGAGAGAGAGAGACTCAGGCACACGGCGGGCGTGCAGGGCCCCCTGGCCAGGCCCCTCCCGGGACCAGCTTCGACTGTCCCTCCTGCCTGCGCAGCCTCCCCTCCCCCTTGGGCCCAGCTGCCAGCAGCGCATTTAGCTGGAGACAGGGAGAGGCGGGCGGGCGGGCGGGCGGGCCAGCTCCCCACGCTGCGTAATTGTCTGTAATGAGAGCCCGTGTCCCCGCAGCAGCACTCAGGGGCCCACCCTTCCTGCTGCCACACTGGCCCAGCAGGGCCTCGTCCCCCTGGGAGCCGTGAGGCCCAGGCTGAGCCTGCCGCTGCCGCTGACCGCACTGTCTGGACCGTGACAGGCCCCGGAGGCCTGTGTGTTCCCCAGATCCCACGAGGTGACCTCGGCTTGGAGGGCCTCTGCCCGGGCGCGTGCACGTGGCCACGTCCACGCCCCGCCCAAGGGCAGCGACCGGCCTGTGGTCTCCCAGGTGATGCCTGTCCACGGGGCCGCAGGCGTCTGTGCCCTCGGACTCCCCGCCTTCCTCTGCCCGGGGGCCTGAGCCTCCCGGGGTGAGCGCAGGCACCCGCCCATCGGGGGCCCGGGCGCAGGGGTGCAGCACCAGCAGAGGAGGAGAAGCAGGCTCTGAGGGGCTTCCTCAGCCCTGTGGAGAGGTCTCGAGGCCATGAGTGACCCCCTTCTCTGCCTTGCAGGTTGCGGACAGACCAGGAGCCCAGCCCCCTCCCCCAGGGTGGCTGGGCCACGGATGGCTACTCCGGCCGCCCCCGCGGGACCGAGGACAGCTTCTCCGGTGTGGGTGAGTGCTCCGGGGAGGGCTGCCCGCGAGGCCTCAGCTGCCGGCTGCACTCTGAGCTCCAGCCACGCTTGACCCAACCCGGGCAGGTCTTCCAAACCCAGAGTACTTCGAGGTCAGGCTAGGACAGTGGCCAGCGGGTGCTGTGTTTGTTTGTCCAGCGCTCAGGCTGTGGGGGCTGCTGGGGCCGTGACAGGAAGACGCAGCTGGGAGAGCAACAGCCCAGAGCCAGGCTCCAAGCAAAGCCCGGATCAGCCGGGGAGGTGCCGGGCGCCAGGCCCCGGTCCGGAGCCAGCTGCTCCTCTCCTGGACCGGCTTCGACGGGCCTCTCCCCCGCGCGTCACCTTCCCGGTGGCATCCTGCGTCACAGCGTTTCACCTGGGTGCTGCTGTTGGCTGAGCCCCAGGGACCAGAATGTGAGACTTCCCGAGAACGGCCACGTTCTCCAAGCGCAGAGCCACTGCCTGTCCCCAGGGCATCCCCAGGCCAGTCTCTGGCCCCGGCAGCCACTCAGTGGGTGTCTCGGAAGGAAGGAAGGAAGGAAGGAAGGAAGGAAGGAAGGAAGGAAGGAAGGAAGGAGGGAGGGAGGGAGGGAGGGAGGGAGGGAGGGAGGGAGGGAAGGAGTGAAGGCGTGAAGGAGTGAGTGTGCCGTCCGTCAGGGCATAAGCGGGTCAGACGCGGACTCTTAGGGGAGCGTGGGGCGTGTGTCGACGTCCTTGTGGCACTGCAGAAATATCTAGGGGACAGCTGTGACCCCTGTGAGAGCCCCGTGAGACCACGCTGCAGGGAGCCGCTCTGTCCTCTGGTTTCCCAGACAAAGGGACATTTGTCCTAGGAAACAGACACACTTGCTTTTGGCAAACCCAAGATTGTCGTAGCGTCAGCTCCGTGCCCTGCTCTGGTGGGCAGAGCTGGGTGCAGAACACAGCCCGTCCC
>JAQQSQ010001303.1:0-12794 GCA_028627145.1 Eidolon dupreanum
TGGTTTGGTTGAGCCTAACTCTTATTTGGATATGATTTGGGAAAGCAGGAATGCCAAGCACTGGTGCTGCCCAGGGCTCAGGTGTGCCTCCCCGGCCAGAAGGAAGTGCCTCAGAAGCCCTGTGCCAAAGGGCATTGCACTGGCTTAGTAACTGTATCTATATTAATGAGAAAGTGACAAGCATAGGGTTAGCATGCAGTTGGAGCCTACCATATCACCTAGAAGAGTAAGGGCACACGGTGCTGCTTTAAAATCCTGCCCAAAGGCCCCAGAGCATGTGTTGGAGAAGAACAGCTGTTGCCAGATGCCCATGAGGTCTAGGCTGTGGAACTCAGCCTTGAAAATGCCTTTGAACCCCGCCTCCTCTCACAGAAGCAGATGCTTCAGCATTTTGGAGGGCTGCGGCGTGAGCCCCACTGTGGGAGAGAAGATATTTTGCCTGCTCTGTAAAGAATGAGCTGCAGCCCTTCGAGTTCCTGGGGTCATGGAGGTGATTCAGTGGAGGCTGAGTGTCTGGCCTTGAATCACTTGCTCCAGGTCTTGACCTTGGAGGATTCTCAGCAGCCCCTTCCCTTGTTCATCACCTGAATGTGCCTGGAGATTCAGACAGCATCGGCTGCTTGAGCTGGGACTGTCCATTTGAAAGTGTCCAGACCATTTTTTTTTTTTTTTATGGGACACACACATTCCTGCTGCACATCTACCCTGTGTGTGTTGATTTTTTTTCCTATTCCTTTTCTCAAGAGATGCCCGTTTGGCAACACCCAGGCTGCCTCTCTGTTTGACATCTTTGAGATTTTCAGCCAGAACCGTGCAAAGCCCAGGGCGGTTCTTTGTGCTCCCTACATTCCGTGTCATTAGGTGGGTGCACTTGCTGAGCTGTCTCATTTGAAGTCTATGACGCCTCTGGTAAGAGCTCAGGTGAGGCCAGTCCCCACCGGCGCCAACTGTCCAGCCTCCCCTCCCACTCTCATCCCTCAGGGGAGAGTGTCAGTGAACAGAAGGACAGAAGTGGATGAGGATAGGAAATAAGGAAGCCATTGTGCTCACTAGGATGGTGGCTGATGAGGCTGCTTGGAATCACTTTGTACATCTTTAATGCCCCTCATCATAGCAAATTACCTAGAAGAGGCCTGGGCAATGCAGTTGCTCACAGAGCCTTACTTTAAACATTCAATATACGTTGGCACTGCTTTGCTGCTTATTTGAGTGCTAATTATTAAGATATTTAAGGGCCTTTTTTATTCCTGTTTTAAAAGAAAACCCAACTCTGTTGCCTTGTTTAATTTGGATGCTGAAAAAGTATAAGGCATACACTTGTGTTTGTACCTGGGGACTCCCTTCAAAAGACACATTATCATCACAGATAACTGGAGAAGTTGTGGGTAATTGAACCTAAAATTTGGGATTCTGCTTTTTTTCACTTCACATGTGTCCTAAGTATTGTTCCTATTGCTGCATAATTCATAATAATTTCCATGATTGCATCAGTCCATTGAATGGCAGTGTCACTGTTTGCTTATCTATGCCTCCGTATTGATCGCTTTCCATTCTTCCATCATCATGAATAACTTTGAGCAGACTGTCTTCTAGATTTTCCCATGTTTTTGCATTATGTCCTTGAGATGAACGCTTGGTGATGTCTCATACAGAGAGAGGATGCATGTGTTTTAGGCAGGCCTTCTCAGACTTCGGCGTGGCCCCTCATGGACCTTGTGACACCAGATTCTAACTCTGTAGGTCTGGGGCAGAGCTGAGATCCATGTTTGTAGCAAACTCGACGATGCTGGGGCTGCTATTCAGGGGCAGAGTACTTAGAAGACCTGTTTTACCCAGGTGCTGTGTGGGCTCTTTTCCTTAGGAGCTCCGCCCCTCAGCAGCATTTTCTAATCAAGAAGAACGTTTTCATTAGGCAGGTGTCCAGAGAAAGTAGGAGCTATAGCACCAGCCTTCAAGAAAAGCATCTCAGCTCAGTCTTGGATGCCATTAGAGTTCACACACATGCACACGCATGCATGCACACACACACACACACACACACACACACACATGCACACATGCACACACACGCCAGTGCCCACTCCAGACCAGCAGACCAGTACAAACAGTATGTCTGGCTTTGGTACCTGGCTAGCGGCATGTTTGAAGCTCCCCAGGTTTTAAAGGTGACTCCGTGTGTAGCCAGGGCCCAGGACCATTGCTCTAAGCCCACCTGAGATCTCACTGAGTTCCAACTGTGCTTGAACGGAGACTGGATGAAAAGCTTTGGAGTTACATATGTTACATCCAACTCCACACTTTTGACAACGGAGTTAGCACAGCCGTGCGTTGTCTTTGCAATTGTGAAAATCGGTGTTCATAATTTCTGAGAAAACAAGGAATTTGACATCACCGGCTTCTCTTTCAAACTCTCTCCTCCATAGCATTTGCTGGCCCCACCTTAGTGAATGCCACCAAGCCAAAAATCCCTTACTTTTTCTCCCCCTTCAAATCTCAGTCATCTTCACAGTCTTTTCTTCTGCATACACTTTTTTTCCCCATAGGGTACTCAACACATTATCTTAAAATAATTCATCAGCATTGCCATGTCCTTCAACCAGACCCCTGAGCCCCTGAGACCAGACACAGCATCTGATGTATCTTTTTACTCCCCACACCTAGAATAGCGTCTGTCTAGCACATAGTAGCTACCTGTCAAATTATAGTTGAACAAACGAATGAATGAAATCGAAGAGATTCTGATCACATGTAAGCCTGGAAGGTCATTCTCATGGTCGAAAGTTTAATACCATAGTGTTTCTAGCAAGAATACAGATTGCTTAGACAGTGCCTGTGCCCACAGGGTCCTGGCCTGGGGCGTGCAAGATGGCAGACAGGATGACCCGGACACGCTGTGTCCCTGCCACTCACCACCTGCTGAGTGACACCTGCTGTTTCTCTTTGGCAGTTGCCTTTTCGGGCCTCGGCTTCACGACGTTCTACTTGGCTGGCAAGCTGCATTGCTTCACGGAGAGTGGGCGAGGCAAGAGCTGGCGGCTCTGTGCTGCCATCTTGCCCCTGTACTGCGCCATGATGATCGCCCTGTCCCGCATGTGTGACTACAAGCACCACTGGCAAGGTGAGTCCCCGCCCATGGCCTGCCCGGTCCTGGCTGCATCTGCCACTCTCCCGTGGTGGTGGGTGCAGAAACACACCTGTCGGGGAGCAGTGGCCACCGTCAGGAGCAAGAGTAGGCTGAAATGACAGCGCGGACACGGTTTTAAAGAAAGAACACCTGTTCAGGCGAGTTCTGGCCCCGGTACGGCCCTCGCTGGGGACAGGATGGGAGCGCTTCCTCCTTCCTGCTCGTGGAGACGGGGCGAGTCCTGCCAGGATGGCAGGCCCTTGGCCTCAGGCCCAGATGTGACTTGCCCGCTGGATCAGCCCTCGGACTTGGTGCCAAGTGGGCTGTGGCTCCTTTTATATCTCAGACCCATCCCACGAGGACGTGTTTCTCACCGTGGCTGTGCTCCCGAAGGAGGTGTCCATCCCAGGGACCAGGGCCAGCAGCCGTCCAATCAGCCGCCACGGGGCTGGGCGGGGCTTAACCCATAGCGATCGCACATGCGCAAAATAAGGGAGGTGCTTGTTTCTGGACTAAAACAAGCTGTGCGCTGTCCCTCTGCAGATCTGCGGCTGCTCACAGCCTCCCGAACGGCAAACAGAACCTGCCCCTGCAGAGAGGGTGGAGAGATGGAGGTCGGGTCCACAGGGCGTGGCCTCCAGGAGTACAGGGTCTGGGGGCATGTTTTCCCAAGGGCGGTCCTCAGGTCACTTGACCAGGCCCCCGGAGCTAGGAATCGGGCTCTGGGGCGGGGTCTGGAGTGGTGGCCAGTAGTCTGCATTGTTAATGAGCCAGCCTGTTATTTCCGGTCGCATCTGAGAAGCACAAGCGAGGCTTCCATGATTAGTCCGTGGCCTGCCCCTCCTCCCCCTTTCTTCCTCCTGCAGCCCAGTGCCTCGTGGGACCTCCATCTTCTCACCTCTTCCCAGGAGTGGGTCTAGTGGGTAGGGAGGTGGCAGCTGAGGCCAGAGGTGATGGGTGCCTTCTCCCCATCCTCTCTGGGGGCCTCTCGCTTCTCCCAGTACCTCCCCAGCTTCTCTGCTCCTTCCCCAGCCTCAGCTCCACCCTTTGCGTTCCTAGACTCGTACTCTGGGCATCATGAGCCTCCAGCAGCAGCTTTGACCTGGTGGGGTTACGGGCGCAGGGGAAAGAGAGGCGGGTGTGTGGTCCAGCCAGGTGGATGCAGTGCGTGCTGATCAGGGTATTGAAGTCCTCCTGATAGGGTGGTCAGTATAGGGCCACACGCTGGCCTGAGCCTGCCCTTGTTTGCTACTTTGATCAGTGACTTGGATGAGGTTCCAGGTAATCTGAAGCTACATCGTGCGAGGGAAGCAGGGAGAGACTGAGGAAGCAGCAGACATCCATTGTACCCTTGGATCTGGGAGTATTCTCCAACAGACTCGTTGCTGTTTATCTAACTAGGGCATTTCCGCCTGAAGCATATTATGGGCTAGATGGTGTTTTATGGACTGCTTCTCATTTCTCCCTTGTGAACCATAGTTCCTCACTCTGAACACGGGAACCATAATCCCCAAATATTTCACAAAGCTGTTTCATAGGCTGAATGAAATAATGGATCTGAATGTACTTTGTAAATGAAAACGCATAGCACAAGTGCGAATTGGTATTGTTGTTTTAGTGCCTTGTTTCTAAAGAAAGATGTGTTGCTGTATTTCCCAAACAACTGATTTAGAGGCAGTCGTTTTGAGAACATGGTCTATTTATATGAATGCTGGTTTTCGCTTTCATTCAACCACTTTGGATTTGAGACGTGATCAAGGGTTTCAGAATTGGATAGATTTCCGCTTTATCTTAGAAGCCAGTAAGAACCTTTGTGTTGTGATTTCGTCCTGAATACCTAAGACGTGAGGTCCACCTTGCCCGACTACCCTTGGTCCTAACTGGCTTTGTTACTCATCACCTAGCTGTGGCTGGTGCCTCGTGGAAGAATGAGGACTCTGTCCGTAGCCGGAGGGACACGGCGGACTCATGCCGAGGCTGGCACACCCGAGGCCTGCTGGCACGGGGCTTCAGACCTGCCCTGTCCAGCTGGCACAGGGACTCGGCGTGGCAGAGGGAGAATGTTTATGCTCTGTGGGCTGATGGGAAAGCAAAGCAAGAGAGTTTAGGTTGAGTGAGGTTGAGGGCTGTGCTTGCAAGGGCGAAGCAAAACCGTGATCGACTTTCTGCAGCCCAAATTGAACGCGCGTCGGTGGGTATAGGACACTGATGTGGCCCAAGCACCTGCGCCCCCGGAGTCAGCCATGAGGGGAGCGTGCCTTCCCTTGGATCCTCGAATGGGCTCTGAGTTGGGCTCATTTTACACAAATCCCCCTTTATGAGGCCACCTGCCAGTGTCTGCACCAGGGGTCTCCACATGTGGGGGCAGCCGTTCCTCCCAGGGGACAGCGAGCAATGTCTGGAGACGTCCTTTTGGTTTTTACAGCTAGGGGTGACGGTCATGCTGGGCACTGCGCATGTGCTGAGTAGAGGCCAGGTGGGCTGGTACAGGTGCTGCAGTGTGCAAGATCGCTCTCCCCCACGACATAGGCTTACTCGGCCCCAGACGTCTGCCCTGGGGTTGAGAAACCCTGGTCTGCATAGCACCGCAGCTCTGTCTTTCTGTCCCTTATTGCACGTTGAGAAGCAGCTGTGTTCAAGGGGCGGGAAGCTGTATTTATTCAGCACTCGTTTATTAAGGGAGTAATCAAGGAGGCCTCAAGGTTTCCTGCTGGGAGAGGGGAGAAACTGTGAGGGCTTCGGCCGCTGCGTGGATGGGCGTCTGGGGTAGGTTGCCTGCCTGAGATGAAGAAGTCCTTGCTTTTGTTTTGGTGGCCTGAGCTGCCCAGTAACGGTGGCCAGGGGCCGTCTGTCACAACGAGAATCCCTGTGGGACCCCACAGACATTAGCGAAGCCTTAGTCCCTCTCATTACAGACTTCAGTTAACGGCATTAATATTATGAGATTTTTATGACTCCATTTCAATTCTGCTATAAGCAACTGTGGCCAGCCTGTGTAGTACACCTTGTGAGGTGGCCTTGCAGAGCGTGTCTGGTTTCTCGATTGCATAGTCAAATCCGATAAATAGCCACAATCTCAAATGCCTCATCCTCTCCGTTATCTGGCCGCTCCCAAGTCTCATGGACACCCTTGCTTCCTTTTGCTCCAGAGAACTCTTCTCCCCTCCGCTTTCCTCGATTGTCTCTGGTTTCTCTTGGCTCTATGTTCAGAATATTTCCAGAATCCAAGTTCCCCTTCCCACTCTGGTCCAGACCACCACCGTTGCCTGGGTTACTGCCAAAGTCCCCCTGCCTGCCTCCCCCCTCCTCCTTTGCCTCTCGCACCGCAGCCAGAGTGTGTCTTTAAACTGTGAGCCGGTGCGTGCTACTCCTCAACTAAGAGCCCCCGGTGACACCCTGTTGCATTCAGCATCAAAGCCTGGCCCCGTGGTGGCCTGCAAAGTTCTGTGCCGAAGTTCCTGCCTTGTCAATGGCACTTTCTAACCCCTTCTCCTTTTTCGCTCGTGCCGGTGCTGTTCCGGCCTTTTGTGCTCCATGCTGCCCGTCCCACCTCAGGGTCCCCCGCGCCTGGAATGTTCCCCTGCACCTGGAACGCTCTCCTCTCAGATGTGGGTGTGGCTGGTTCCCGTCCCTCCTCCTTTTCTTGGCTCAAGTGTCGCTTTCTTGGCGAGGACATCTTGTGATAACTCCTCCGTTAAATGCAGCCCACCCTCCCCACTCTCTGTCGCTGTCATCTTGCTCATTTACCACCATCTGTTATGTGTTGGTTATTGTCTGTCCTTATCCGCTAGCACAGGAGTCTGCAAACTTTTCCTGTAAAGGGTCAGGTAGTAAATATCTTAGGCTTTATGTGGGCCGTAGAGTCTCTGTTGCGTCTGTTCGGCTTCCTGTAGTCAAGCGGAAGCAGCTACGGACAATATGTAAGTGAGGAGTTCACATCGTTGGCCGAACTCTGCACTAGAACCTAATCTCCATGTGGGAGGAGAGAGATTTCTGTCTCTTTTGTTGGCATGACACAAAGTGGGTATTGTGTTAGTTTCCTCGGGCTGGTGTCACTAAGTTCTGAGCCGCTGAGAACAATAGAAATTGTCTCGTGGTTCTGAGAGCCAGAAGTCTGAAATCCAGGTGTCAGTCACGCTCCCTCTGACACCTGTCGGGGAAAGATCCTCCATTGCCTTGCCAGCTCCTGGTGGCCCCAGATGTTCCCGGGCCTCTGACAGCACAGAGCCAGTCTCTGCCTCCACCCTCGCACGGTGTTTTCCTTGTGTCCTCCACGTCATCTTCCCTCCGTGTGTGTCTGTGTCCAAATTTCCCCTTTTTAGAAGGACACCGACCAGGTTAGATGAGAACCCACCCGAACGATCTGATTTTAACTTGTTTACCTCTGTACAGACTCTACCAAAACAAGGTCACATTCTGAGGAACTGGGGTTAGCCCTTCAACATATCCTTTTTGGGGGGGACACAATTCAACTCATAACAGTGCTCAATAAATAGATGTTGAAGAATAAATGATTTTGACTAAATCACATGCTTTTCTTACCAGTACCACTTTTTCTTTATATTGATATTAACAAAAATTAACCTTCTTCTCTGCAAGTTTCTTCATTTAAAAATGAACCAAGAAATTGCGCTTTAGACATTCCTTTATTCATTTTGTCTCTTGTGCCTGTGTGCCAGGCCTGCTGTCTTGGAGGCACAGCATCGAGGAGGACAGACATAGCGGCTGCCCTTCCAGCTCGCAATGTACCGGGTAGATCGTACGTGTTCCATGCTATATAAGTTCTTTTAACGAGACTCAAAGTTACAGAAACAGGAAGCTTTACTAGCCGTAGAATAAAAAGAGCAGAACCAGTCACATGGGGTTGTTGAGTTTGCCGGAGCTGATTCTTGCCCGAGTATCTTGGGTAATGGAGCCTAAGGCATACAAAGTCCCAAGTCGGGTCAGCTCCGTGATTGGTGCTGGATGTTGCCATGGTGACCGAGAGGGATGTGTTCCTCCTGGGACTTGACAGCA
Organism: Eidolon dupreanum; assembly: GCA_028627145.1. Classification (NCBI taxonomy): domain Eukaryota; kingdom Metazoa; phylum Chordata; class Mammalia; order Chiroptera; family Pteropodidae; genus Eidolon; species Eidolon dupreanum. The sequence continues at coordinate 8,141 of JAQQSQ010001303.1, forward strand.
CATCTTAAGAAGCGTTTCTGCTTGCTTGTGCCAGAGCAGGGGAGCAGGGCCGGCACCTCAGTTTGCCAGACCCTGTGAGAAGCGGGTGGGGTCGTGCCCATTTTAAAGGTAAAGATGCAAATCCAGTCTGCTTGATTCAAAGTCCGTGTCTCTTTGCACTACCATCAGACCCATCTGGTATGGATTCCCCCACCCCTTTTAATAGCTTTATTGAGGTGTAATTCAAAAATTCTCCCTTCTAAAGTGTATAGTTCAGCGGGTCTTCATATATTCAGAATCGTGCAATCATCTCCACTCTTTAACTCCAGAATATTTTCATTGTCTCCCCAAAAGAAACTCACACCCTCCCTTCTTCCCAGCCCCTGGCAGCCACTAATCTACTTTCTATTCTGGGCATTGCACAGACACGGACTCACACAATATGTGGCCTTTTGGGGCTGCGTGGTATCGATTGTTTAGTGCATCTTGTAAACATTGTCAGTGCATCTACGTTTAATGAATATTTGCAGAATAATAACTGGGGAGGCGAAGACGAGCATGGCACTTAAGGGGAGTCAACACCGAGTCACAGGTGTGGGGTCAGAAGGGGTGCACAGATAGTAGCCCCAAGAGCCCGAGGGGCCCCAGGCCATGCTGGGGGCACAACAGAGCCCTGAAGCCCCATAAAAGACCTTCTCGAGCCCACAGCGGAAGTCTGGTCAGCTCACATCCTACGTAATTAGAGACATCGCCCCTGTGGTAAGAGACGGGCCTGCCTTCATTTTCTCAACTGTGTCGCACCTCTTCCTTCTTCTGCCTGGGAGACTGCAGGTGCCCTCCCTGCCTCCACCTCCCACTTCCCCTGGTCCACGCCTACTCGTCCTGCAGAGCTGGCCTGTGGGTCATGTCCTCAGTGAAACTCCCCTGGTCCAGGAAAGCCAGGCCACCGCAAAGGGTGATCTCACAGATTCACACTTGTCCTTCGGGGCACGTATCATAGCTGCAGCTCACTAACAAGGCTATCACTACCTAGGACTGTGAAGCTTATCTGTGTTCTTTCGGCCCATGCCCCAGGACCAGGCAGCACACCTGGCAGCTGATACCATGCAATACCTGTGTGATGAATGAATGACATCAATGCTGAGTGAGGTGTCTGTGTATTTCGTATTCCAGGGACACTGAGATTCCTGTATTCCCCTTTTGAATCCTCCCGTCCCATGCTACCATATTTTCCCTTGTAAAATCCTGCTTGACAAATACCAGGTTCTGGTCAAGAAAACAGAGTAGATAAATGCTATGCTCACCTCCTCCCATGACCACATTGAAATTACAACTGATTATAGAACCATCAACCTGGAGCACCATCTGAAGACTAGCTGAATGGAAGTCCTATAACTAAGGTTATAAGAAGAAGCCATGTCAAGACTAGTAGTTGGGGCAGAGACACCAAATGGGCTGGCCCCACACCCATATGTGTTGGTTGAGCATGAGGAGGGATATCTCAGCAGCACAGATCCCCCATGAGGAGTGAAGAGTCCCAGCCCCACACTGGCCTCCCTAGCCCATAGCACCAGTGTGGGGAAGAAGAACCCCCACAGCATCTGACTGTGAAAAGCAGTGGGGATCCTATTCATCTGGTGAGACAGAGGCTGCTGGAAACCCAGAAGTCCTCCTGAGGGGCCATCGCACAGACTCGCTAGCTCTCAGGCACTCACCCTGGGCTCCTGCAGAGGGTCGGTGGCTCAGGAGTTACCAGAGACAGACGCGGAGAGACTGAGTTGTGTGGCTTCAGGGTGAGGGCTGGTGGGACAGCCACCATGGTCCCCATGTTCAGTCCTCTTCTCATGCAGCCTGAGTGGGCATCATCTTGCCTGTGTTGAGCCCTCCTCCCACATGGCCAAGTCTGCATCTGCATTAACCTGGTGAGATGTACTTGCTTCACCCTGCTGACTCCCTGGGACCCCACCTCACCCAACTCATGTATACCACATGAGGCTCTTTCAGTGGCTGAGCCTTATGGGTAGCCAGCAGATGGTATCAGGTCTTGGGGTTCCCTGGGCCTTTTCCTGAGCTGTCCCAGGCTGGATACTCAGGGAAGCTGACCTCGATTTGCCATGTGGCCTCTCCCATGGGCTTCTAGGTCCAGCACAGAGAGTGACCAACCGTGGGTGGCTTTGTAGCTCCTACCAGGTAGCCCTAGGCAGCAGCTGACCTTGGCCTGAATGGGAGCCTCTCCCAAGAGGCCCCAGAATAAATGCATCTGGAAGCCAGCTTCAGACCACAACAGAGCACTACCTGATTAGCCCCACAAACGGCACACCCAAAGGGTGGTCTCAGCAGGCACCAGAGCCCACTGGAGCAAATTCCTCTCTGTGGGGTTAGCCTATACACAATAGCTTGTACCCTGTGGCCATGGCCAATTTTCACAGCCAGTCGGCCTGAGGGTCAGTCCCACCCCGGACATACCAACAGCAATCAAGGCTCAACTACAACAGGAGGGCACACACGACTCACACAAGGGACATTCCTGGAGCTCCTGGTGCAGGTGATCAGGGAGACTGTGCCACTGGGCTCCACAGGACACCTACTACGTAAGGCCACTCTGCCATGACTGGGAGATCTGCCTAACACATAGAAACAAACACAGAGAGGCAGCCAAAGCGAGGAGCCAAAGAAAAACGTCCCAAATGAAAGAACAGAACAAAACTCCAGGAAAGAAAAAAACTGAACAGAATGGAAGCGAGCAAGCTACCAGATACAGAGTTAAAATACATTGGTTATAAGGATGCTCAAGAAACTTAGAACTTCAACAAAGGGATAGTAAGCATAGAAAAGGACGTAGAAACTATAAAAATGAACCAGTCAGAAATGAAGAATACAATAACTGAAATGAAGAATGCACTGAAAGGAATCAACAATAGATTAGATGAAGCAGAGGATTAAATCAGCGATTTGGATGACAAGGTAGCAGAAAACACTGAGAATAGCAAAAAGAAAAAAGGATTTTAAAAAATTGAGCATAGTTTAAGGGACCTCTGAGGCAACATTAAGCATAACAACATTCGCATCATAAGCATACCAGAATGAGAAAAGAGAGGAAAAATTAAGAACATATTTGAAGAAATAATGACTGAAAACCTCCCTAACCTGGAAATAGATATACAAGTCCAGGAAGGACAGAGAGTCCCAAACTAGATGAATCCAAAGAGTCCCACACCAAAACACATCATGATTAAAATGGCAAAGGTTAGAGACAAAAGGAATCTTAAAAGCATCAAGATAAAGACAGTTACTTACTCCCATAAGACTGTCAGCTGATTTCTCAATGGAAACTTTGCAGGACAGAAGGGATTGGCACAAAATATTCAAAGTGATGAAAAGCAAGGACCTACAACCAAGACTACTCTACCCAGCAAATAGGGCTACATAAAATTTAAAAGTTTTGCACAGCAAAGGAAAACAGTCAGTAAAACAAAAAGACAACCTATTGAATGGGAGAAGATATTTGTCAGTGATACATCCAATAAGGGATTAATACCCAAATTTATAAAGAATTCATACAACTGAACACCAAAAAACAATCCAATTTAAAAAAATGGGCAGAGGACCTAAATAAACATTTCTCCAAAGAGGACATGCAGACTGCCAATAGACATGAAAAGATACTCAGCGTCACTAATCATCAGAGAAATGCAAATTAAAACCATAAGGAGATATTACCTCACACCTGTCAAAATGACTATCATAAATAAATCAACCAACAAGTGTTGGCGAGGACGTGGATAAAGGGAACCCTTGTGTACTGTTGGTGGGCTTGCAAATTGATGCAGCCACTTTGGAAAACAGTATGGAGGTTCCTCAAAAAATTAGAACTAGAACTATCTTATGACCCAGCAATTTCATTTCTGTGTATTTATCTGAAGAAATCCAAAACACTAATTCAAAAAGATAATTGTATCCCTATGTTTACTACAGAATTATTTACAATAGCCAGGATATGGAAGCAACCTAAGTGCCCATCAATAGATGATTAAAGAAGAGGTGGTACATATATACAACGGATTATTACTCAGCCTTAAAAAAATGAAATCTTACAATTTGCAATAACATGGATGGATGTAGAGGGTATTATGCTGAGTGAAATAAGTCAGACAGAGAAAGACAAATACCGCACGATCTCACTTATATGTGAAATCTGAAGAACAAAGTAAGCAACAGAAAGAGACTCATAGATACAGAGAACAAACTGATGGTTGCCAGTTGGGAGGGGTGTCGGAGAGCTTTATGAGAAAGGTGAAGCGATTAAGAAATACAGATTGGTGGTTGCAAAATAGTCATGGGGATGTTAAGTATAGCAGAGTAAAGAGAGTCATAATATTGTAATAACTACGTATAGTGCCAGGTGGGTACTAGATTTATTGGGGTGATCACTGTGTAAGTTTTATAAATGTCTAGTCACTATGTTGTACACCTGAAACTAATATAGTATTATATGTCAACTGTAATTGAAAAATAAAAAATTATTTTTTTAAAAAAAGCCTTCTCGCTCTCCTCCTGCTTTTCCATCAGCACATGCCCTGCAGGATACGAGTTCATCAGTAACAATAGCCCACTTGAGGCACTTGATGACAGTCTCCCTCATAAAGTAAGTCGTTATTTGAATCTTGTTCACCAC
>JAQQSQ010001304.1:0-12793 GCA_028627145.1 Eidolon dupreanum
GGACCACAGCCACTCGTGGTTGGCTGACTCTTCTCAGTGGGGACCTTCGGTCACCTAATGGTGTCCTACGGAGACCAACCACACCTCGAAAATTCCAGGCAGGAGAGCAAGGAGCTTTTCTTCTGTCCCCGTCCCTTCACCGACTTGCTGTCAGTGCCCGAGGCAAAGCATTCTCGTGATGAGGATGCCGCCGCGCCGTGCATGACAAGCTCGGACACGTACTTCCCACGCGACACCCCATTTAGTCCATAAAACAACCGTGTGAAAGGGGGGGTCTCAGCAACGTCATTTCTCAGAGGAAACCGAGGTACAGAGGAATTAAGTAACATGCCCAAGGTCCCACAGCAGGGACGTGGGCACCGGGGTTCCAGGCGGTCGCCCAACAGGACATGGCTGCTCTCCACCCCGCCACCGTCACCTGCCCCTCCTCTCCTCTCATGGCCAATGGCTCCCTCCACGTGCCATCGGGACAGCCGAGCCTCCGTTTGGAACGCTTCGCTTCGTAAGGACAGAAAAGTCCTGGTGTTCTCCTGTCCCTTCTGTCCTCGAAGCATTTAGACTTCAGCGGTCACGCCGGGCCCTGCTCTGTCCCTCTGCTTCCCCAGCGACTGCAGTTGCAAGAACTAAACACCAGAGACACAAAACCTGGCCAAACGGTCCAGAGTCAGAAGCAAGGACCCCACGGAGCCTTCCGAAGGGGCGTGCGGCGAGACACACGAGTCACCTCGCCACAAGCCACCTGGCTGTTTAACTTTCTTTCACTTAATGTTTTCCCATTAGCTGATTTCCCCGTGTGGAAATTAAGAAAGAAACCCTTAAACAAAACTGGAGTCGGGAAGACCCGCAGAGGAAGCTCTCCCGTTCCCACACTGTCCTCAAATGCCAGGAACAGGAAGATGACCCCGATCGCAGCAACAGTTAATTCTATGGGACCCCGACAGGAAGGGCCGTCCCTTGCACTCCCAAACAGGAATGCAACTACTCTGCTACTCCAGCAGGAGGAAGGAAGATTTTCTTCAGGCCCAGCAACAAGCCCAGCCAATGGAAATGCAACAGCTCAGCCAATGAGAAGCCGTCCTCATCGGAACTCTTACTTTCTCTCAGTGAAATTCCATGCTTCCTTCCTTGCCCATGACTGCCTTGTCCCGCCCTCCTGATTCTGTATAACCCCTCAGGTTCTCTCTCTGCTTAGCAGATGAGATGCTCCCTGACTCATGAACCATTTAATAAAGCCAACCAGATCTCCAAATTTACTCAGTTGAATTTTGTCTTTAGCACTTGGTTGGCCTTATTATTTTATCCCCAGCACTAGTGGACAGCAGGCGTTTTACGAAAGGGACACTGCACAGCTTCGCGAAGCTCTTAGAGTAGCCATGAGATCTTTGGAGGCCATTTCATGCAGTCACCCCCAAAGCTCCATGGGCAGCAGATTAGCTTGCTGACCCTCCACTTCCTGAAGAAGGGAGCCCTCTGTGGAAAATGTTTCTTTATATCAGGAATATGATCAAGAAGATAAAACCATGTGAAAACCTCATCCTGTGTGGGTCTTAGAAAGCAGTAAAAATAATACCTCATAAAAGGCCAGAAAGTGCTTTCTGCTCAGGTGGAAAAATGCATGTTCTCCTCCTATGTTTACATACATGGTGAGGTCATGCTTCCCTGAGAGTCTGTCCCGGGCTGGGAAGCAAATGGGCAGTATCTGAAAAAGTAGTCTTTAGCCAGAGAAAAGTATCTTCATCCAGAAGCAGTTTTTAAAGCCTTGATTTCTTTCTTTTTTTTTTTTTAATTTAAATGTGGTACTAAAAACATAAATGCTTGTTTATCTTTTTGAGTGTTTGTTGAAACTATGTTTGTAGTGTTTATCTGTGACCCTACTTCAGTCCCTCAGAGGCTACCATTGATTCATGCCCCTCTATTCTGAAATGTATATCTTTGTGTTTTTTTTCTATTTTATCCTATCTATCTATCATTATCTATCATAAACATAAACTGATTTTCCCCCTACCTTCTTACTAAAACCTTTCCCAATTTTATCTCAGAATGCAAGGCCCCTTTTTCCCTCTGTTAAACCGGGGGCTGGAGCACTAGGTACTAGGATGAAGTCACTCACCACAGTCAACAACGTCTGAAAGCGATCGATTGCTTCTTTCACTTGCCCAGCACACATTTCTGAACCCCCGTCCCTGTGCTGGATCCTGTCACAGGGTAATTTCTCCAGCATTCCTTGCCCCCCGCAAAGGCACTGGTGTGCGCCCAGTCGCATCAGTGGATCCATCACGTGGGGTGATAGACAAGTGGCAGTCATGCTTGTTCGTGCCAGTCACCTTCAGCACTGGTGGCACATTACACTCACGTGGACAATTTTTTAAACTAGGAAAGCCGGGTCCAAGCCCAAACCAATGAAAGCGATTCTCTAAGAACAGAGCATCAATATTTATAAAAATCCACCCAGGTTAGGATGTGCAGGCCAGAAACCGACGGCCTAGCCACTCACATCGCAGCCTTGGATAAGTGGATTGGGCAATGCCTGGAAGCTCATTAGAAATGCAGAGTCTCGGGTCCTGACCCGTTACTAACTCAGAATCTGTTTTACAGGATCCCCAGGGGGTCCACGTGCACACAGCTGCTTAAGAAATCCTATTCTAGGAGACCGAAAGATAACGTTTTATCTACGAAATTAACAGACTCTATTACATTCGGGCTGGGTACCATATCATCGTCGGGATCTACCACGTAACAACTTATCTGTAAGAGGTAGATCACCCCAGACCACCTAAAGATGCTAATATACCCTACTTTCTTCCTTTAAGATGATCCCACCAAAACATTGTGATTGGGGAAAAAATAAAGTTCAAAAACTGGGGCTAAGATGAGGCGGTGTGCTAGAGGGTAGATACTATTAAGCTCAGAAAGTAGTTCTATCTTCTCCTCCCTCCAAGGCACACCAGAATATAAATTTCCTGAGTGCGAGGACTATGTTTCTCTCATTCACAGCTAGATTCACAAAGCCCAGTACAGGGCTTGCACATAACAGGTGCTCACTAAATATTTATTGTGTGACTTAGTGTCCTGAAGAGAAGACAGCTCTGTCACTCATCTATTTTGAACAAATCTCTTCTCTCTTAAATTTTCTACTGTTTTCACCTATATGAACTGCTTATATTATTTACTCTGAGATTAAAAAAACATTTAGCAACTAACAGCTCACTGGGAAGTGATACATGGTAAACAGACACAGGAAGGTCCCCGTGTCTAGGAGCACTGTGTGACTGTCTGTGTTCCTCCACAGACCACACACCCAGCTGGCGACTGGTGCACAGACAACTTCCACACACGCTTGTTACACAAATGTTCACTGAGCTACACTCCGTGCCGGCTACTCTCCTAGATAGTAACAAAACCGATCAAACAAAAGATCCCCGCTTCTCGGAGCTTCCATCCTAGTCATATATCATTCAGGAAACCATAGCGTTAAAAAAATAAATAAAGACTGGCAAAATTACCATCATATTTTACCTAAGTGTTATTATAACTTTTAAGCCTACGATTTACTTATTTTTCGTTTTCTAAAAGGGCTGACTTTTTTTTTTTTAACACATGGCTATAATTTTTAAAAAGTCCAAATTCAATACCATCAACCACATTCTTTTCAAAAACATTAGGATGAAATAATTTTGATGATGATTTTTGAAGCTGTTTGTAAAATATGAACCTATTCAAAGTTCATTCCTCTTAGATCTTGATACATGAACAAAATCAATTTTCCCATGCAGTCATTTAAAGGGAAAAGATGCAATAATTTTTTTAATTGAGGAAAATTTATACAATATAAAAGTTACTATCTTAGCTATATACAAATATCTCAACAATTTACTTTTTAAATTAGTCTCCAGTTGCTTTTACATAGGTCATTCAGCATTCTTACTTGAGATATTTGGAACAAATAGAAGACTAATCAAATATATATTTTTTCATGTAACATATAAAACAGTTGGTCTTCATCAAATAACATTGCTATTCTATTAGGAGGAAATGCTTCCTGATTAAAAAGTTTAAAGAAAAAGCTTAAGAATATTACTCTACAATACAAAGGGGTGAAAAAAAAAAGTTAAAAAGAAGAGGATTCATATCCATGCTCTAATTAGAAACATGACCACATAAAGTTTCTCCCCCAAAACCAATTACAGTCTTTGACCACATTTATGTTCTTGAAGAGATATAAACATTCACTTTCCTCACTTTTGATTTTAGAAGAAAATTTATGCACTGTCCTTAATGGAGGAATATTTGGAGAGAGATCAAAGAGAGCAAAGAAAATGACCCAAAGGTTGGAAATGATAAAACTTATAGGGAGGGAGAGCTTAAAAGAATTTCTTTTAAAAAAAGAAACAGCTGAGACTAACCTGGAAAAGCCACAGTCTCAACCCACTAAACAAGAATGAAGAAGGGGTGACTATGGGCAAAGTGAAAAACACTTATAGTGAATTCGAGTTAGACGACTTGGAAGCTCTATGGAAATCCAACATAGAAGAGTAAGGAGAATATAGACAGCACTTCTTCGAAAAACCACATTCAGACGAAAGAGCAGAATGTGCTCTTGTTGCTTTTACATTTAGCTCAAATAAATTAAGCCAGATTAAACAGTGGATAATAACAGTTACTAAATTGTGAGATGTCAACTGTTATATCCAGAGTGTTTTGCGGTGGGGTGGTTGAGAAGGGAAGCTCCTTTTTTCCTCAAATTCCTAGACCATTCGCTTTCCTTTTTGGGGGGCTGACCTGGAATCAGTCAATAAGGATGTATAGTGCAGTCAGTGGTGAGGTGAAGTCAGAGCAAGTCAGATAAAGCCCACGGCGAAACGGAAACAAGAAAACCACGTGAGCCAAGCCGAGCCCAGTGTCTTGTGAGAGTATATGCAAAGCCAGCCCCAGACACTTGTTGTTTGTGAGCTTAAGGGTTAACAAGACCCCTCTCCCACCCTCACCAAGAAGAGAGCTCTTAAAGGGCTTTGCCTATTATTACAGCTATTCAAATTTCTATTAATAAATCACAGAATACAATCTATCCCTCTACTAATGGCACCACCATCCACTAAATGCTCTCGGCCCACAACCCGAGTCACCCTTGACGACCATCTTCTCTCACCCCTCACATTCAAACTATGAGCCCACATATCAAACCTTCTCCAAACATTCCCCAACTCTGTCCTCTTTCCTGTCTTCATGTCTCTGCTCCCATTGAGTCTCCAGCATGTCCCCTGACGATTCACTCAATGACATCTTTGCTCTCCCCCCTCCCCCACTGTTCTCCGTTCAGCAGGCACGTCACATCCGTCCCCCTGCCCGGAATTCAACAATGCTCCATGACCCCTACGAACAAATCCAAACTCCTCGACTGGGCCAAGAGGAGCCTCCCACCCCTCGACCCTAGATCTTAGGGGTCTCTGTCCCATCTGAGGACCCACGCATGGCTGGTTCCCTCTCAGCGTAATTATGTCACCATTCCTCCCCACCCGGCTGGCCATTCTGGAGCTGGCCATGATGGTGTCTTGCTTTACAGGGGTGAGGATAAAAGTGAGGCCCAGAAAGGTACAAAATAAACTCAGAATCCAGTAAAATCTGAGATATCTATAATCTAGATTCTAGAAAAATAGAATTTTCCCATTTGTTCTACCCCTAAGTGGTGTCTGATCCTATGAAAATATCTAGCTCAGACTTAATCTTCGATCACCGAACCTAGGGCCTAAAAAAACACTACTCTTATATAAATCAGCTTTAGTCACCCTAAATTCTAAAGCAGCGTTTCCCAAATTATATTCAAAGTAGTATCGTGGACGATCTTGGAAGATAAAAGTAAATAAAAATAAAAATGGTCATGATCACTTAAGGATTCATGGTGCAAGATCCTTTAGTACAGAACTGTGTCACTGTTATTTAATATATCCCGCCCTAAATTATTCTGAACCCAGAAGCCACATGACCTTTTCCCTGTCCTCTGAGCCTCCCCACGGACACGGCTTGGGAAATGCTGGTCAGAAATATCCCATCTTATTAACTGTCAAGGGTCACTCCCAACTCGGAGAAGCATCACTAATTTTAAAGGACAATCTTCTTCATACTTCCAGTTTAGTCCCAGAATTTCAGAGCTCATAACCAGCAGGAAAACAACAGTTCACTGAGTGTATCATTAATTTTTAAAATGTGACATTCATAATCTGCCTACTCCTGGTTTGATGCTGCGCCAATTGTTCGTGTTTAACCGTGTACTCTGAAGCTTTAAATGAAAAATATCACGGTTTCTTATACAGGTGTATTTGCCTCAAATTTCACTATAGAAAATGTTAAATGTACACAAAAGAAAAAAAAAACGAGTATAACGGACCTTCATGTATCCATCACACATTTCAACATTAATCAACTCTTCTTGCATGCTATCCCTATGCCCTGGATTAATGTGAAGCAAATCCCAGATATTATAGAGGTATTTTTTAAAGAACTAAATATCAGTTAATGTTTATTACTGAGAGTAAAAAAGCCACAAATCTAACCCTAACATTTATCCACGTATAAATACATCCACACACGCATCACACATTTATTTAAACAAATAATTCCAGTTGCTTTTGACCTTACGTTGACGTCCCTGGTTTTATTTTGTGGCATGACACGCATGGCGGGGCGTGTTAGTGGGCCTCTCCCGTGTTCGGTCGCTGCCGATAAGGACTCACCATAAAGTATTTGTTCCAAACTGTGGGGACCGGGAGGGAAGAACACTTTGTCGGAAAGGTCTGAGCCACACAAACCTGTCAACAAAAGCAGGTCAGCGAGCTAGAGCGGAGAAGGCAAAATCAATAAACCTTTGAATTAATCATGCAGGCGGCAGAGAGCATGGGGGCAGGAGACGGATGCCGCGTGTGGCCTTCGCTTTGCCTCCTTTCTTCCAGTTTTTCTTTCATCTCCATCTGATGCTCAGTCCCCTTTGCAGGGCTCTAGAACTGAGTTCAAATAATCGTCCCTAATTTATAGCTTGCGCCCCACCTAATTCTTTTTAAAAAGCATTTTGAGACTCAAGATAAATGAGTCAAATTTAAATCCAGGGACGAAGCACATCGCTCTTTTCCCAGTCATCGTTAAATTCTGGCCACACCTAATAGTTATTAAAAAAACAAATGAATTTCTTCGTAAACCTGTGTTTTACATCCTGTGTACCAACCCGATGTACACAAAAAATTTTACTGAACCTTTACGTCGGTCCTGACCTCGTCATCTTGAATATTCCAGCTCTTACACGTGGGGTTTAAAATGTTTGAGGCTCAACCTGCCTCAATCTGACCGACCCTCCGAAATAGAAATATCTTGAATCACGTGTCCGTAGGCCTTCCTATTCTACTTCTGAAAAACTATTTCACAAGGGTACAGATAAAATATCTATAAATTGATGATCACTGTTAGTAGAAACTAGCTCAAGCATAAATCCTAAATTTAAAGTGAAAGCAATAGTCTACGGCCACGCCACCCTGAACGAGCCCGATCTCATCTGATCTTGGAAGCTAAGCAGGGTTGGGCCTGGTTAGTACTTGGATGGGAGACCACCTAGGAGGACCGGGTACTGTAGGTGTAAAAAATAAAAATAAAAATAAAAAAATAAGGGATTGTAAGCTGACAAGGTCCTTGCAATCTGTGAGGTCAACCAAGGGTTGCCTCACCTAAAATAAAATAAAATAAAATAAAATAAAATAAAATAAAATAAAATAAAATAAAATAAAATAAAATAAAATAAAATAAAATAAAATAAAATAAAGTAAAAGCAACAATGCTATTTTTTCTCCTATGTACGGCAAACAAGTGTAAGATTTGAGACAATCTGTGATGAATGTGCAATAAATGTTTATTTTAAAAACACGAAAGTATTTTTCTAGCTTCATATTTTTCTTTAATAGATAATAATTACACATGTACTAAGTGCCTACAAAAAAATTCTTTTTAAAATTCTCAGTATAAAATAAAAGACATTTAAATAAATATTGTGGTAATTTTGATAAAAGAAGAGATGAACCTGTATCTATTAATCTTTTGTATCAACAAATCAAACCCAGTAAACAAACAGCAAGGGATTCAGGAAAATACACCTAGATTCACATGTTCGAGATCATAAATAAATCACACAAGGAGTCCAGTGGAAGTCATTCATCAGGCCTCGAAGAAAAGAGAGGTTCTATGCATCTCCCATCTCAAATCAACTTCAGAGTGTCATGGAAAGCTTTTATCGTGGAATCACTGAAGACATGACCAGAAACGCGATGTTTAGATTTTCTTTACTTAGTGAATTCAACACAAGAGGAAATGGTTGAGATGTATAGATGTATTGGTACATATATATATATATATATATATATATATATATATATATATATTCCCCCCCCCCAATTAATGGCAGGATTCAGCAGAAGAGGGAATCATTGGAACACAGACTGACAGAAAATAATGACACGTGACATCTACAGGCCCTGAGTAATTTGGGGGATTATCTAAAAATTATCCACAAGGTTGAGATACACTTTCTTTTTTTTAACATTTGATTATTCATGGTAGAAATTTGTGATATAGACATTTGTTTTGTGATCCTGAATCCTAGAATAACTTTTTTTAAAGAACATATTGCTTAACTCTGCAGTCGGAGCCGCAGAAACGTGTCACACGCGCCCAGATGGTGCGTGTCCCGCGGAGGGCTCAGAGCCGGCTGCATTCTCTTCTGGGAACCGGCCCCCCTCAGTTTGGACTTCATCTGGCTCCCTCAATGATAGGGTTTCCATTCCAATAGATAGCGATGCCAAGAACTAAAAATGTCACCATCTAATTAGGGAGGGGCAGACTCAGAATGGCCTTTCTTTCCTAATCACGTCTGTAGTTTGGAAATGACTTGATGAAGGCTTTTGATGAAAACCCCTTACTTTTCCTGGTACAAGAACAATTGTTGTAAAAGTGACTGGTACAATGCAGTGAGTCCAGAAAAAAAAAAAGAAAAAATGTATGCCTAACGAAGGGAGCAAAGGAAGCAAGGACAAAAAGACCGGCAAAAGGGTGAGGTGACGCTGAAGGTTTCGATATGAAACTTAGTTTACAACAAAGACACTCCCCAACATCTGTAGCAGAGGGCTTGACCTGGTGTGACCCCCGGTGAATTCAGCTGATGCGTGGCCAGGCTGAACTAAAGCAAAAAGGGCCTGAGATTCATGCAGATTGGGTGTTTATGTGTTTTTTCTGGGAATCTACTGTTCCATGGTTTTTGTTACCTCCTCAGCACCTCAAGAAACATTAATCTGAGGACATTTCCACCTATAAAAAATGTGTGTGTGTGTGTGTGTGTGTGTGTACATATACATACATTTCAGAAACTACAGGTAAACATTCCCAGATATAAGGCATATTGCTTGCATCAGAATGCGTTTTAAATATTTGATATTAAAATAAAACTCAGAAATTCAGAATTTTAAGTTGATCTCAGAATGATTCATTTTGAAAAGTGAAAATTTCAGTAGACTTCTTTTAAATCAATAGTTGAAAGCCCCTCGTTAGTCTTTGCAGTTTCTTCAAGGTAATAAGATGACCGACTTTAAATGTTATGTCCTTTTGCCTCTCACCTGTGTGTCCTTTTTAAATGAACCATATAATAATGGCAACTTAAAAAATAACGCTTTACAAGTAATAAGTGCTTCAATGACAATAATAAAAGAATTTTAAATCCCTAGCGTAGAAACAACCACCACAAAATTCTAAGTTCGAGTCTTCACTTTGCCGCTCACTGCCCAGGAAGAGACTCGTTTTTCATCCACCAGATACTTTTCCAAGGCAATCTGACCCTGTGCTGGAGAGTGATGGATGCTCTGGGCAGCGTCCCCGGCCTCGTCCAGATTCAGGGGGCGATCCCACCCACGAGGCAGCTGCCATTCTTCCTGTGTACAGTGCGACCGTTCCAGGGCTCCACCATCAAGGCCAGAAAGATACTCCACGCTCCGACAAACAGAAATTCTACCATTTTTACATGCAGCTGCATAAGTTAGTGGAGCCCACTGATCCCTACTGGAAATAGTCACACCGCACACAAGAAGCCATACAAAGAGTTGACTCTGTGTTTATTAAATGTGTGTGTCCTCTCCGATAAATGAGAAAAGTCTGAGGCACAATGACTTGGGTGTGGACCCAGTGCCTCAGGAAATGTGAAATGCCTCTAAAGGCCTCGGTGTATATACGGATTGCCGTTGATTTATTCATCCATCCATAGTTAACGCTATATTTTAACAAATGCTGTCGCATAAAATTGTAAGGTTTTAAAAATAAAATCATTTCATAAAAATCAAAGGTGATGGCTTTGGGGCTGCTAGATATTGGGGATTTGAAACATTTATTTCCCTCAGAATGGCATCGTGCTGTGAAAGTCAGCTCTGAGACCCCAGGTTGCCTCAGATTTGCCTCAGATTTGCCTGCTCTGCAACCGGCGGACAGGTGGGTGTGAAATGGTGCTTCAAAGTAGTAGCAGAAAAATCACAGTGTAAAAGCTCCTCTTAAAGCATTAAGAACAATTTGAAAGGAAAGAACACTACCGTTTTGATGGAAAAGTTGCTTATTCGATATTCATTCAAGGAATATTTATTAAGCTCCTACTATGTGCTACACATGACACTGTTATACTTAAGGTTAATGGGAAGGGACAATTTTCAATAAAATTAAACTTAAATCATTTTTTTTACCTCAGATGGTCTACCTAGTTTGATTTTTCTCTAGTTGTGCAATATTGTTTCAAAAAACATTAAGCATATCGTCCTCAAACCACAAGTAAGAGCCCTAAATATGCCAGATGTCAAAGGTTATGTCTGGCTTGGAGCATACCATGCATGGAAATGTTTTTCTGGCTTAAATAAATCCCTACTCTTAAGTAATGGCTGTTGTAAGTTGAGTATCATCCGGTTGACCATTTTTGTTGACTCTTACGCATTCATACACTGTGCACAACTGAACGAACATTTTTTAAAAAAAGGAAAAATATCTTCTAGAGAGGAAGGCTCGCACAACAGGACTTTGGATGAATTGCTGAAGTTTTCCACGTCTCAGCTTTCTCATCGGGAACGGGGGGCCGGTGAGGACCTCCACCTCCAGGGCTGCGTGAAGGTGTCAGATGTAACCTGTCGGACTTTGCTAGCGGTTTCGTAACCCGATGTGTGCAAGTGTTTCAGTGCAAGTCTAAACCTTTCCTGCAAACGTTGTGTTCTGACTTATCCATGACGGTTGGGGCAGAGAGTAAGAGCCTTTCTTACTAGTCCATGGCTCGTTTTATATCATCCGATTTCTATTTAAGTAAACACTGAATAGAGTAAGGACTGTTCATCTTGATAAAATCCAGCAGACTGTTGTTACTAATTCAGCACCAGTCTAATGTTCTTACGTTGAAATGATAGGATTTCGGGACATTTACCCATGACTTCTTCCACATATCTCGAAGTTTAGCAGCGCCTCTTAAATGGAATCGCTTCTGACTCGACTCCCTAGCAGGTTCCATGTGAACGAGCAACATCTCATCCGTTGGAAGTGTGGCATCCTGAGCCCGGGGGACACTGTGCCTCCTCTACTTTAGAGGAGGAAAACATGGGACGCGGATGCCGAATAATCCACTGCACCTGGAAACGCATCACCGACCATAAGTGTGAGTGCCCGTGGGGCCGTCGGCTTGCTCCACACGATACGCCGCCCAGGAAGTCGGGCAGCGGGGCCACGAGAAAGTGAGTCTCCATGTGGATTATCCGCATGAGTCAGCACACACTGGGCAGCTTAAACGACAGCGATTTATTTGCTCGCGGATGTGGAGGCTGCAAGTCTGAGGTTAGGGTGACAGCCTGATCGGGCTCTGGTGAGGTCTCTCTTTCCTTCCTGCTGTGTGCTCATGTGTCTCTTTCCCTCTTCTGATAAAGCCACATTCCTATCAGACTAGGGCCCCACACCTACGGCCTCATTCAAGCTGGATTACCATCTGAGTTACCGCCCTGTCTCCAGGCGGGGTCCCGTGGGGGATGCGGCTTATGAACTTGGGTGCGGAGCACAGTTCCGTCCATAGCAAGATCCGAACATGCACGTCAAGCAGTTTGCCTATTGTCCTTGGAGTCCTGGCCCTGGACCATCTTGATCCTGTCCCCATCCTGGCCCCCAGCCCAGTCTGACACGGGGCGGGCTGCCTCCGCTGAGGGCCGGGCAGCTGACTGTGTGGCTGCCATCTGGCATCTTAACACAGCTGGGGCAGGACTGGGGGTGCAGCATAGGGCACCCGGGTATCAGCACTTCCTGCAGAGGCTTTCTGCCTCCTTCTTTTTAAAACTGATTTTTATTTAAGGATCTCATTTAATACTCATTTATCAGCTTAGTGATTGTGTGCCAAGCAGGAGACAGAATGACAAAAAATACATGTAGGAGAGGGTCAAAGAAGAAGCAGGAGGGTTTGTTAATGTGCTGAGTTGAGGGGCGTCCTCCCCAAGTCCATTCCCAAAACCAGAATGCGGCCTTATCTGGACATAGGGTCAGCGGAGATGTCACCCTGGAGCAGGGTGGGTCCTAATCCGATACGGCTGGTGTCTTTGTAAGGAGGAGATCAGAGACGCAGAGACACACACAGAGGGAAGATGGCCACATGACAGCAGAGCAGTGATTTGAGTGACGCATCTACACCAAAGATCGCTGGGACCACAAAAACCTAGGAGAGAGGTGTGCAACGGATTCTCCCCCAGAGCCTTCAGAGACAGCGTGGCCC
>JAQQSQ010001305.1:0-12792 GCA_028627145.1 Eidolon dupreanum
TAAAGTGCATTCACTTATTTAATTCTCACCATAATCTTGCATGGGCTATGCTGTCATCACTCCAAGCCCCACTCCCATTTTGTAGGAGGGCATTGAGGCTCAGAGAGGTGAATGACTCATCCAAAGCCACACAATGACTTCTCCAGGATACCACCCTTGTTTATAAAGCACCTCAGGTACTTCATACTGCCCAGATCAACCTTCCCTAAGCACAGGTGTTAATTGGTGTCAGTTCCCACAGCATGCTAAGTGAATTTCAAGGCATATTTGCTTGAGACAAAGGTAGGAGGGAGGTGGTGGTATAGGGGGTGGTGTTATTGGGACAAGGTGGAGTTGAGCTACACAGCAAGATGCCTTCTGGGAAAAGCTTTGATGCTGTTTGGTGAGTGAATGGATCTACTATTGATCTCATCAGTGAGCGAAGCTACACACCAAAGCCGTGATTCCAAATTGCTTCTTGGATACCAGTAATCCCCAGAGGCTTCATGAATTGTCCTGAAAGTTGCCCGAATAAAATTTCAGGCAACTAAAAGTATTTATTTAAAAGTATTTATTCACCAAGAAAATAGCAACAAGCTACTGTAATTTTATCTATTGGATGGGTAGGATAGATGAAAAGGCATGATAACAGCCATTGCTGGAGGGGTGGGGCGAGATAAACACGCAAAGGGAACATAAATTAATAACATCTTCCTGGAGAGCAACCTGGAATTGCTCATCAAAAGCCTTGTGCATATGCTTCAACAGCCTCTTCGCTTTGGGGAATTCACTCCCAGGAAAGAGTTAGGGGTATACATTGTGGCCCCAAAGGTCATCAGCGGGGTTTTGGTGTTCCGGAGTGCATCGTGCTCGCTCTGTGACTGAACGTCTAGTAGCTTAAAGTCAGCCATGGTGGGAATATTATACCAGCGAAAAGCGCAAACAACCTGATGTAGGCCGTCGTGTCTAATCCTTGCAGTCATCCTGGGAATGATTACTATTCAACAGTCGAGGAAACTAATCCCCAGGAAGGTGAGGTCACTGGCCCAGGTGTGTCACAGATACAGATTCTCTAATGCGAGAATCTCTATAAAGAGAGGACGTGCCTTCCTTCTAGACTTGAGGGACTCTTGCAGGATGGACATAACGAAGTGACAATCATCAGAAGTTTGCTAGTTCTTCTTTTCCCTATCCTCTCTTGGGTAACAAACGTAGTGGCATTCGGGGGAAGAAGGGCTGCAAACGAAAGGGCCTTCCTTCTAGGTCAGCCCACCACCCCTTTGATGCCTAGATGAATGAGAAGGCCCAGGGAGAAAGGCCCTCCTTCCTCCTCATCCTGACCTGCAGCCATGCAGGGCCCAGAAGGGGTCCTGCCCTCTAGGTGAGGGCAAGGGTAGCCATCACCGCCCCTCCCAATGCCCTCGCCTCTGCCTGTTACCCGCACTGGGCAGTCCCACCCCAACTGCTGAGGCTGGGAGGGCCCCACTCCTGACCCCCTACATCACCGGGGTCCGGAGGAAGGAGCAGGTGGGCAGGATAGCAAATGTGGGGTCCAGCCCAGGCTATTAAATTGAGTCTTAGGGCTTAAAGCACAAGCCTGGCCTTTTGCCCCCCACCCGCCCCCCGCTTCTCAGCCACTGCTGCTTCAGGCCAGCTCTCTGCCCCGGGGCAAGAGCTGGAATAGAGAGAAGGGACTTTACATTAGCCAAGGCTGGTACTGATCCTGGCTGTACCACTTACTAGCTGTGCAACCTGGGCAAGTCACTTTAGCTCTCTGTGTCTCGCCTTTCCAAAGATCTTGGGCCCTGAAAAAGGCAACAGAGCATGGGAGTTAATGACAGTCATTAATCTAGCTAATACAGGGACTTCTGCTCATGAACACAGCATCTTGTTTACCCGCATGCCTTATACAACCCAAACCAGACACAATATACAAAACAACAGTTTTTAAGATACTGAGCATGAGACAACTAAGAACAGTGATCCTGAGTGTCAGGAAACAAATGAAGCTGAGCTTACTGCCTTGAGAGAGTTCCCAGGCCACAGCACAGGGTGGAGGGAGGGATGGGAGCCAGGCATATCCCGATAGTTTCTCTGAGTTAAAGGGATGGAACTGTGAGTCTGGGGAGGGCGAAGTGGCTAAGTTTCCAGAACAGAGTATTAGACGGAAGAAGCCGCACAGAGTGAGCTCCAGGGAAACTCACAGGGTCCCTGTTGAGTACTCAGCTGAGCACTGGCCAGTGCACATGTGTGAGTAAACTGTCAGAGCTGGGGAAAGAACGGCCCTGAAGAATTAGACCCAGAAGTGCCTGGTGCTCACACAGGGCCAGAAATAGTGCCTGTTCTCACCAGCCAGACTGGAGAAGCTCATGACTCACAGAGCACCAGGTAGGATACACAGAGGGTCTCACCTCAGAAGTGGAGAATAATTAGCCCTAATTCATTCATCATTAAGCATTCCTCTGGTCCAGCCTAATAAATCTTAAAAGCAAGACTTGAAAAAATCTCCAGTTCCCCACAAGGTAAAAATCACACTGTCTGGCATCTAATCAAAAATTTCCAGACATGCAAAGAGGCAGGAAAATACGACTCATAATAAGGAGAGAAATCAGTCAATGAACACTGACCCAGAACTGACACGAATGTTAGGATTAGCAGAAAAGGACAGTAAAACAGTTATTAGAACTGCATTCCATATGTTTAAAAAGTTAAATAGAGGCATGGAAGACATCTAGAGATAAAAACTACAATGTGTGAAACTATACTGGATGGGATTAATGATAAAAGATGAGTGAACTTGGACGTAGCAATAGAAACTATCCAAAATGAAACACAAAGAAAAAAGGGAATTTTAAAAACAGAGGATCAGTGAGCTGTGGGACAGTTTCAAACAGCTTACTGTACGTGTTATTAGGGAATAGAGGACAGAAAAAAATATTTGAAAAATTAATTGTCCCAAATTTCCAAATCCATTGATTTAACAGTACTTGTAGGTTGTTTGCTATATGCCAGGTGCTGTTCTAACTGCTTATGCATATTAACTCATGTACTTCTTATAATTCTCATAAAAGCTCTATAATTCTTGATTTATCCCTGTTTTAAAATGAAGAAACAGAGGCACAGAGAGTTCATTGGTTGCTCAAGGGCACACATATGATGAGTGGCCGAGCCAGGACTGGAATCCAGGGACTTCACAGACTACTCAAATTTTGGCTCTGCCCTTTGCGAACGTTCTCAACACCAGTAAACAATGTCTGTCCATTTTTAACGGCTGCGTAGTATCCCACCGCTAGAGTTTACTGAAAAAATTCTCTATAGTTGAAACATGGCTTCTAGTTTTTCACCCTGATGAGGAATGCGTCCAGAACATGCACAGAGCTGAGTTGTTGAGGCTCTTGTCTGATTATATTACTCTTTCTAAAAGTGGAGCAACTGGGTCCAAAGCAGGCATATGCAGGCTTTTGGATGCATATTGTCAGAGCATCAGAAGAAAATTTGTCCAGGCCCCAGAGGCCCCACCACTGATTCCCTGGGCTACATTCAGAGACTGACTTCAGACTTCATCTCTCTGAGCCTCAGTGTCCTCCTCTGTAAAAGGGGTATAAAAACCCCCACCGCTCAGGGCCGTGGTGAGGATTAAATGAGACACCGGGTGCCAAGTGATGATCTCATCCCACTGTGTGGCATGGAGTAGGTAGGTGCTCACTTCTTACGTGTCATGGCAGTGGGGGTCCGTGCTCCCCTGTAGAACTGAGTCGTGCTGGGGTCGTGGGAGGAATGCAGAGGGTGCCTTTTAGCTTCGAGGCCAGCCCCAGCATCTTCCCAGAGAGCCGAGGGCTGCTTTGAGCGTCTCCAGCTGGACCCTGCCCCCTCCTGATCCACCCGCTGACTCACAGTCTCGCCCAAGCTGTGGAAAAACAAACCCTCATTTGTTTCCTTTGTGTGTGGGTCCCTCCCCCCCACCACCACTTTTTTACCAGCTGCTTTCACGTAGAGGAGGTTTACACTTTACAGGTATAACACAACACCCCCACTACACACACACGCACACGCGTGCGCACACGCATGCACACACAGCACACGCACGCACGCACAGTGTCTCCCCACCTCCACCTCATCCTTCCAAGGACTCATATGACAACTGTGTTATTTTTGCACAGAGATGTCTGGAGGCACAGTTAATGCAAAGGGGTAACACCAGTGGTGGAACTATGGGTGCAGAGTGGGTGCCCTGAGCGACACGAGCTGGCCCCAGTCCACTGGGTGTTCCCATCATGCCTCTTCACAGGTCACGGGGTTGGACCCCAAACAAGAATTTCCTAACTCCAAATATCGTTTCCCACTAAACCAAATTCCTGAAGAAATGTCTTCCTGTCCTTTCTTTTCCTCTTCCCTAAAACACAACTTTGAAAAACACAACGTTAACATGGTTTTCAAGCCTGCTAGCTCATGTGGAGAGAGACAGAAATCCTGTGCGGATCATGTTCTCCTGACGGACTAAATTACACGCTTATTTGCGAAGAGAAAGGAATGAACGTTTATTGAGCACATACTGTGTGCCCGGTGCAGGGCCTGCCATTCTGCCCCCAGGTGCTCACCTCATCCTTCAACAATGCAGAAGGTAGCTATGATTATCTCCCGGATGGGGGATCTGAGGCCCAGAGAGACCAAAGGACTTGTGTAGGTCACACAGCAAGTTGTGCGTGGACCACCCACGTGGGCCTGGGCCTCTGACTCGTGGAGTACCATCCACTTGAGGCTGCAAAGAGTTAAAGGGGTCCTTTGCGGAACCAGCTAGCAACTGTCGTCCCTCCCCACCGTTACCCCACCCACCCAGTTCCCTCTGCTTGACTCAGCTCTGCACACATAGTAGGTCCTTCTTCCCTAAGGATTTCTGTGCTTCGCCCATCCTTTCCTCTGTTCATTCACCCGGCATTTGTTGAGCACCTACTACATGCTGGCCCTGGGCTAGGAGCCAGGGATACAGTGATGAGCAGATGGCTATGGCTGCCGCCTACATGAGCCGCAGACTAGGGGAAAAGGAAATGACTAAATAATCTCATGAATAAATGCACATTTGCACCCATGTAAGTGCCACAAAGGGAAAGTGGTTGGGAGTGGGGGTGGGGGAGGGGGGATCCATGAGCTCAGAGCAAGGGAAGAGAGAGGAGGGTAAAGGCGGGGCTTCCCTGAGGCTTGAGGGAAGTACCTAGGAGAAGAGGGAGGGGCGGGAGGTGTTTCAGGCAAAGGGCACAGAATGGAGGAAGCGGGTCCTGGAGGGAGCAGGTCCCATGGGCAGAACCAGGAGGGGGCGAGAGAAAGTCGGAAGACGAGCCACGGTCAGGCCATGCCTAGCTCTGCGGACCACCAGCAGGAGCTTGGGTTTGATCCCAAGATGATGGGAAATCAGTGTTTTAAGCAGACGTTTGACATGACCAGATTGTGTGGAAGAGACTGCAGGTGCTGTGGAGAGAAAAAGTTCATTGCGTGTGAGAGCTTGAGTGTGCGCAGGGCTGTCTAAGTTTGGAGGTGCTGCCTGATCGGGCAGAAGGCAGAGGCCCTGGGATAACAATCACACAGTACAGCCTTGAGGAAAGTCAACCTCCTCAAATGTCCCTCTGCTCCATCCGTACTTCCTTCTTTCTACCAGTGTGTCCCCTGACGTAGTCCCCACCCCTCACACTTGCAGGCCACTTACATTCCAGGTACGGCCAGGTATCCGTTTCCTCCTTGGAATTTTCCAACAAGCCTGTGAGGTGGGTTTTATTTTGATAGAGGTAAGAATTGAGGTTTGAAGCAGAGAAGCAAAGTGCCCAAGGTCATTGACCTCTAAGAGGTGGAGCAGGCGTAAAGGGAAGGTTTCATGGGCAGATTCTTTCAGCTTGGCTGTCATTAGTAAAACAGACTTGTGCTTCCTGGAAGGGCATGAAGAAACTATACGTCCACCTATCCGATCTGCTGGACCCCAGCTAATGCTGAGTGGCTGGGCTTTTCCCTAAGGGCAGGTACCTTCCTTATTTAACAATATTGGATGGATGGATGGATGGATGGATGGATGGATGGATGGATGGGTGGATAGATGGATAGATGAAGGATTGTCACCTGTTCAAAATCCCTCCATAGTTTCCTACTGTCCTAGACAAATCTCCCAGGCCTAGGGCCCTCACCGGCCAGCTCCCACTCCCCTCTCACACCTTGTGTTTTGGGTGAGCGATGTTTGAGAAGCCATGAGGACATCAAGGAAGGCTGTAAACAGAAGAGCTCAGGGGTAAAATCCAGGCGCTTTGGTTTTTATATTAATCATCAACAACCACTAGGTGTCAAGAACTTACCACTGTTCAGCCTGCACCTGCAAGTAATGGCTTGCTACAGTGCCTGGAGTCTCACCATTAGACTCACTCCATTGCTGGAGGGTTCACCTCCCGAAAGCCCTCACGGACACGCAGCTGGTGAACACCCACACCTGCACTACCCACCTTGATACCGGCACCTGGAGATTGCCGGGAAGTCGGGGAGCTGGCTCTCAGCCAGCAATAAGCAGCAGTCAAAGGGATGAGGGGAGCCGGAGGGGTGAGCTTTGACTCGGGTGAGATAAACAGGTAGGTTAGCCTGGGGAGACTGTGCAATACACTTATGAACCTCTGGGCCAGGTGTGTTTATTGTTATGTTATTTTCCCACTTTATAACCAGAAGGGCACCGACTGCACATTTCGTAGTCAGACTCTCCTGGGGACATCCTGCTGGTCCAGGTGACCTCTGCCTCTGAAGCTTAGAGCAGTGGTTTGCAAAGTCCCCCAGGACCATGGAGTGAGATTGCACAGGGAGGAAGGGAGCCTCTCAGGTGATTCTATGTCACCATTGACAGCTGGGAGGGAACAAGACTTGGTCACAGCTGTGGAAGAACTGATGAACCCCTTTCCCAGCCAAGCTACCAACCAGAGACTGTCCACAGAGCACAGAGGCCACGGAGGGCCAAAAAGGGGGTCACATCCAGGCAGGGCGCGGGAGGGTGAATGGCAGCTCATGAGGCTGAAGTGGGACAGGTGACCCAGAAGGGCGCTTCATGCAGGAAGAAAGGCTGGGAGGCCGGAAGCGCCACACAGAGGGTGGGGACCCAGACCAGCGGTTTGGAGGACCCCCCATCACGGATCAGAGATGGTCCTCTCTGAGCCTGAGGGCTTTGTAAGATCAGGATAACTCCATATTTCATCAGTTCTACAAGGTGCATTTGTTCACATTTCAGCATGGCTGAAGTCAGAATATTTTATGGAGGGTGGCATCTTAGGTTTGACACAATGCGCCTTCCACAGTTGCTGGGAGGATGTGATGGGAGAATGTTCAGGAGAGCACCTAGTGTGGCATTTGACACACAGTAGGAGCCCAGTAAATGTGAGCTTCTTTCCCTCTGAACTGGCCGAAGCTTTTGGAAGTTGGCTTGAAATTTTCTAAAGAGGCTCCTCCCCTCCCACCTTCATGCACAGGCGCCTGGTGGCAGCAGTAACCCCCTGCAGTAAGCTCACGTGAGCTTCTTGTCAGAGCTGCAGGCCTGAATGACACGGTCGTCTTGATGCGTGGAGCTTTTGTCCTGTCACCTGTGGGCTGTGATCAAAGGCTGGTCCTCTCTGCCTGGAGCCCTCCCGCCCCACTGGGTAATGCACTGAGCTCTGCTCAGCCTGTTACTGGGTGCCCTTCAAGATTAATTCACTGGGGAGTGAAGGGTGGGTTTGTGCTCAGTGCTGGATTCCCAACCCCAGGCCCACTGTAGGGCTGATGGGGCCGGGATGGATCCCCGTGTATAGGTCGTATGACCTTGGACAAGTCACTTAACTTCTCTGAGTCTCAGTTTCCTCATCTGTAAAATAGGAAAACTGGCAATAGCATTGCTAAAGGTTGTTGTGAGAAAGCATTCATTCATCCGTTTAACAGACATTTATTGAGCACCTACTGTGTGCCGCGTAGGCTCTGAAGATGTGGTGGTGAACACGGCAGACACAATCCCTGCTCTCGTGTTGCTGACCTTCCAGTGGCAAACAAGTCATCCTATCAGTATTGTTTCAGAAAGTCTTAGAAGAAAATAACATGAAAGGCTGAGACAACCACGCCTGATGGAGGAGGGGCAGGAAGGTTAAGTCCAAATAGGCAGGGTCTAGGAAGCCCCTCTGAGATCCAAGTGATGAGATGGAACCACTTAGATGACCTAGGGAATAAACATTCCAGGGTGTACAGCAGGAGCAAAGGCCCTGTGGCTAGGTGAAGCTCAGTGTGCCGGAAGAATAGAAGGCCGATATGGTCAGGCCCATGGCAAGCACAGGCCAGCCTGGCGGGAGGTGGGTGCGAGAGGTCCACAGGAGTCAGATCAGGGAGGGCCTTATGAGCAGGTCAGGAAGTGGACTTTCATCCACTGGAGGGGACACCACAAGAGGGGTTCAGCCAGGGGCATGTCACAGAATAAGGACTCTGACTGCTGTGAGCGGGAAGCCCAGCTCAGTAGCTGCACCATGATGACTGCCCCTTCCCTGGGGGATCGGGAGAACCCAGATCCCTCACACAGACCACCGGGATTGAACCCAGGGACCCCCAACACCCACCGAGCCCGCCAGTCAGTTCCCGTTATCCTGACACCCCAAACAGTGACTCACGTAATAAGACAGTCCGATGGCTGATGCACTTGGGTTAAAATTATACAGAATGCATGTGATATTAAAAATCCAAGGAGCATATATTTTGAGCACAGGGGATGCCAAAATGTGGCTGCTTTATTTCAGGAATTACTTGGTTGGTGTGAACGGATGTTTATCGGAGCTTTTGCTCCTGGTATAGGGGAAAAAGGTGTATGCAGCTCGCTTGCTAAAAATAGGGGGATCCTCAGCCCATTTTCATGTGACGGGTCCTGAAACATTGTCCCCACCTTTCTGTGCCCACCTCCGGCTGAGGGTGGGAGCAGATTCAGAGACATGACTGTGGTCAAGCGTCTCCTGGGAAAGGGTCTGCAGCCCCAGGGGGCAAGTGCCTGCCCAGGGCCTCGGGAGCCCAAATCCAGGCTCGATTCTGGCTCTAGTTCCCTGCATAACCTTGTGCTGGGGCTGGGGACCGAGTGGCTGCTCCCACTCCTTGAAGACAGGGACAGTACTGCCCACAGTGAGGGCTGCTGAGAGACTGAAAGTGTAGACCCTCTGGGCGGGGGCTTCCCTTGGGTGGGCATGTGGGTTCAAGGCCAGAGGCCAGAACTGAGCCGGGAGAGGGAGAGGCGCTCACTGCCCAGAGTCCACAGTGGGTCGCTTTCACAGACGGGTGCATCAGCCAGGGAGGTGGCATTATGGGGGGCCCAGCTGAGGCTGGCCCTTCAGGGGAGAAGGCCACCCGCACTTTGCGTGCCACCTGTCCACTTGGGCATAGCTTTCATTCAGTCAGCCACTCGTCTTTCACTCCTCCATTCACTCATCAATACTTCACAACTGGTCTTGGTATGTTTAGGCCTAAGGTCAAGTTCTCAAGGGCAGCGCCTGAGACTGGAGAGTGGCCTGAGCTGGCCAGAGGCTCAGGTCACAGAAGGCTTTGCCCCTCCACTATCCGAGTCCTAAGAGGGGACAAGGACTCCGGGTGGGCTGGACGGGAGCCCCACTCTCTGACAGAGTGGCCTGGAGTGGCCGCAGTGGGTCAAACTCTGTCCCCAGGCAGAGAGCTAGGTGGCAGGGTAGCCTTCCACCTCCCTCCCCTGCCCCTGTCCTGCGAGGACAAGGCCAGTGTTGCTGGGAGACCCTGGCAATAGTGGGGGGCAGGAGCTGGTGGCAGATGGGTGGGCACACGGCCTCTTCTAGGCAGCTGCCAGAGTTAGAGGTCTGCTTTATTAGGTCTTTTCAAGAGCTGTGGCCACGCACAATGAGGGGCTGGGGGCACCTCATGTCCTTGCTTTCTTCTTTGACACCTGCTCGACCACCTGTTCCTCAGAAGGCTCCCAGCCCCTGGACTTTTCTTTCTGCCTGCTCCATCCTCTTCCTGCTCCCCCTCCGGCAGGCACCCCCACTCCTCAGGCCTCCCCACAAGCCAGACATTCACTCTCCTTCCTCTCCCATGTTCTTCCCAGCACAGCCAGGCTCAGAAGCCTGTCTGCGTTCTTTCACCCTGGAGAATCCTTCCTGCCTCTCTCCACCTGACCTCCTACTCTTCAAATTTGGGGCTCACATAGCCCCTAAAAGAATCTTGAAAACCACAGATGACACGCAAACATTTTTAGTCGGCTTCTAAATGTTTTCATCATAAATGTAAACAGTTGTAAAGGATCTCATTTCCAGCACACTGCATACTGAACAAATAGTTTAAATAAACTCACATCACCACCTTGGAGCTATACATTCTGCTCATTCATCCTCTCAAAGACTCCACCTCACAAACTGAACGGCAAAATCAACCCTTTCTGCCAAACCACAAAGCCAGACTGACTTTCGGTCAGGAAACTATGAGTTTATTTTTCACGTCATAAACCTGCTCATGGGCATCTCTGCAGCAGCTCTGTCTCCGAATTCTATTTCTAGTTCTAGGATGGGTCAGGCATCTGACACCTGGACGAAGCAAGGGGACAGTGCCGTCTGTGTTTCTTACTTACACTACCTTGTTTCACTTGCCCCTGGGGTGTTCTTTCAGGGGCTGGACTCTTTCAAATCACCTTCCCTTTAGTGCCCGCCCCCAATTCTTTTCTTTTAAAGTTTTTATTGTGAAATAGAACACAGAGAAAGAAGCCCGTTGTGCATGGTGGCTAAAGCTCACATCAAAACTAAAACACGCAACTCAATAATTTATCAAAAAGCAAACATGCAGGTCAAGAAATAGAACATTTCTAGCTCCCCACCAACCTCCCCCAGCCTCTCCCAATTGGTACCCCTCCATCCTGTTCAAAGGTGACTACTAGCCTGCATTTAATGATATTCTTTTCTTGCTTTGCTACACAGTCTTATCACCTACACCTGCCTGGTTTTGAACGTGATGTAACAGAGTCCCGTAGCTCATGCCGGGCTGCTTTCACAGAATGTGGTGTTGGGGAGTCACCCAGGCTGGTGTGTACAGGTGTGCTTTGTTCCTTCTCATCACTGTAGGTATCCCATTATATGAGCGTATCCCATTTATTGATCCATTCTGCTGTTTATGGATGTTCGGGTTGTTCAGAGTTTGGGGCTATTTTGAATAAAAGGGCTATGAATATTCGTAGACAGTTCTCTAGGTTCATATGAGTATGCATTTCTTTGAGTGTGTCTCTAGGAGGGGTTTTGCTGGATCGTGGGGGTAGATGTATGTTTCATCATAAAATACTGCAAAATTATTTCTCAAAGGCAATGTGGAAGAGTTCTCATCACTCCACACCTTGGTATTGTCAAAATGTTAAGTTTTAGGTAATCTGGCTGGGGATCCATGGTTATCTCAGTGTGATTTAATTTCTCATTTCCCTGATTATTGATGAGATTCAGGACCATTTTATATATGTATCAGCCACTGGAATATTCTTGTCGTGAAATGTATCTGTGTTTACTCAAGAAACAAGTAAGTCCTGTGTAGCTTATATGTGTGTGGCATGTCTTTTCTTAGTCTAGAAGGTCCCTTTTTATTTTCTCATTAATATCTTTTGACAAAAAAGAATGTTGAACGTAGTCAATTTTATCCATCTTTTTCATGGCCAGTACTTTCTGTGTCATGTTAAAGGATCTTTCTGCTGCTCCCAGGTGATGAAGATATTCTCTTATATTACTTTCTAAAAGTTTTACGGTTTTGTCATTAACAGTGAGATCTACAATTCCCTTGAAATTGATGTTGCAAATGATGTGACGTAGGGATCAAGTTTCTTTTCTTTTTCTATATAGACATCCAACTGACACAGCATTACTCAGTGAAAAGACTGCCCTTTCTCTCCTACTGCTTGGTAAGTCACATTTGTCATAAAACATATGTCCATCTGTGTCTGACATCTCTCTCTTCTATTCCACTGGTCTATGTGACTATCATAGCAATACTACACTGTCTTCCTTACAGAGCTTTATAGGTATTAGTATCCAGTGGAGCAAATCCTTCCACTTTGTTCTTTTTATTTAAACGTCTTTTTCACCCTTTGAGTTTCCATGTAGATTTTATGATCAATTTTCCAAGTTTCACACACACACACACACACACACACACACACACACCTGTTAGGATTTTGATTAGGGTTGTACGCATTGAAGCTATAAATCATTTTGCAGAGAACTGACTTCTCTAGAATACTGAGTCTTCCAATCCATGAATATGGTATAGCCTTCCTTTTAGGTTTTGGATTCCTCTCAATAACATGTTATAATTTTCTGAGTATTTTTTAGGTAAACCACTTTTTTTAAGACTATGAAACAAGTGATCATACTGGCAACATTTAGATATGGCAAAATCATGAAGACAGCAATGTTCCCAAAATGTTTTCTTTGTAACCCCCAACCAGTGTGGTATCAAAGGGACTTCAAATTGTGCCTCGCCTGGGCTCTCCCTCCATCCCCACTTCCTCTGCACACTCAGAAGCCAGCCCAGACCTTGGACCTAGTAAATATGGACAAAGTGAACACTGCCTGTCACACTCCTATCCCACACACAGCATTCAACTCATTGCTAGAAAATGGGCAACCCCATTTATGCCAGCATGCTAAGGACAGATCAGGCAGCATGTCAGCCCTCAGATAAAACTCTATTTTAAAAAAGTAGTAGTTTGTCGAGTTCTTTCCCATTAGAAAAGTTTTATACTTGTTCGTTACAGAACATTTAGAAATTGCCAACAGAGAGAAAATGCAAACAAAACAAAACACC
>JAQQSQ010001306.1:0-12790 GCA_028627145.1 Eidolon dupreanum
AGGAGTGAAGAAAGAACATCTGGACCAGACAAGCATAGAAGTTGATCTCCTGATCTCTGAACCAAAAAATAGCCAGCATTTTGGGAAGTGTTGTAGAAGAGAGAACCAGATCAATGGTTGCCAACATGGCCAGAAAGAGGTACATGGGCTCATGGAGGGCTGCATCAGCCTGGATGATGAAGAGGAGAGTGCAGTTGCCTAGTAGGGCCAAAGTATAGGCAAAGCAGAAGGGAATGGATATCCAGACATGTAGTTGTTCCAAACCTGGAATTCCTATCAACAAGAAGATAGCTGGATGGGTTGAGGTGATATTGGAGGCTGACATGGCTTCTGGATATTCTCTTGTCAGTTTTTATGGGGCCCCTTCACCTTCTATATAGGCTTTCTTGGGAAGATTAGCTCTCGTTTTCATTACTAGACCTTAAAACCGGTTAGTAGGTCTCATAGACATTGGGAAGTATAATCCATGTCTTCCCTCAAGAACTTTGAATCTCATCGAGTAGACAGAATATTAAAAATGATTAGAACTGACATCACAGGACAGTTTCCATAAAGGAATAGTGAGAAGGTAGTGTTTTCTGTGTTCATGGTGATGCCAGGAATACCTGTTAAAAGAAGTGAAAATACGTTTAAACCAATTCATTTCTTTAGAACATACATTGGTACGATTCTACATGATAATCAAACTAAGCTCATAGTCACAAAAGCCAAGTTTCTGTCCTTAAATCTTTGGCTTTGGTGCCTGTATATGTTGAATAAAACCTGTAATTTCTAATGTTCCTATTAATCACAAAGCTAACATTCCTCTTGCCCTACACTATCTGATGCTGTTGCCACTAGCCACCCGTGGCAATTTAAATTTTTATTAAAATAAAAAATTCAATACCTCAGTTACACAAAACACTTTGTAAGTGCCCAATAGCCATATGTAACTAGTGCTACCACATGGACCGTTAAGATACAGAATATTTCCATCATTGCAGAAAGTTTTACTGGAGAGAACTACTCTAGGATATATCTTTCAAGTCCTTTCCACATTCACAAATATCTGCAAGTACAGCGCTGCCTCCAGCTTACTGGGAAAATAAGGAGACTCTTTTTTTGGTTCTCCTGCATCTAAACTCACATTAACCTCCCTATTCCTGTGGTTTTCCCCACACGCATCTCCCAGCTCTTTCATTTTCATCACAGTAGAACTCTCTCATCTTTAGCACAAGACTGATATCTGACTTCTACAATAAATGCCCTTTATTCTTAATATTTACTCTTTTTCTCTTGTTCATTTTTTCTCTTTCAAATCCTTAAATATTGAGTTATCCAATTTTTATGCAGCCACTTTTCTAGAATCCAATTAATGTGCTTTTCTGAGCATTAAATAAGATAATGTATTTAAAACATTTACCATAGCACTTAACAAAGTACGTACTTAAAAAACTTAGTCTCGTCAACATAAGAAAATTAAGTTTTTGGAAATCTAATATCTAAGATATAGTTTATAGTGTTAAGCAGCTGAGTTTGAATCCTACCTTTCTTCAATTCCAGTGTCCTAAATAACTAGGCTTTATTGCTTCCATCTAAATGCCTTATTTTTTAATTAAGTTTATTGGAGTGACATTGATTAATAAATATAGGTTTCAAGTGTACAATTCTATAATATATTTGTATATCGCATTGTGTGTTTACCACCAACATTAAATTTCCTTCCTTTGCCGTATTTTGACCCTTTACCTTTATCTATCTCTCCCTTCCCCCCTTCCCTCTGGTAATCACTAAACTGTTGTTCATGTCCATGAGTCTGTTTGTTTATCTTGTTCATTTGTTGGTTTTAGATTTATATTTCACATGTAAATGAAATTTATATAGTTCTCAACTTTTTCTACCTGACTTATTTTGCTTAGCATGATCATCTCAAGATCCATCTATGTTGTCACAAATGGCAGTATTTCATCTTATGGCTGAGAAATATTCCATTGCGCGCGCGCGCGCGCGTGTGTGTGTGTGTGTGTGTGTGTGTGTGTGCGCGCGCGCGCGCACACACGCGCGTACACACAATGTACCACAAATTCTTTATCCAATCATCTGTCCAAGGACGCTTTGGTTGCTTCCATGTCTTACCCACAGTGAATCAACACATATTCCACATATCCCAATCAAAAACAAATGAATTACTTTCCATGCAGTATGGAAAAATTTTAGAACCTGAAGGTCTTGGATCAAATCACAACTGCCACTTATACTAGCTGCATGATATTGCACAAATCACTTATGTCCAAGCCCCTGTTTCCTTCTCTGTAAATGGGGACTAGTAAAGCCCCACCTTTATGGGAGGTCATGGGGAGAGTAAGTGGGATTAGGTATAAAATTCTTTTGTATAATTCTTTAGTGTTTGCAGGGCCTTATTTGTCATTTATATCTCTCTTCCTCCACAGAACTACACTATATATTTTTTCTCATTAAACTTTGTTTTAATCGGGTCTCAAAATACTGTGACAGATTTTTAGTCAAATTATTTCTATTAAAAAGGACTGATTTTAAAAACTAATAACTTAAAAACTGCCACACACACACAGAACCAAATGGTCCACAAAACATTCCCCTTTCCATCTCAAGGTTTTACAATGCATTGTAATCATTACACTTATATTTTTAAAATTTGTTACGTCAATTATTATTCTCTCTCCTATGTTATATTCTCCTCCTATTAAAATCTCTGCTTCTCTTCACAGAAATCTAGACATGCTTATATCCAGCCTCAGCTCTCTCAAATATCACTCGGTAATGAAACAGATCCATCTGTATTCCATTTCCGTTATTTCCCTGAAACTACTCTCAATTGGACCACCAAGGACTTCCATGATGGTGGTGCCATTGTAACTTACCTGCTTTCGCGCAACTCGACGTCTCAGCAACTTTTGTCTAAATCGACAACTCTCTCCTTTTTAAAACTCTCTTTTCTCTTGAGTACAATAATACTACCATTTTCTACCTCCTTAGCCTTTCATTTTAGTCTCCTCTATCAGCCTTACCTCTAAATATTGAATTTCTTCAGGGCTCAATATTGACCTCTGTTCAATTTTATATTCACAAAACAGTAAATATATTTAGTAAGTTTACTGGAAAAACATATCTTTACTAAATGGGTTGAGAATAAATTCATGAATAAAACAGACTGATGCCTTAGTAAAACAAATTTTCTAAAGACTTGAGAAGGATAATGAAAGAACATAATAATTAAATTACATAGAGGGTATTACTGTTGCAAAATAAGGGTCATGAGGATAGGAAATCTTGGAGTTTGGGGAATGTAGCAATTTAAATAGATCAGGATAGCCTCATTGGGTAGGGAATTTGAGCAAAAAAAAAATGAATGAGGCGAGAAAATAAATTAGTTTGGTTTCTTTAAAAGTCAGAACCTCAGGTTCCATGCAAGTGGTTTATGTGGTAAAAAATAAAACAGGAAGCAAGAAAGAGATAAAAGGGTAAAAACAAAGCATAGAACCCAATTCAAAACTGCCTTACTAAGCTGGATAATGTGTGATCAACCCCACACGAAGAATCATTTTAAAGACACCTCAGTATTGTCAGCATGGGACATGAAAGAGAGGCATATTTATCCACTGGCTCCACCCTCCCCCTACCCTGCTCAAGGTTGGACCCAAAGTATTAATTTCCTTGTTCTTCCAGACTCACACATGCTCCCGAATAGCTGAGAAGTCTCCTTCAGGTGTCCCATGCTATGGAGCAGAGAAACCTATGGGTAGGGTATGACTGAGTTAGGTGCAATCAGGCTATACCTGCACTCAAGTGGCTAGAACAAAAGGTGAATGAGAAGAAGTGAGAAGAGCATAAAAGATGGAATATAAAGGAAATTACCCCTGTGTGAAGAACTCTAAGCAAAGGGAACAGTCAGAACAAATGCCCTAAAACAAATATGACTAATATCCAAAGACCAGCTATGAGACCAATGTAGCTAGGTGATGTGAATGAATGAGAGATTTATAGAGGTCACAAAGATGGGGCCAGATCATGTAGGGCTTTGTTGGCCCTTGTAGGAACTTTGAAAAATCTCATTATTTCTCTCACAAGCATTTTTTGGGCAAAAAAATGACATTCGACAAATTTGTTTTAAAGTTCTCTCTGGCTTCTTCTATGGTGAGAATAGCATGAAAGGGTAAAAGTAAAAGCAGAAAAATTCTGGAGGTTATTACAGTAATCATGAAAGGGAGAATGTTGGTTAAGAATAAGGGAGCAATGTATGTGGTAGGAAGCAATTTGACTTTGGATATATTTGAGAAGTTCTATGGGATTCTTTGACATTAAATGTAGATCATAAGAGAAAAGGCAGTCAAAGATAACACCAGAAGTTTCAGCTTAAGTAACAAAAAAGAAAAAAAAGTTGCTCTCAACTAGGATGGTGGAAATTTTGGAGGAGGGATCAAGATTTTAATTTCGAATATGTTGCACTTGAGATGTCGATCAAAAATCCCAGTGAACATGTTGATTCCTTTGGATAACAAGCCTGTAGTTTGAGAGAGCATTTTGGTTGCTGATATAAACTTGTGATCATTGGAAATAGATAATATCTTTGAAACCAATTGAAATCACCAAGACAGTGAATGTTCATAAAGAAAACAGAACCAAGAACCAAATTCCAACATTAGGAACTGGAGGGGAGAAAGGCTTGGATTGAAAGAAAGAAGAGTCAGCAAAAGAGACAGAGAGGGCAACTTACTTGAAAAGACCCCATGATACTGTGCTCTCTCAATAGGCTATTGAATGTAATAGATTAAGGGGGAGGGAACTATTACTGTGATAAATGCTAGCGATGAGACAAATAATTCCCAAACAGAATTGGCCTTGTGTTTAGAAAGACAGTAGATTTGCTACCTTGTTAAAAAAAAAAATTTTTTTTCCTGGAATAGAGGGGGACAAAGCCTGATTTAACTGAGTTAAATGAGAAAAAAAAATTGAAGTCATGTAACTAGGCTCACTCTTTGTAATAGTCTCACAGATATCTCAACCTATCATGCTTAAGGAAGAAATCCTGACTTGTTCCGTCTTTGTGCATTCCATATCTGAGTATGTAATATCCTCTCCAAATAGTTGCTCAATCTAGAATCAAGTCATCCTTCATCCTTGGTTCCACCTTTTACTTCCTGCATCATATTCAATCCCCCAGCAGGTTCATTTGGGTCAATCTTCCACAGTAAATCTCAAAATTACCATCTCCATTTCAATCACCACAACGTCTATGAGACACCGTCATTTCTCATTTACTACTAGGACAAAAGACTCCAAAAATGTATAGATTTCTTCCTTTGTGCTGTAATATCTATCCTTCCACGAATACTCACCATATTGTGAAGTGAAGAGGCTTGGAGTGAAGGGACGGTGCCTTATTTACTTCTATAAGTGCAGCGTCTAAGCATACACATTAAGTATTGAATATTTCACCAAATAAAGCATAAACAACCAGGCTGGAAAATGTCTTCTTACTATGTTCAGAAGCTCCCCCTATTTGATCCAAGCCCAGAATAGTTGGTTATCTTCCAATTTAACATTCAGTCAAGACAGAAGTTCTAAGAAACCCTGACCAGTCTTGGTTATATGCATCAGAATAAAATCTTCTTCTCATTGGAAAGATTTTTTTTTTGTCTTACTAATATTTGCACATCTTTGTCAGGAATTAGCACTTTGGCGTTATAGGAAACAAACTTGTGACAGCAGGAATCTTTTATTTTCACTGTTATATCTTCAGTGGCAAGAGCAGTACCAGGTACATAACAGACTGTTAATGATCCCACATACCTGTTGCACCTTCATCCGCAGAAAATATGCATCTTCCATAAAACCAAACATATGTCACTTTACCTCTGAATCTTTATATCTCACTGGCTTAATCTGTTCATCTTCTGAACATAACTAACCAACCACCCTATGATCTGTCTACTCTTCCTCATACAAAGAAAAAGTTATCTGTTCTCTTTAATTTCTTCCCCAAAACAGTGTCCAACACCACGTGACCCTGATTTTTGTTAAAGTTCATAAATGTATCCCTCCCAGAATCATGATCTCAGAGTCAGAGAGTGAATGGAACCCAGGAACCTTCTTTGTAGTGAATGTTTTATCCTGCCTGTACTGTTTTGAGACCAAAATGTCCACACAAGCTCACCCAATTTATCTCTTTTTTTTTTTTTTTGGTTTTTTTCCCCAGAAGTACTCATTTGATACTGGCATCTATTTTGCAGTAACACCTGTATTTTAAAAAGATATCGGAAAGATAATTTGAACAATTAAGACCCAGAGACAGGAAGATAGTCACCTAAGGTCCCTCAAGAATGTGGCTTGTGAAAAAAGAACCTAACAAATGTATTTATTACCTCTCCCTGCATCTACCTAGTTCAGGTCTAATTTCCTCTCACCTGACTAATGCAGAAGGCTTCTAATTTGGACAGGGATACTGGTGGGGATGGGAGGAGAAATGACAGGAAGTGAGAAGTGACAAGACCCAACCTGGAATAATCAGCTAAGTCTTCTTGGAAGTGAACCACAGTGTTTGACATAGAAAGTAAGCAGGTATCCTCTGTAGTGGAGGAAGTTTCTGGAGTTTGCAAACAAAGCATTTGGGTTGGACTGTCAAGACTTATGCTGCCCCAAAGAAGAGCCAAAATAAAGGCAGTAAAAGAATAGGGAGCAGGCAGGGAGCCGATGCCTAAGACCAGAACTGGCTGTGGGAGGTAATTGAGAGTGTCCCCATCCTCTCCTACTCACCACACCTATGTCACCTTGTTCCTGTTTCCCCTAGTCCAGCTCCATCCACAGTCCAGTGCAGCCTTCTTCTTCTAGTGAGAGAAGCTTGGGAAGGAGGGAACTGGGAAGGGAGCATCTGGCTTTATCTTCATAAGCTTCTGCTCTTCTCCCAAAAAGGATGTGGAAACAGAAACTGTTGCACTTGAGGAGTTCCTCAGGGGCTCATGGAAGGCTCTGACCTCTCCTCTGGAAGTTAACACAAAAGAGACTCCCCTGACCCAGGGCTTTACTCCTGGGATTCCTATAAGTTCATGTCCTCTCCATATTTAGTTGCATTAAGTCATGCCTCCCAAGAGTCTTGCCTTGTTCTCCAGAAACTGTGAGCACTTCAAGTAGAGCCTGCTTGTAACTTGGTCTTCAATGTGCCTCTCCTAATCCTTACCCCTTCCTGCAATGTCTCCCAAGAAAGACCCTCATTAGAGCATATTAACTGCAACCATCTCCTGTCTAATATGACCTGGAAGGGCAGGAGTTCTAGCCTAACCAGGCCAAGATCATCTATTGGGTATTTATTTTGCATACATGGTACATATTGGCCTGAGCTAGGCATTGATTTCCTGCTTATAACTTTGGAATGGTACTTCGCTGATACTGCTCTGTTTCTTATAACTAAAGTGGAGATTATCTCAATTTTTTCTAATTCGCAGGATGAAGAGAAGATCTAAGCATATAACTGAAAAGGCCACAATTAATATAATTACTTATATCAATAATTACTAATTACTTATAAATAATAAAGGTTCATCTTTCTACCTACAATTCACTTTAAGGTCTGTTATTTTGCAAAGCCCTAATTTTTGCCAGGGTCCCACAAGGACTTTACATGACCTAATCCCTATAATTCTTTATAAAGTAATTTCAAAACCATGTACCCCAGTCACACTTACTCCCTTTTCACAAAAGTATCCTGGACCTAATCTTAATTTTCCCTTATTATTAGCTTTCAGGGGTATTTGATTCAGTAACACTTCCCCCCTCCTCCCCGCACCACATACACAAATTTCCCCCCACCCCCTCCTTCCATCCCAATGATATATCTGATCTCCTGAGATGTTAAGATAAAGTGGAATTACTACATAATACCTTTAAAATTGGAGCCTAAATTAACAAAGCAGAGATAGTCCAAGAAGATGCAGGCTATGTGAAGAGCACCTCACCAAAACCTTTGTGGCAAAACTGGTGTCACAGGCAAAAGCAAGCAAGACAGGGACAAATCGACTTAGGGTTGAGAGAAAGGGCATGATGGAACACACTAAGTTAGAAATAGCATGCTTATAGGAAATAGGGCTCTAGGCCATGGCCAAGGAGGCTGAGCTGGAATAAGCTTAATTGAGCAAGTATTGCTTGAAGTCATAGCATCCAGACAATAGCCAGATAAAGTAGGCAGGTTTGACTCCATTCCGAGAGAATAAAGCCTGATGTCTCAGCAGCAGGGATAAAAAGCCCGCGAAGAGGAGTGTGACCATCTCAGATAACTGTTGTAGATACTGCTAGAATATGAGAACACCTCAGCTCAACACCATTTGCATCTTTCTGTATTTTGTGCATCAATATTCCTTTATATCCACATATTTAACTTTTCTGGTATTCTTCTTTCCCTCCTACATGTCCATATTTCTATTTGAATCATTTTCCTTCTGCCTAAAGGAACTACTTTTAGTTTTGCTTTTAATGCAGACCTAATAGTAACACATTCCATCAGTACTGTTTATAAAACTCTCTTCGATTATGAAAGATACTTTTCACCAGAAATAGAATTCTAGAGGCCATTCTCTTCTTTCTCTCATTTAAAGCTATTACTCAATTGTATTCTGTCTTCCCTTGTGTTTGTTGAAGCAAACTGTCAGTGTTATTTTTCCCATGAATTTAATAAATTAATGTGCTTTCCATACCCACAGGTGCTTTTTGTTGTTAGCTGAGTTTTGCAATCACATAGGAACTATAGGTCGTACAAAAAAAAAAAAAACTTTGCAAAGATTCTTAATTTTTCTCAAAATAAAAACCAGAGTCCAAGCAGAGAATTTACATGATTTGATGTTTTTTAAAGATTGCTTCTGATTTCTATAATGATAACAGCGGAAGGAGGTAAGAGTAGGAGCAGAGAGATAATTAAAGAAGTACTGCAGTAACGCAGAGAAGATGCTGTCTCATAACCAAGCAGTGTGTGTGGTAAGAAGTAGATTGTGTATATATGTGAAAAAAAAGTGTCAGTGGGATTTCTTAAAAGATTAAACATAGGGCATGAGAGAAAAGAGATTCAAAGATAACACCAAGACTTTGGCAGGCAGGCTGTGGGATCACTGAGCAGAACAGGGTCCTACACTTAAGCACTGTTCCTGCTACTTCATGGGTGGTATGCAGCTATGTACCCTCATTTGGAATGTGAGAAGTCCTAGTTATTAGACTGGAAGTACTGTAAATAAGCCCAGACTATTGCACCAAATTTTTTTTCTAATCTTATATTCGTTGTGTGAGGTTGCTCATATTTCTTATTCGTTTTTGTTTCTGTGCCAAACTCAAATGAGCAAATACAGAAGGTAACTTTCCTTTTACTATTTGTGACTATTCCCGGTTGTTCTGATGTTAAATATATTACCTGGTTGTGGAATCCTTTATAATATTGGACTTGTACTGGAAGCAAGGCCATTCCTTCTTCATTTAGGATGGATATGACCTAAAGACTGGTGACATTCCTTGTGTAAGTCCTCAGGAGGATAAGCAGACCTCTATTTTAGGAAATAGCTTCTTTCAAAGCATGCTATTACCTATTAATTTATGTGTTAGTATTATATTTAAGCTTTCCCCTTGTCCCAATTATGCTCAGAAGAAACAAGCAGGAGGTTTTGATTACATGGGATCTAAAGGTAGAACATCATTTCATTTCCCTAGGGAGTTTTTTGCTTTGTTTTTGTTTTTGTTTTTTGTTTTTTGGTGTCAGAGAGAATTATGGAAGCAGAGATGGGAATCAAGCACAAGAAGGCCTCTAGGTTCTTGCTAAACCCGTCCCTCTTCAATGACTTTTACCTTCCACACCTCATCTGACATGGGCTTGGAGACTCTTTTTCAGTGTTAAAAAATATAGAGAGAGATTAAGATAGATATAGAGATAGACATATGTAATTCCTAAATAGTAATCTCTGAAGAAACAAAGGAGTCACACGATAAAAGTACAGGAATGAAATTTTGTAATATGAGGGTGTACTAGTTTGCTAGACTGTCATAACAAAGTAACATACCAGGTGACTTAAATAGGAGACATTTATTTTTTCCACAGTGCTGCGGGCTAAAATCCAAGTTAAGGTGTCGGCAGGGTTGGTTTCTTCTGAGGTGTCTCTCCTTAGCTTGTATATGGTATTCTTCTATTCACAGGGTCTTCCCTCTGTGTGTGTCTGTGTCTAAATTTTCTCTTCTTGCAAGGACTTAATCACCCTAATAACATTATTTTAACTTAATTACTTCTTTAAAGATGCTACCTCTAAATATAGTCACCTTCTGAGGTACCAGGTATTATGAACATATAAATATGGGAGAGCACAATTCAGCCCATAAAAATCTGCCTCCTCCCTAAAATGCATGCCCTTCTCACACACACGTATATTAACCTCTTCTAACAGCACCGAAAGCCTTAACTTATTCTATAAAATCTCATTTTATCATTTATGAGTGAGACTCACAAGATATGATCCATCCTGAGGCAAAATTTTCTTTGGCTGTGAACCTATGAAACCAGATGAGTTTTCTGCTTCCAGAGTTCAGTGGTGGCATAGACATTCCCATTCCACAAGGAAGAAATCAGAATGAATGAAAAAAAGGAGTCATGAGTCACAGGCAAATCTGAAAACTAGCAGAGCCAATTACTTTAGAGTTTTAGACTCCAGAATAATCTTTGATTCAATGCTCCGTTCTCCAGGCCTACCAGTGTGGTGGCTCTGACCCCTCAATCTTGTCAGTGGCCCTGACCACTCAGCTATGGGTGGTAATTCCAAACCCTGGTCCTGGCTAGTCGAGGCTGACCTGAAACCAAGGATGTGCCACTGCCCTGTGAACCTGAGGCAGAAACAGCCCCATTGCCTGGGCCTGTGCACTTTCAGCCAATGGTAGCAGTGGCATCCTGCAAATTTCAGAACCATCTCAGTGCCATTCTTCCCTTTTCTTGAATAATGAAGCATGTTCACAGCCAAATAACTCCATTGGCCAATTATGTAGAATTCCAGAAGTCCTACAGCCTTCCTTCATTTCATCTCATCTCCATCCTCTTCTATCTAAGCTGGCAGCATTTCTTCTACTATATAATTCTCAAAAACCTTGTTGTCCTCCTATGCAATTTACGGGGGCCCATGCTATCAAACAAGAGGAACTTCCATGGGTCTTTCCTGTATAACTCTCTATTCCTGGCCTCTGCTAAAATGGCTGTTTGAATCAATAAGTCGCAAACCTAACCTTTTTTAGGAAATGGTTGTCCAGCTGTACCCTTTGATATTCTCTCCTAAATATACTTTTAAATTTTTTGCACATCTTAAGTTCTAGTTCTTTTTTGCTTAACAAATTCTTTTCGATATATCTTCTCCTCTCTCATTTTACACAGCAAGGTAAAATCAGGCCACATCTTAGACTTTCTCTGGAAACCTCTTCAGCAAAATGCTTAGTTTATCACTTATAAGTTCTATTTCACACAAAACTTTACAACACAAATTGGTCGTTTGCTGCTTTATAACAAGGATTACCTTATCTCCAGTTTCTAATATATGTTCCTCCTTTCTGTTCAAGAGCTCACCAGAAGGATCTTTCTTGTTCATATTCTACCAACATTCTGTTCATAGTCACGTATGTATTCTCTAAAATGATAGAACCTTTCTCTATACTTCTCCTCTTTTCTTTCTGAGCACAAACAAGAATCGCCTTTAATGTCACTTTTTTACCAAAAATTTCTTTCAGGCACTCTAGGCTTTTTCTAGCATTTACTTCAAAAATTGCCCAGGCTCTATGCATTTTTCAGTTCCGAATGTATTTCTACATTGTTACATATTTTTTACAGCAGCACCCATTAGACTTAGTACCTGCAGCCCTGGAAGGGCATGAGATCCCCAAAACTGAAGGTGTTTAGTCAGTGGCTGGACAACATCCGTCAGAGTGACTAAAGAACGATTCTTGCATCAGATGAAATGTTGATACTCACTTAGGTCTTGAGTAAACAATTAACCAAATTCTCAGTGACTCAGAATAGAAACAAATACTCTCAGTCATCTCTTAATGAACTTGCAAGCACCTTTGTGTTTTTAGGTAATATCACTAAAAGGAAAGCGGGTTAAAGTCTTTTTCAAGCTCATGATAGGAGTGAGGACTCTAAGGAGACAGTAAAGTCAGCAGTTTGAGTCCAAGGACTGAAACCCTTGAGTCCTGATCAGACTGATGACTCTGTGAGTTTCAGGATACCATTTATAACATTTTTCATTACACCAGAAGAGAACTAAGCAGAGAGATTCTGGCAGCCCTTAGGTCCTATCATATCCACACACCCCCACTCCAGCATTCAACCTGAACCACTCTTTCTCCATTTGCCCCTCATTCTCCATTTACACATCCTTTCTCAGGAATAGTCCTAAGATTCGCTCACGAATCTGCTTGGTCTTGACCCCATAGATGATAGGATTGACCATGGGTGGGAGGAGCATATAAAAATTGGCAAGGAGAATGTGCACATGTGGGGCAGCCCGTCGAGCCACACGGTGCATGACTGAAGAGATGACCACAGGTGTGTAGAAGGCTAAGATGGCACCTATATGAGACACACATGTCCCAAAGGCCTTGTAGCGGGCCTCCTGAGAGGCAAGCTGTAGAACTGCCCGAAGGATGAAGATATAAGACAAGACAACAAAGAGCAGGTCCAGCACCACGATAAACATGGCCACAGCAATGCCATAGATATTGTTGAAGCGAGTGTCCCCACAGGCCAGCCTTACCACAGCCATGTGCTCACAGT
>JAQQSQ010001307.1:0-12790 GCA_028627145.1 Eidolon dupreanum
TATATATATTCGCAAGTTAAAGGAAACCGGAAACTCAGTGAATGAAAAATAACAAAGAAAAAGCTTTAAAGGTATCCCTAAGCTTTCCCTTACATTACTCTAGAGGCTCAGCAGTGCCAGAGT
This sequence comes from Eidolon dupreanum, assembly GCA_028627145.1. Lineage (NCBI taxonomy): Eukaryota > Metazoa > Chordata > Mammalia > Chiroptera > Pteropodidae > Eidolon > Eidolon dupreanum. Next base: position 124 of record JAQQSQ010001307.1, read on the forward strand.
GGAATTCAAGGTGCTGCGAGGAAATCGCAGGGTCAGATCCCCGAAAGGAAGAGACAATGGGGCTCAAGTGGAAGAGACTGAGACGCCTCGAGTGTCCACACACCCCAGGAGCTGGACCGGGACGATGCGTAATCAAAACCCCGAAGCCGTTCCTCTGGCCTCGCCTAGCACTCACCATAGTCTCAGAAGCTCAGCACAAGGAAATAGGTGACGCCAGGACACGACGACAGACGCTAGCACCAACACTAACGCCCGGTTACTCTGGCAACAGAGCCCCGCCTACAGCCGGATGCTGCGTGTGACGCCACGGCCCCGCCCCCTCATCCCTAGTGGCTGGGAGTAACCGAAGCTCCGCCCACACAGCCGGCAGGCCCGCCCCTTTATACCTTGCCCGGGGCGACGGGACACCGCCTACTTCTTTCCAGTGTCGTCACTTCCGTTTGGTTGACAGATGGCCCGGAAGTTCAAGCCGCTATGCCACCGTATCCGAATATTATAGTTTGTTTTTAAACAGGCATCTATCCAGTTCTCGCTTACTAAAGCCTCACACCGTACGGTCTGTGTTACTTGAGTTTAAACGCACCACGGAGTGCGTTTACCTTTTTCTTTGGGGACCGTATTCCGGAAACGAAACCCTGAGTAATCAACCGGAAGTGGTTGGTAGGGAGCTAGACATTGATGCGGGGAAGGCCTGGGCCGGGGGACTCCCGACGGAGGAGGCTGTGCCAGTGATACCGGGCGGAGAACCTGGGACGGGAAGCCCCTCGGGACTGGAAGGGTGAGACTCTTAGAGGTAAGCCCCACGACGGGCTGCCGGAGCGAAGCGGGTGCTGGCAGGGGCGGAGGGCTGGGTCGGAGCTCGGCGTTCGGCTGCCGTGGATCTGGGGAAAGGTTGCTCAGACGGGGACAGAACTTCGGTCACGACTCGGCCGGACGGCAGAAAGTGTCGCTCCCACACCTGCCGCCTGCACGCCCGTTTCCACCGCCGCCACGCCCTTCTCTCGGTGTTTGCCGGCAGACACACGCTGTGCGTGTCGGTTTCGCTGTGCATCTTCCCAGCGCGGTTTCAGGACTCGTCGCTCATTCGAAGGGACTTTGGAGACCTGTTTTCAGAGCAGCAGAAAGAGGGTTTGTGACTGGTGAGGAGGGTAGTCATGGAAGACCCTGTGCCGAGATATAGCAAGTACTCAGAGCGATCATTTTTGTGGTGGAACCAGTTGTCTCTATAGTGTACAGCTCATACTATATTAATACGCCATTAGTAGCACCTTTCTTCTCGTGTTCTCCAGTGAGTCTTGGTCTACTCTGTAAGATCATATGTCCATTTCTGAAAGCATATGCTATGGCATTTTAATTTTATTGCCAAGAAAGTGAAAATTGAGTTACGAATATTTTGTTGCTTGTTAAACATCTAAACAGAAGCTCCTCTCTGATATACGTTGTGAACAAATTAATGTCAATGATGTTTCCTGAGAAAGTAATTACTCTAATTACTTTAAAGTTCCTGTTGTCATATCAGTGATGCAAAAGCTCCTGCATGCAGTAGCTGCAGTGCTATTTCCGAACTAAAATTCAGGACCCATATCCCATAATTTAGAGTATACTGGTTAGGACAACAGTGAAACAAATTTGAAAGTAAACTACACCTAATTTTTTTTTTTTTTGAGACATTTGGTAGCAATAACAGTATCACCTGTTATTAAAGGGACATGAGGGACACTCCCTTTCTAAATACATGTTACTGAATACAGAAGCAAGAAGAATATCGTATCTAAATTACAGGGACTGAGTGAATGTGTTTATATTATATTGTTTTAATTTTCTCTTTATACATTTTTAGGTTTTTCAGTAGAAGTCTTGGGGTGCATGTCATTGGTTAAAAAATGACTACTCTTGAGAGTTTAGAAACTAAAGGTAAGTTTTTTTCTTTTGATGGTAATTCTTTTTGAAACAACATTTTTGATGGTAGGATGATGGGATGTTTGAACCAGGTAGCTAAATCTCATAGAGCCCTGAGGAATCATCTGTGTTTCAGATCTCTTCATGTTTGTTTTGTGATGCAGTGCTTGCATTTCAGGTATGTATAGTTGAATGTTGACACCATTCATGGTACTTATTAGTTGACTAGTGCTGTTAACATAGCTATGTTCTCTATCCACTGGAAGATGAAACTAGGTGGTCAAAGGGCAGGTATAAAAGACCTCTTCCTTGTTACATTGGTTTGCTACGGCTGCTGTAACAAAGTATCACAGACTGGTGGCTTAAACAAAAGAAGTTTATCCTCTCACAGTTCTAGAGGTTAGAAGTCCAAGATCAAGGTGTTGGCAGGACCATGCTCCCTCTGAGGGCACTAAGGAAGGATCTGTTCCAAACCTCTCTCTAGTTTCTGGTGGTTTGCTGGCAATTTTTGGTATTCCTTGGCTTTTGATCACGCTGGTATCTTCCTTTACGTTCACTTGGCAATCTTCCTGTGTATGGCTGTGTCCCAATTTCCTCTTTTTATAAGGACGGCAGTCATATTGAATCAGGAGCCCACCTTAATCCAGTGTGATCGCATCTTAATTAGCTATATCTGCGCTGACCCTATTTCCAAATAGGGTCACTTTCAGAGGTATGGAGGGTCAAGACTTCCACACACGAATATTTGGGGCGAGGAGACACAACTCAAATCATGACACTCGCTAACTACAAAGGTTACTTTTTAGTCCTGCCTTGCTTGTCCTCTCTATAATATTTCATACTGTTATAAAAATACTGAACACTTAAGCCAAGTGTTATCTAAAATTAAAAATATATTCTCATTATTAGACCTATTTTCCAAAAATTTTATTATTATAGTTTGAATTTCATCTTTAAAAGTTTTTCCTCTTCTTATGTAAGTACCTATATAATATTTCCGGTTCTGTCTCATGGTCCACAAAGCCTAAAATATTTATTATCTGGCCGTTTATAGAAAAAGTTTGCCAACCCCTATAGTAGAATGTTATTTGTTCTTTCCCTACATTTCACCGTCTTGGGGAAGGCAGTAAGAACGAGCCATAAACCTTAGATATCTTTTAATTCTTTGATAAGTGGTCACAGATGGAAGTAGTGTTGATGAACAGTTGGGGAATTGTTTTGCTGATTCCCGTCAGTGGAGAAGGATGTAGGTTGATGTTTTGCTTTCCTTAAGCATCACTCATAATTATGGTGCTGATACCATAGATCATTGTCTCCCACTTGAGAGGAGGTAATTGCTCATGAATGTGTCCTGGATTGTGCCTAGTACATATGTAATAAAGGTTTCTACGTGTGTCACAAGGAAAAATAGAGTTATGAAAGGTAAGTTACTGGGTGAGAAAATGGAAGGCCCCGACTCCCACTCGCCTCCTCGCCCATCACGTTAGCTAGAAGCACCGTTGTTACAGAGAGGGACCCACCATGTGATGTATAGGTTCTCATAAAGGCTTGGGTACGTAGAATGTTTAAAGTTAAAACTAAATTTTGGTTGAACCAAGTTGGTTGAATCTCTTGATTAGAATTTTATGACGTATTTTGTTTGAAAAGATTTTTGTTCAATGCCCATTGATGTTTCAATTTTGTAGTTAATTCGTGATTCTACATTACTTCGAAATATAGAATGTGTTAGTGATAAAATTAAATTTGCATGAGATAGAGCTGGATAAACTTAAAAGCAGATTTTACAAACATGGGAACCGGCCTTTATTTTTAAAACAGTTCAGTGGAAATTCTCCTTCTCAATGCTGATGTGCTACAGTGCAAACTAATATACCAAACCCTTTATTTTACTTTCTGAAGTATCACTTTGTTCATCTTTTTGAAAGGAGAATCGGTCCTAAGGCCCAAGGGATGTTTTAGTTAACACTTATTATATAAATGACAAAATATTTCATTGTAACATTTTGTAAAGTAGAACACGTTAATTATAGCCCTGATGTCGTTAATTATAGCCCTGATGTCGTTCCCCCTCCTGTCTAAGTAACATAACTTGGGATTCCAAGTGCATTACCATATATATAGGAAAAAGTCTCCAAAAAGCTAGTAAATGAAAAATTGTCCTAGAATCTGGAGATATAACTTTGTAAGACTTTAGCATAAAAGCATAAAAGTCAGAATTATACTCTATGCCATTAATTAAACTTTCTTCCCGTAAGATCCAAAGTTTATTAGGGATGTTTAAAAATAATAATAAAAGCAATAGGAGCAGAAATTTAGTGAGTGCTTACTGTGCCGTACAGCTTTCTAAACACTTGACATAAATTCTTATTTACCGTGAAGTCCTGCATTAGACCATAGGCGTCACGAGAGCCGTTGCTGTGTGTACTTGTCCTTCACCTGCCCCGTTATCCGTCCCTGTTTAGTCAGGTACAGAGCACTTGGAACGAGGTGCTCTACTAAGTGGAGCAGTAAACAAGATGCGAAGTCCACTCCTCGTGGCACTTACATCCTGCTGGAACTTCTGTCCTCCATCTTGAGCTTCCTGTTCTATCTAGTATGGCATCCGTTTTTTCTGGGCTCTAAGCCACTACTGTCTGGAGTCAGTGAAGTTAACCCTTTCTTAGAGAAAGGCGACTCAGTGAAACTCCTTATGCTGCTCAGTTTGAGGTGAGGCAGAAGGGGGGAAAGACGTTTTTGTGATTTGCCTGGAGCAGGGGTTGTGCAGTGGTCAGCGTAGCTGCCTTCTGAAAGTTATCCGAAGCAAGGATAGCTAGCCAGATTTGACTTGTAGGAGGGAAGGTAAGTTATGTCAGTTGAGCAAATTAGTTTGGTAAACGTGCGGCAGTGTACTAGGCATTTTGGAAGGAAGGGATAGGAGATACCACTTATTGAATACCTGCTATTTATTTGTGTGAACTTGAACTTCAAGACACTTAAAGAGACAGTATATGCAGTCGTTAAGGCCTCAGTCTTTGCAGACAGACTGCTCAGAATCTAATTCTATCTCTGCTACTTACTGGCTGTGTGGTGTGGCCCTCAGCCAGTTTCTGGGCCTCTTTGTGCCTCATTTTCCTCATCTATGAAATGGAGCTGTTCATATCTACCTTGAGGCCTATTGTAAGGATTAAACGAGTTACATGTAAAGTAATTAGCATAGTGTTTGGTATATGGTCTTTTGTAAGTGTTGGTTGTTACTTAATATTTTCTCATTTAATGTTCAAATTTAATACTACCCAGATGTCAATATTATTAAATTCATAGAAGTTAAAAGTGAAGCTCAGATGATTGTAGGATTTTGTCCAGGTTTGTCTGATAGTAGCGGTGGTACTTCAAACCCAGATCTGGCTGATCCCAAAGTCCATCTCATTTCTGTAACACCAGGTACCTTCCACTTGCCCTTAACGTGCTCATAAGACTTATTGGGAAAGTGAAATTAGCATGTGCAAAATCCTTAAAATGATCACTAGGGTTCACGGTTAAGTTTCAAACTGAACATGAGTGAGTACAGTATGTGCTACAGGCAGTCAGAGAGTGGGAAGATTTACTACAAAGAGTGGAGTCAAAGCTGACTTTTTAGGGTAACTTAGAATCACAGTGAGTGGTGCAAAAAAAAAAAAAAAAAGAGAGAAAGAAGAAGGAAACCCATTTAAGAGAACAAGAAATAGCAGGAACAAGGGCCTGATTAGAGGCCTGGAAGAGAAAATATTGAATAGTTAGGTTGGGTAATTTGTGCAAAGCATTCTTAGCCAAGAGTTTGCAAAAACAGATGAGTCTTTTTGGAGGTAATAGGTTCCAAATATGCGTATATCTAGCTGATACTTATATTCAGCTAACATCCTCTACAGTGTGCCAGGCACTTGATCATTTTGTATTTTCTTACCACAACCCTGTGGCACAATTGTAACTATCTCCATTTTGCAGATTAGGAAACTGATTCCTGGAGGGTTAAATTATTCACCTCGGGTCATACCAGGAGTGGATGGAAGTCAGAACCAGATACCCTGATCCCAGACCTCGTGCATTTTCTAACAAGACAAAAACCGTATACTTGAGGGAGGCTCGAACCTGTGCGACATCGTTCGTCTTTTTTTTGGACACAATTGTTGTGAAAATTACTTCTTACTCTGGATTTTTCTATTCCTGTTAGGGCCAGTAATTTGGAATGTAGGGTAAAGCAGTGTTGGCCTTTTCCTGACATTTCTTTTCAGTAAGTAGTTAGGCTGTGCTTTCCCTTTTTCAGTCACCCCCACTTCAGCCCCTGTCCGAGGAGCAGGAGATGGAATGGAAACAGAGGAGCCGCCTAAAACCGAAGTCACCGCCGGAGTCCACCCTACAAAGCATCCTGTCCTTAAGAGTCCCCGAAAGAAAGCAGAGAGCCCAGGAGTCCTTCAGCTGGGGAAGATTCTCACTGAAAAAGCAGTGGAAGTCGAAGCCGTCAGAATATTAGTGCCCAAAGCAGCCATAACCCACGTCATCCCCAACAAAAATGCAAAGGCGAAGTCTCCAGGACATCATAAAGGAGAGTTCCTCGGTCAGGCAGAGGGAGCTGTAGAGCCTAGGAAGGAACTCTCAGAGGTGAAGAACGTACTGGCAAAGCTCAAGAACTCTGAGAGGAGGTTACTCCAGGACAAAGAAGGTCTTTCGAACCAGCTCCGAGTGCAGACAGAGGTAAGAACTGCCTTGCAGACCCCAACGCAGATGCTCTTCACGCCCAGCCCTTTCTAAGCCCACGCGTTTGGAAACTACACTTCCTCTCGGGAAGGCAGTTGCCATTCACCATGGCCCGTCATCTCTCTAGAAAGCTTCCTCTTAAATTGCATGCTTTCTCTCAGGGCCTCTGATAAAACTAGATCATGTTGGAGACTTATACTCTAAACCAGGTAGGTTGAAAATGGGCGTGTGAGGTGCTCAGGGCAAGACCACCTGTAAGTGGTGAGGAGGTTACAGTTATAAACTTCCAGACTGAGTCAGCCTTTGAAACTGACTCGTTATCAACCCCTGTTTTAAGGATCCATAAATTCCAAGTCCTTTTACCTCTGTATACCTAATGCTTGGAATAAAGACAATGGCGGGGTAAGTATTGGTATCATCATCACAAGTGGAAAACTATGTATAGTGCTTAACTATGGTTCTTTAACTTTTACATCTTAGTAAACACTGCCTCACCCTCCACTTCGTTTCCTATTAGACTGTACATCCTTTTGCTAGATGTTAGTCATGCTGACACCATGGTTAGTGGTGCTTACTCAGATGGGTTGTAATACATGTTTAAATAACTAATTTCTAATTATAAAAGTCATATTTATTTATGAACATGTTGGAAAATACAGAAAAACAATGAAAATAGTACCACCTATAATCATATGTTGCAGATATAACTGCATAATTATACGTGCTATTTTTGTTTTATAACCCACTTTTTTTTAGTTGTTAATGTTTTCTGTCACAGAATATTCTCTTATAATATCATTATTAATAGTAACAGTGTTCTTCAGTGGCTGCACCATGTACTAACACCTATTATTGGACATTTACATTTTAATTTTTTGCATTTACAGTAACAATGTACAGAATGTGCTTGTCGATACCCTGAATACCTTCCTTTGCTTAAATTGTTAAAAGTAAAACTCCTAAGGCACAACAAAATTAATTTTTAAATGTTCAGTAGTATTAAAAATCACATAAAAGTCTCATTTTTTAACAAAATTTATTTTTTGTTTTTAAGTGTTGACTGGAAGCAGTTTGTAATTTTTATGACAATGATTTATACTCTTTAGAAGAGGCTCAGTTTATAACCACATGGGTTACAAACCACATGGTTTGTATATGTATATTATGAAACTTAAGTATTTAATATCACCTTTTGATATACACCATAAGTAATGGAGGCCCAAATTACACAGACATTTCTCTCTTGTTCATTTTACTACATTGAAGTCACTGACACTACTTTGAGCCTGTTACATTGATCATGTGCCTTCTAGGTCAATCGTGAGTTAAAAAAGTTGCTGGTGGCTTCTGTCGGGGATGATCTTCAGTATCACTTTGAACGTCTAGCGCGTGAGAAAAATCAGCTTATTTTAGAAAATGAAGCTCTAGGGCGAAACACAGCTCAGCTTGCCGAGCAGCTGGAGCGGATGTCGATACAGTGTGACGTGTGGCGAAGCAAATTCCTCGCGAGCAGGTATTCTGTCTTAAGTGGTATTTCCTGTGCCAGTTTTGCTCTGTCAGATTTTGACCCCTCACATAAGAAAGTAGATTGTAGTGCGAAAAATCCTGACCCAGGTTATTAAAGTACTTCATATATTATTGACAATGTGAGTGCTCCCCGCTGCGGATGGTCCTGCAGTCTCCCTAAATGGAGAAGTGCTATCATAAGGAGCCTCCCCCATCCCAGCAGATGATGCTCTTGAATTAAATTCAGTCATCTGCAGATTTCTCACAAAACACCACAGGTTTCCAGGCTGTACTTTAAGAATCACTGATGAATAAATTTTCAGGAAGGTGTTTCTTCGTGTCTTAATGTTTGTGATACTTCCTAGTAATTGACTGTACTCTTAAAGTCCGTTTCTAATTGTGCTGGGACAGGGCGCTCTTTGGGGAAATGAACTTCCCGTTCATCGTCTTAGCATAAACGTTAATTAAGTTAATTCTCAATGAACAGCTTAAGAGGCAAGTCTCTTGTACAGATTATCGCAATATGTAATTTTAACATCCTGATCAAAACTGATAGTAACATTCTAAGGGCAATAAAAATTACACTTAACTATTGATATTTTAGTTGATTTAATCATTCAATATCAAAATTGTTTTCATATTAAGGAATACAGTGGTTGCTATAGTCTGAGACTTTAATTTTAGTTTTAAGATTTTCAGCTGAATAACATACTTAAAATTTTGCTTCAGTTCCATCAGTAGGGAACTGGTTAAATAAACTTTGGCACATCCAGTCATAAAAAAACACAAAGCTTTTTTTTTTTTAAAAAAAGAAATGAGAACTATATGTGCTAATATGAAAACCTCACCAAGATAAACTGGTGGAAAAAAACAAAATATAGAAAAGTTTGTATTAAATAATCTTTTTATAAATAAAATGGAAACATTGGTTTTCAACATATTTATTTTGAATATACAGAATTATTTTCTGGATATGGATCCTCATTGGTTACATATAAAAAGAAGAATGCTGGACCGTAGGAAAGACTTAGTTTTCCTTTTCTAGAAGCCTTTCTGTATTATTTTAATATTTTTCTAATGGCAAAGAGGTAATTGGATGATAGGAAAATAACACATTTTTGTTTTCCTCTAAAATTTTCTGTATTTAAAATATTTAGTATTTCTTTTTTCAAAATTTGATCAGTCTGGAGTAAGATTGTTGAGGTACATTCCAAAAGTCACTGCATAAGGAAAGTAAAAGAACCATTTCCTTGGTCATTTTGTAAATGAATGTTTTGATTGAATCCCTTTAATGAGTTCTCAGCTCGTAGACATTTTAAGTGCTTCCTAGTGAAGATTTAAAAACTGAGAAGCAGTTTGTGTCAAAGCTTCTTTGTAAGCTTTTAAAGGTGACAGTCACGAAGGCAGCATGCTGACTCCTCTGCACTGGTGCTGTCCGAGGCGTCATCCGTGAGATCTGAGTCTTTTCCAGGGTCATGGCGGACGAGCTGGCCACCTCCAGAGCGGTTCTGCAGCGTCAGCACCGTGACGCGCAGAGTGCGGTACGAGACCTCCTGAGCGAACGGGGACAGCTCCGTCAGGACATGGGCGCGACCCAGAAGTATGGCACTTGTTTACATTTTGAGCTCTTCTACTTTCTCGTGCAATTTTTGTTATCACGATGGTTCTTTCGTGTTTCATTTAATAACTTATTAAACATATACTTTAGTAGCATATCAAAATAGATGCCTAGGAGAGGGAGGAAGACTAAAAAAAATAGAAGATATACTTCTTCCATTCTTAATTGGGGAGAGAATTAGTTATATCTATGATAGAAGCAATCCCTAGATTTCAAAGTCGTTTTTGGATTTCCAGACAATAACCTAATAAACTGTTAGTGCTTTCTGTAGTCTAACTTATTTTATCAGACTTCCTGATTTATTGAACTCTGAAAGATAAGAAAGAAACTGTATGCTTTCAGAACTATGTTTCACACTTACTTAGTGTTCCAGATTTTTCTCTCACCCGCCTATTAATGCTCAGTGGCCCTGTGTGTCCCGCGCAGGTTGCTGGGGGAGCTGCTAGTCTCCTTGCAGTGGGGAGAAGCGCAGACTTACTGCCCGGGCACCCAGCCTCGCAGCACGGCAGAACTGGCACTGACAAATCACAAGCTGGCAAAAGCAATACATGCGCACCTTCTGGGAAACGTTGGCACTCATGGTCAAAAAAAGATTCTGTCAACAGATGAATTCTGCAGCACCCCAGCAGAAAAAATGGCCGAAACGGTAAAGTATTTCTGTGATGATCTGTGGAACTCTTACTGCAGGGTGGCACGTTCTAATGGAAAGTGCCTGGCATTGGGAGGTAGGACATATGGGATCTAAACTTGATCTTATGCTAATGAGCTAGTGACCTGGGAGAAAATTATTTCCTCCTCTGAGCTTTAATTTTCTCAAACAATATTACTGTATTCATAAGGAGAAAAATGTAATTGTTTCAGGAAGGACCTAATTTTTAGCTACTGAATCATTGTTAATCTTTTTCTTGAGTTCATTTTGATATGAAAACTACTGTGTAGAATTTTTAATTTAGTAACCGCGAATAGGTAATAGATTACTTCTGATCTAAGAAATGATTTGTTAATTCCCACATAGATGTGGATGTGCCAGACACTGCGGAATCCCGTAGGGCAGACCTGGTGCCCGCAGACAGGCCGCGTGTCTCGTGCCTCTGGCGTTCTGTGCCTTCTGCCTCCGCTGCCCGTCCAGCACCACACAGCCTTTGAGAATCGGCCCTCCCTGAATCTCACTGGCAACCCGCATTCCTTCCCGCAGGCTCCCATTGCATTTTGCACATACATTTATTATAGCCCTTTAACAAGTTACATTGCAATGGTTTGATTCTCCATCTCCCAAACTATAAGCTTTTTAAGGGCGGGGACTACGTCTTACAGTTCCTCAAGGTCTGGCAATAATCCTTTGCCCATAATAGGTACTCAGCTATTTACTAAGAGAATCAGTACCTAAAACTAAACTTATCATTTTTATCTTTTCTGTTCTCCTTTTGTATTCTCTTTGATGGGAAATTGTGTCACTGCCTACTGCAGTCGCTGCCAGTGGCGTCTGGTATAGCTGACTGCTCCTTCTTTCTTGAAACACTCTCTTCCTGTGGCTTACGGAAGCACTGCTTTTCACAGCTCCTCTCGAAATGCAGTGCCTACCTCCTCTGCTCCATAACCCGCCCTCACGTGGTGGTGGTTGGGAGAACATGAACACGGGAAACAGGAACTGCGAGCCAGAGTTGCCATGTATCCTTGCCCTTACTTGGAGAACCTTTTCAGCCCAAGAGTCCCTCCTGTTGTGGGTCTCAAAGAAGGAAACAGGAGGGGGAAAGGCAGAGCTGAGAATTGGGAGAGCAGGGTGTCCATGACACGCAAGAGACAAGAACACAGTGGTTAGCATAGTGTGTTGCGTGGAAATCAGAAACAGAAATGAAAAGCCATTTGTTTGATAAGCGATCTACGACTCTGACACGAGATTCCAGCAGAGAAGTGAAGGTGGGATCCTGGCTCCACGCAGCGGCGTGAAGGCCCGAGGAAGGCAGTGAGTGGTTAAGGGTGCGAACTGACCTCACTTACGGTAGAACTGATACCATCTTGTTTTCTGGTTTTCATCCTTTTCATCAATACCCATTAATGTCTTCATTTTAAAAAAAATAGGCACACTAGGTAATGTAATAACTAGACGTTAAATTTAGAGCTTTTCGAGGAAAGGGACAAGTTCTCTAAGCAATCAGATTCATCATTCAGGTGTTACGTGTATGGCAGTGACATATTAATGAATGGAACTTTATGGGTAGTTAGACATCAATAAAACAAAGGGCATTTACAGTCCCTACTGGATACATCTGACATTACTTCTTATTTTCCTTAGGTTCTATGCATTTTGGACCCAGCTACTTGTACAGAACACTCACCTGATGATCCATTTTCTGAGTCTTCACCAACCACCTTGCTTGCTACAAAGAAAAATATTGGACGATTTCATCCCTATACTAGATATGAAAACGTAACTTTCAATTGCTGCAGTCACTGCCAGGGAGAACTGACTGTGCTTTAGCGTTCAGCATGCTGGCGGCATGCCACGGGCACCTGCTCATCACCCAAGAGGCTTTATTAATTGGGAGCGGGGATCGCATACGGCTAGAAGTCGTCTCACTTTCTATTTAAATAATATGTGTCCCCAGAGATGGTTCATGTACTAGACTCCAGATTACCCTTTCTTAATAAATATCTCAGGGTAAGAAAAGAATGAAACTGGGTAGGTAAATTTAAAGTAGAGAATGCTCTCCAGCATTATGTGATGCTTTTCCTAAAGGACTCTAAAGGAAAAAATTGTATACCCTTTAGGCGCTAAGTTACTGTTTATCTTGCTATATATATTTATATAAGCCGGTTGAATTTAGTTTCATCAGAATCAAGGCCCGGTAACTACAGCCGAGGGGCATGGGCACACCCGTCCACTGACCGTGGTCTGCACTGGGCTTTTGCAGAACGGCGGCGGAGCTCAGAACA
>JAQQSQ010001308.1:0-12786 GCA_028627145.1 Eidolon dupreanum
TCTGGTAGTTCAGTGTTTTCAGCTTCCTTGTCCTTGTGTTTCTGTTTTCTTTATTTTGGTTGTCTTTTGTGGGTTTTGCCTCTGATTTTTCTTGTTTTATGTTATTTACTTAAGTTCTGACTCTATGGTATGTGGTTACCATTACAAATATGAAAAAGATAGTTTTATATATATATATATATATATATATATATATATATAGTCATCCATTTTCTTCTGTGTGCACCTTATCTCCTTTCCCCTTTGTGAAGTTGGATCTTTGAACCATCCCCTTTTCAGTCACTGTTATCTCATTTTGTTTTTATGTATGCTGAACGTTCATTACTATCTTGCTTTAGCAATTCTCTTCTCATTAAGCTTCTAATGCCCTGTTCTTAGTAAGGGTTGCACTCTTCTTTTCTATTTGCCTGATAGTCACTTTACTCCTATTATGTTTTTTTTTTGTTTTTGTTGTTGTTATTTTGTTTTAAGTGAGCTGACCCTTTTCAGAATTTCCTGTAGTGCAGGACTTATAGTGGAGAATTCCCTCAATTTTTGTATGTCTGAAAAGGTTTTAATTTCTCCTTCATATCTAAAGGAGAGCTTAGCTAGATACATTATTTTAGGCTGGTAGTTCCTTTCATTTAATAGTTTAAATATTTGATTCCATTCCTTTCTGGCTTGCAAGGTTTGTGCTGAGAAGTCTGAGAATAATCTAATGGGTTTTTCTTTATAAGTTACCGTCTTCTTCTCCCTGGCTGCCCTGAGAATTCTATCTTTGTCATTGACTTTTGATAATTTTAATACAATGGGTGTTGCTGAAGGCCTTTTTGGGTTGAGATATTTGGTTGTTCTGCTGACTCCTTGAATTCCAAGTTCAGTTCATTCTTTAAATTTGAGAAATTCTTGTCCTCTATTTGTCTGAAAATGCTTTCTAGTCCCTGCTCCTTTTCCTCACCTTTGGTAATGCCCATTATTTTTATGTTTCTCACCTGATTGTATCTGCTAGTTCCTATATTTTTCTTTCATTACTTTTTATTCTTCTGTTTCTCTCTCCTTCCTTCTGATTTATTTCTAGATTTCTGCCTTCAATATCACAGATTCTTTCCTTTATTTGGTCGACTCTATTTCCCATGCTTTCTATTTCATTTTCCAACTCTTGCAGTGGACCCCCCACCCCAGCAGATTTATTCTGTTCTTTTTGAGGACTTCAATCTCCTTGCTGTGCTCATCTAGTTTTTTTTTTCAATTCCTGAAATTGTTAATATGACTTGTTTCAGAACTCACTGAGTTTTTTCAGAAGTACCATCCAGAATTCTCTGTCACTTAAGTCACATATTTCTATGTCTGTAAGCTCATTTTCTGAAGATTTTTCTCTTTCTTTCTGTGATGCCTTGTCACTTTGGTTGTTTATGGTGTTTAATGAACTATTTCTCCACCTGGGCATTAATGGAAGTGTATTCTGATGTTTTTCCAGAAAGAAGATTTTTTATATAAAGGTCTCTCTTTAGCCTGTTGCAAAGAATGTGCTTTTCTTTTGGTTTCCAGTAGGTGGCGTCTAAGCCACTTGGATCCTTGCTTTATATAAAACCTAAATAATGCCTTTTTTATTTTCTTATAGATATTTAATCATGCTCACTACCCTCAGTCTCAGTTCCTGTCAGTGTCAGCTACAGTCTCAGCAGCGTTTGCTCAGATTCCCCTGGGGCTCTTTGGTGATTGGTCTTGGAAGGCATGGAGGGAGGGGCCCTCTGGGTTGGGAGTTGGAAGCTGTGGCCAGTAGAAATCAACTGTTGTTTCTCTGCGGTCCCTTCTAGCTTCTCTGCTTTCTGTCCTGATGACTGGGCCCTGCTGCCAGCTTCGTCGAACTGGCAGCACTTCCAGGCAGGGCTGTTCGAGGAAGTCGCCGCACCTACTCTCCTTTCCCTCCTCCTGCAGGGAGCTCTGGTGGCTGTGAGAGGCAGCTTCTTTATTTGTTCCAGTCCACGACCTGACACCCGGAGTTCTCACTTGCGGTAGCTCTTATGCACAGATCCCACATTCAGACATACCAGTGTGCAATTTGGGTGTTTTCTGTTGAGTTTTAGATGTTCAGCTTATTGTTGTTTCAAGGGGAGAGATATGAGGATGTCTCTCACTCTGCCATGTTTCCCAGAATTCTTCTTCTATTATTTTTGATACTATTATTAATATAATTGTTTTTTAAATTTTATTTTCATATTGTCCATTACTTCCATATAGAAATATAATTGATTTTATATTGATTTTGTTATGAATTTCTTTTCAAATATTGAAGTTCCAATTTTGGATGTCATATTTGCAAGGTCATCCCTGTCTTCCTTTTTATGTACTCATCCTAGAGTGGCGTTTCCTCAGTCATTGACTACCTCCTGTATTCCTCCCAAGCTGAAATCTAAGTTTTATGGACTGAAAGAAGAACCTGATTCAAAATCCCCAGCTGAAGTCATAAAGCCCAGAAGTCAGGAGTCAAGAGCTAAAGACCTAGTTAAGGGATCAGAAAATATAACATAATGACTCACGAACTGTTAGACCTTGGAGGCCTTCTGGAGCCATGACTCTTAAACTATTGTCCTTACGCAATCCTACCCAAGACCCCCATCCTCTAATCCCCCACCTCCCATTGAAAGACCCACCTTAAACCAGACTTTGAAGTCTCAGCAAATATCTCAACTGCCTTCCTCCCCTAAAACACCATCAAGCTCCATTAAGGTATCATTCTCCCTTACCCCAGGAAGCAATCAATTGAACTTTGTCTTATCAACACTTTGTTTTGGTGATGCTATGGGAAAGAACATTCAACAAGATAAAGACTAAAAGAGAATAGGCAAAAATTAAATCTATTTCCCTTAAACATATATGGGACAAGGGAGAGAATGCATATATGGCAATATGTTAACAATATTTAAAAACTAGGTAGAGTGTCATGGTTGGGTGTTATCTAGTTCACCTTTTCCATATGTGTGGAAAATGTTGAGGGAATAAAATTGCTGAGGGAATAAATGGTTGAGGGGGCAAAACTTGGCCTCATTCTTCTAATGGAGACCAAGTAATTTTGTTAATTATTTTTAGAGCCAGAACAAATTGGCCTTTTCTCCAAATAAATTTTTTTATTTCTCTAGCCTTTTCCCATTTGTAGAGGCATCTGGATTTAGCCATTGAAAATACAAACTCTCCATGATATCAATTTTAATCAGAAAGATTTTTTTAAACAACCTTTTCAAGACTGTGCCTCATTCAAGGGGGTGCCATCCACAATTTTGTGAAGATCAAGTTAGGATGACTAATTTGTCTCTGTTTCCCTGGATGATCCCAGTTTTAACACTGAAAGCCTTGCTTCTGTGATTGGTCAGTCTATGTGCAATGCAGAAAGCCTGGCTGTGTTTTACAAAGTTGAACAATAATGATGAGGGCAGCATACATCCTTGACACTTTACTAGCCTGATTTAAGATGTTGTTCTGTTAATAAATGGTGCTAGCTCCAAATATAATCTCACTAGGCCACACTCTCCACCCACAAAGTCTAGCCCAAAGAGGTGACATCAATGGCAGGGACACACTTCAGGAACTATGACATAGACTTCTTTAAGCATAGACTGTAGGCTCTTCAAAGCCTCCAATACAGGCAGAACAAAAGGTCAACAGCACCAGCCCAATATATAAAACTTGTTTTTAGCACACTGCCTTTCCATGTTATTTCTCCTCAATGCTTATATGCTGTTCCACTCTTCCCCCATTCCCCACTTGCCTCCAGCCCTTGTAATCATGTAATAACTATAACTTTGCCAAGGAGAAAAATGAGACCCAGAGAAGCTAAGCAATTTGTCCAATGTCCCAGAGCTTGTAAAGGCAGGAGCAGGATTTGAGACCAGGTTTGTCTGAACTCAGAGTTCTTGATCCTAATCATTTCTGTTATGGCCTGAGTATCTATGCCCTTCCCCCAAATTCATATGTTGAAATCCTAACCCCTAATATGATGGTATTAGAAGGTGAAGCCTTTGGGAGGTGATTAGGTCATGATAGCAGAGCTTTCATGAATTAGATTGGTGCTCTTATAAAGCCTCAGAGAGTCAGTATGCTCTCTCTACCATGTAAGGACACAAGAAGAAGTTGACCGCCTACAACCTGGAATAAAGTTCTCACCAGAACAAGACGATATTGGCACCCTGATCTCAGACTCTCAGCCCCTAAAACTGTAAGAAATAAATTTCTGTTGCTTGTAAGCCACCAAATCTATAATAATTTGTTATAGCAGCCTGAACGGTATAAGACAATTTCCTTCCAGCTCATCACATTCATGAACAGTGAATTAATCTTACTTATGCCCTTCCAGAAACAGTATGCATTTTTACAGAAATTTTTAAGGACAGAAATTACTGTGGGACCCTGAGAAAGGAAGGTACACTTATAGGGGTGGCATTTCCAACAGCACAGAGCCATGAAGCCCTACATGCCATTATCAACGTGCTTCCCACCTGCTGGAACAGGTGGTATGGAGGGGTGGTGGGGAGCCTCACCTTGAAATGAGATAGACTTTGATTCAAGACCGAGCTTTGCCCCAAAATGCAGAGACCTTAGACAAAACAATTAAATCTACCGAAGCCATAGTTTCTCCATCTGTAACATGGAGATAATAATATCCCTTATATCATAAAGTAGATGTGAATTTAAACAAGATTGTTCATGTGGAATACTGGAGCAGTGCCTGGCCCATTGTGAGAGAATCTTAAGAAAAACACACTAAGATGTCTACAATATTGAGTGAAAATAATATGCCCCACTTTTTTTTATAAGATAAACTAACACATTTAATGTATCTTGATGTTACATGGTTCAAAATGAGAATAAAGTCATATTTGTAACATTTGAATATGAAAAAAATAAGTTTTTAGAATTGAGACTTTTTTTGGAATCTTTCGAAGGAATCTAAGGGCTATCAAATATAACCCCTAATAATCTTTCTATTCCCTAGATGCCAGTAGCAGCCACCTACTCACCTTGTCTCTTTCCGTTTTGTAAGACTCCTCAGCCTCTCAGCCAGCTCACCCCAAACCTTCATCCTCATCCCCAATCCAGCAGCTCTGGATTATGCAGATTTTGACAAATCCTTCACATCTCTTTCTCTCCCCATTTTTCCTTCCACTGCCCTTCTTCACTTTCTCCTCTAATTTTTTCAGCTCCATGCCTTAGTGTCCATCTTCTAATATTACAACATGAAAGTTGTAATATTATGTATATATTGAGAAATTATGTATATATTGAGAAGCACACTGAAGTATGTAGGAGTAAAACAACATGATGTTTGAGATCTGTTTTAAAATACTTCATAAAAAAAGGTAAAAGAAATAAATATGGCAAAATCTTCACAATTGTTCATTCTGAATACTAGGAATATGGGTGATTTTTTCCTAAATTTTTTTCTCCTGTGGAGGTTAGAAAATTTTTTAAATAAAAAAAAATTGACTCTTCGACTAGTGTTGCAGAAAGACTTCACAAAGTAAGCTGGAGAAAGAGGGAAAAGCAGGAGGGAAGCTCATGACTTGTCCAGTTCACATTCTTTTTAGAAAGCTAGGAGAGAGAGGACATTTGTGAACATTCTGATGTTAATCCATTTCACCTGAGCCCCCTGGAGGAAATCTGGGAAAGCTCCCCAAACTATTACCTGTGATTACCTCAGGAGTAAAGGGGAGGTGCTCTGACTTTTTACTTTGTACACCAATGTAATATTTGATTTTTTTTAAAAAAAGAGCAACTAAAAGAAAAGCTTTTATTATATACTGAAATCTACTTCACTGTAACCTCCACACCCCTGCTCCACTCCATCTGCAATCAAGAGCTCTTCAAGATTATTTAAGATTATTAAGAATCCCCATATTGAATGAGGAGCAATTTAATGGACACTTGAGATCCAAGGACTCTGCTCTTAAATGGTTCTCATCACCATGTGCTTTGCATGTTGTGCATGTTCACTATGTGTTTTCATGTAATCATTGCCCTTTTCAGGGAATGTTTTTCTAGCTTGATTGTTACCTTCTTACATTGTGATCCCCAAAATTGAATATAACACTTTATATCAGTGGTTCTCAAGTGGGGGTGATTTTTACCTTGCAGAGGATATTTGGCAAAGTCTGGAGACATTTTGGATGGTCATGACTTGGGGGCCATGAAATGGGGTAGGTGGCTACTACTGGCATCTAGGAGATAGAGGTCAGGGATGTTCCTATATCTCCTATAGTGCAGTCTCCACCACAAAGAATTATCTGGCCCAAGGTATCAACAGTACCAGGGTTGAGAAATTCTGCTTTGTATTAATTACTTGTATTAGTTCTGTGTCCAGAATCCAGTAGAACCATTATATTTTAGCTCAGGACATTCTCTCATTCTATTACCTGTTTTCATGACTCTGTCACATGCTTATTTCACAACAAACTTGATGTTGAATCAAACCTCCCTCCGCAATGAATGATCCCATCTCCTCTTCCCTCATCTATAACATATGCTGTTGATTCTTTGAACCTAAATAAAAGCTTCATTTGCTTTGTTAAATTTCACATTGCTGATTTCATTCAGTGGGAATTGTTTTCCACATAGGATATAAGTTCTCTCTCCTTGTTTTGAATAAGCTATAAATAACTAGATAAGCAAGTTTATGATACCTTTTTCACTAATAGAAAATTATTTACCCAAAAAAAGCCAAGGTTGTGTGTTTTGTGGCATGTCAAAAAAGACCCTCAGCTGGACACAGATATGAATCACTACATTGTACAAGCTGTGTTCAACCAGAACAATTGACATACAAATGATCACACCATCTCACTAGCAATAGTACTTCCTATGAACTGGGTTTTATCCCCACCTCCCTAAACTTACATGTTAGAGGTCTGACCCCAATGTGATAATATTTGGCAATAAAACCTTTGGGAAATGCTATGGCTTGAATGTTTGTGTCCTCCTTCATATGTTGAAACCCTGATCCCCAAGATAATGGTGTTAAGAGGTGGCACCTTTGGGAGGTAATTAAATGGTCATGAGAGTAGACCGTTAGTGTCCTTATAAAATAAATGTCTCTGTTTTTCAAGCTTCCCAGTCTACGGTATTTTGTTATAGCAGCCTGAGCTGAGTAGGGCAGTATACTTTGACTCTCTGGAAATATTTTATTATTTCTGTTATTTGTAATCTGATAACTCCATCAAAAGGTACAATTTCAATTTCTTCACAGCGCATTTCTTACTGATTGGAATTTCAGGAAGGGTTCTAACCATGGCTGTCTTGTCTATTAGTTGTATCTCATAGAATCCTTGATACTATTATTCCAAGACACACCATAATTTTATGTAGTGAGAAAGAAAAATGTATATATCTCAATGTCATAATGTTAACAAGTATATGAGATGTATCTCAATTTAAGAAATGTGTGTTTTGAAACTGAGGCCCATAGTGGCCCTGGGTCCAAGATGGAGATAGTACGAAGTATTTTCAGGCTGCGGTGCAGGTCCTAAAGCTGAAAGTCCCAGTCTTACTCTGCATCCCTTTTCCAAAGTTCATGCTTAGAATGTTTCTCTTTCCTCCGTGGTGACCATAGGAGTAGAGACCACTTTGCTACTCCATCTTCTGGGAAAAAGATTATTGCTCAGCAATAAAAGTGTTGTTCAATGAAGTTTTACTAAGGCATTCTTTTTGCTGTCTGAGCAAAAAAAGAAAAAGGAATTGCGAAGGCTGTCTGCGTCTGACCAGAGAATTTAAATGAAATAAGGCTCTTCCCATTCTTGGCTTGAAGTAAAAAATGATTCCTCATAGGTAAATGACAAAAGAACAGGTCTGGAAATAAGGGAGATGTGGTAGCTCATGCTAAATGGGAACCAGCACAGAACTTATTAAAAACTAACTCGGGATCCTGAGGCCCTGAGGCACCGAGAAAGCCTCCTGGTTTACTGGCAAGCTGTTCTATTCTCAGTCTCCCTGCGGAGGCCCTCACAGCTGGGATTCCTGGGGGTAACCCTCCTGTGGCCATGCTGGTATCACACGGCTCAGAGGCTGAGAGGCAGGTGACCTTTGAGCATTTCTCCTTCCAGAGTCTTTCACAGAAGGATTCAATTTTGCAGTGTTCAGGTTAAACTCAGGGGCCTTCTTTCCCTGATTCTCAGGCTTCATCAGGTTGGGCCATCACCTTCACCCTTCTCAGGCCCACTTTAGGTGGCAGTGTTCTCTCTGAGGGCATTTGGTCTTTGGCTGGGAAACATGCTGCACTTGGCATTTTGCCCTGGAGGGCTACAGAATTGAGCATCAGTGACCCTTTTCAAAACAAGTCTCTCATCTTGTGAATTAACCAGGGAGAGACCTTGTCACCACCGTCACTGGCGGCTACAGAGTTCTTGGGCAGGCAGCTTCATTTGCTTCCTCTTGCTCCCAGAGCTCAGACACTACATGGCATCTCACAGCTTTGCCTCTACACGTGTCTCTGCTCTGAAGCTGCACATGGTGCAAGTAAGGGGGCCACTCTGCAGTGGCTTGTTTCTTGGCTATTACCACTTAAGAAGATTTGTATTTTTAATTTCTATAGTGTTACATTGCCAAACAAGCAAAACAAACAAACAAAAAATGCTATACTCAAAGCAGTTTAAATGTTTAATAATATCCCTTTTCACAGCATGACAGCCGAAAAGACAAATCCAGGAGAGAATGGGTGGGGACTCCACAAAGTACTTGAATGTAAACAATGCAGCAGGCAGCAGCATCTTCCCCGGGGGGTCATTTTGGAAACTTGTGGGGAGTTTTAGATTTTCCTATGATGAAAGAAGGGAATTCTTAGCCTTTAGTGAATGAGATTCTATCCTAAACAAGAAGTTTTCTGCATCCTGGGTGACTTGTAAATGTTCCATTGGATAGCCGTGTGAATGAGAAATATGTATATAGTATATGTGCATTAAACCTAACTTGATAACAAGATTTTTTTTACAAGGTTTTAATATAAACTGACATTTTCGGGAATGTATACAAATGGACAGAAGATTGTACTTTGTTTTGTACAGAATTTTATCAGGATCATTTACTATTTTGGAAAAAACACATGCAGTGTTTGAGACACTGAGTCAGTCTGCATTTGTACCTGTAACATTCTGGTTCTATGGACAGGTGTAAACATCTGACTCTTTCATATATTTTCTAGTGTGATTGTGGCTGGGCACTTATTGAAATATATGTGTGTATATATATGTATATATATCTATATGTATCATCTTAGAAATTACTTTTTTACTTCTTATAATATAGTTAGGACATTAAATTGAAATTTTAAAGTTACATGTATAAATAGACTATATTATCTATGAATTTATTTCAAAATGAAAAAGGGGGTAAATATTAGCTTTCTAGTACTGTATAACAAATTACTCCAAATTTAGTGGCTTAAACCACACCAATTTCTACTCTCCAGTTTTGTGGGCAGGGGTCCAGCACAGAGTCAGCTGAGTCCTCTGCTTAAGATCACACAAGGCTGAAATCAAGGAAGGTGTTCGCTGGCTGTGTCCTCATCTGGAGGGTCAACTAGAAGAAAATCTGTTTCAAGCTCGCTTGGGTTGTTGGTGAAATTCAGTCCCCAGTTCTTGTAAAATAAAGTACCTATTCCCACACTGGCCATCAGCCCGAGTTGCTCTTAGTGTCTAGAAGCCACCCTCAGGTCTTTGCCAGGTGGCTCCTTCCACAGATCTTCTCACCACATGGCAGTTTGTTTGTCCCAGCCAGCAGGAGAGCATCCAATAGTTCATTTTCTGCCAAGGGTCAGGCCCACTCGGAACTATCTTCTTTTTTATTAACTCACAGTTAATTGCCTAGTAACCTAGTCACAGAAGTGAAGTCTCATCAAATTCACAGCCCTGGCCACACTCCAGGGGAAGGGGTTATAGAGGGTGCATACCTCAGGGAATAAAAATCAGCCTGCCCCAGGCTATAGACAAATATCTATTATAAAAAGGGGGCACTGGGTCTCCTAGGACTGGGGAAACTTGTATGCCATGATTGGCCTTTTTCACATATATTTATCTTACTTAACCCTCAAAATCACTTCTTGAGGGAGGTATTTTTTTCCGGTGATGCCCCACAGCCAGAGTGAATTAGGCTAACTAAAAACATGCTTAGGGGACTAGTATAGCAGGATCAAAAAAGAAAGAAAAGAAAAGAAACTTATCCAATATTTGAAAATTTTAAAAATTTAGGGGGAATAAAGCTTTCATAATGCTAGTATGCATGATTTTTCAGTATTTAACTATTTTTTATTTTTTATTTTAAAATAATGTCACTGCTAAGACCTCTAAATTAATTCATCCCCACCCCACCCTGCTTCCACGTATGAGCTAATATTTATTGAGCACTTCTCATGTACTAGGCACTATTTTAAAGAACTTTACACAAATTAACTCATCCAATCCTAACAAAACCCCAGTGAGGTAAGTAATACTGTCTCCATTTTACATGTAGAGTGAACAGATCGAGGGGGTCGAAGTGGGAGTTAGAGCCAGGCAAATACAGTCAGAGCCCTCTGCTCTCAAGCACTTCATTCTGTTGCCTCTTAGTTGAGAAAATTCAGACTCCAGGGGGATTTATCCAGGATGTCAGGACTTGCCATGGTCACTTTCTTAGTAAATAAATGGCCCACGAATTTAACCTCTAGCCCCTCCACCTCCAGAGCCTGTGTTCATACACCTGCCCTTTGGAGTGCTCTTACTTTTCTTTTTGTTTTAAATTTTTTGTATTGTATGTATATACATATATCTCCACATATAAAATTTCCCATTTTTAAGTGTATAATTCAGTGACATCAGTTACATTCACAGTGTTATGAAATTGTTAATACTATCTGTTTCCTAAACCTTTTTATCAACTCAAGCAGGAGCACTGTACCTATTAAGCAACTACTCCCCACCTTCCCCTCCCCCAGCCCCGGTAACCTCTAATCTATTTCCTGTCTCTATGCATTTTCCTAGTTTAGATATTTCACATACATGGAATCGTATGGTATTTGTCCTTTTTGTGACTGACTTATTTCATGTAACATAATGTTTTCAAGGTTCATCCATGTGTATCAGAACTTCATTCCTTTTTATGATTGAATAGTATTCTGTTATATGGGTTTACTATATTTTGTTTATCCATTCATCTCTTGATGAACACTGAGTTGTTTCCACTTTTTGGCTATTGCGGATAATGCTGCAATGCATATTGGCATACAAGAATCTACTTGAGTCCCTGTTTTCAATTCTTTGGGTATATACCTAGGCGTGGAAATGCTAAACTGTTTTCTACAGCATCTGTACAATTTTACATCCCCACTAGCAACGTATTAGGGTTCTGATTTCTCCACTTCTTGCCCACACTTATTTTTCATTGTTTTGATTATAGCTATCTAATAGATATAAAATGATATCCCACCGTAGTTTGGATTTGCATATGTTTAATGACTAATGATGTTGAGCATCTATTCAAGTGCTTATTGGCCATTTGCATATCTTCTTTGGAGAAATATCTTCTCAGGTCCTTTTCCAATTTTTTAAAAGTTAATTAATTTTTTTATGGTGACATTGGTTAACGAAATCCAAGTTTCAGCCACACACTTTAACAGTGAGGCATATATATGTTTACACTGTGTGTTCACCACCAATAGTTAGATTTCTTTCTGTCACCATATATTTGACCCCTTTTTCCTGTCTACCTCCCCTCTCCCTCTACCTCCTACACTTTGGTAACCCTTAGTCCATTGTCCATGTCCATGAGTCTCTATTTGTCCTGCTCATTTGTTGCTTTTAGGTTTATATCCCACATATAAGTGATATCATGTGATTTTCAACTTTTTCTGTCTACCTTATTTCGCTTAGCATGATTATCTCAAGGTACATTCATGTTATTGCATTGGCAATATTTCATCTCTTCTTATAGCTGAGTAATATTCCATTGTATATATGTACCACAGCTTTTTTAGCCAGTCATCTATCGTAGGACACTTTGGTTGCTTCCACATCCTGGTCACCGTGAATAATGCTGCTATAAACATGGGTGTGCAAATATCTTTTCGGATATGGGTATTTAAGTCTTTGAGGGTACCCAGCAGAGGGATTGCTGGATCATATGGTAGACCAATTCTTAGTTATTTGAGGAACCTCCACACTGTTTTCCATAGTGGCTGTACCAATTTGCAGACCCACCAGCAGTGAATGAGGGTCCCTTTTTCTCCTCGTCCGCTCCAACATTTGTTATTATTTGTCCTGTTGATAATAGCTAGTCTAACAGGTGTGAGATGGTATTTCTTTGTGGTTTTGATTTGCATTTCCCTAATAGCTAGTGATGTTGAACATCTTTTCATATATTTGTTGGCTATTTGTATGTCCTCTAGGAAGAAGTGTCTGTTCAGGTCCTCTGCCCATGTTTTGATTGGACCATTTGTTTTTTTCTTGTTATTGAGTCGTATGAGTTCTTTGTATATTTTGGACGTTGGGCCCTTATCGGAGGTGTTGCTTGCAAATATATTTTCCCATTCAGATGATTGTCTCTTTACCTTGTTGACGATTTCTTTTCCTTAGCAGAAGCTTTTGAGTTTGATGTGGTCCCATTCATTTATTTTTGCTTTTACTTGCCTTGCCTTGGAGGTCAAATTCATAAAATCCCCTTTAAGTCCAAGGTCCTTGAGTTTCGTTCCTATGTTTTCTTCTATGCATTTTATTGTTTCAGGTGTTTAATCCATTTTGAGTTAATTTTGGTGTGTGGTGATAGACAACCGTCTAGTTTCATTCTTTTGCAGGT
>JAQQSQ010001309.1:0-12786 GCA_028627145.1 Eidolon dupreanum
TGCTGAAACCTGCTTCCTGGCTGTTACCGGTGTTGCCTTTTTGAAACGGAAGAAAAATTAAATACCAGGTAACACTGAGCTCACGGTACCATTTTTCCTCGCTGCTTTCTGTTTCATTTTGGACACAGATGTCACTGTCTTTTTCTTTATTTACACAACTTAAATGTGGGCCACATGGAACAGAATCCCAATCCCTTCCCTAGTATAAATTCCCTCTTCTTCCTTAGTGACCAAAGGACAACACTGAGCCCAGCCAAAAACTCCACACTCCAGCTTGCACCCAGGGTGGCCCCGTGACTGGCTCTGGCCAGCAGTCTCCCAGCAGGCACTGCGGGCGGAGCGGCCTCCGCTGCACCCAGCCTCTGCCCTGCTCCCCTTCTGCCTGGAATTTGGCAGAAAAAAACTTGCGTCCTGATAACATCAGAGAGCAGCTACTACACCAATCCAGGACTTACTCATTTTTACATAAAAAATAAAACGCTTGGTTTTTAAAGTCACCATTAACTGAGTTTTCTGTTACGTGCAGCCTCTTTCACGTTCTGACTGACAAAAGCCAAGTACAACAAATCCTTCATAGACACGGCAAGAAACAGGCAGAACAAATAACTTTTCCTGTAAAGGATGAAGAAACTCAGGTTTACAGAGTTATAAGCGAATTATCCTAAGTTACACTGTCAGTAAACGACTCAAGACACGAACCACGTTTTCAGATTTGGTTTATAAAGTACTCTTTCCACCATGGCCACTGATCTGCTGCCACCAACCTCCCTTCAAGTGACGCCGAACAAAGCCGCGGCTCAAGTCTGGCGCACTCTGCCTAAGAGGTTCTCCTGACGGGTCATTCGCTTAATGGCCCGTCACGCGGGGTGTAAAGAGCAGCGATTCCCCACCCCGCCACCGAATGTGAACCATTCGAAAACAGTGACTGGGTTCTGAACGCAGCACCAGCAGAACTTTCAGCGCTATTATAATTCTACCTTTTGAAAGAAAAGGCTACCTTAATCCTTTCAAATAACTGCCATTTGCTTTTCTTTACATCCCTTTAAAAAGCCAAGGTATTTTATCGTTCTCTTTCATTTAATTCTCATACAAATTGTACTTTCACTTTTTTGCATCTCTGGTTAATTGCAGGATGTTATCTATATTAATCCCATTCAGGAAGAACTGATAACTTCGCTTAGGAAAAAAAAAAGCTGAAAACTTTGCATAAATTGCTTAGCACAAAGTTAATCGTATAATGCAAAGAATAAAGAGGCTCTAACAGCTATTATATGACTTATCAGCTTCCCTAAAAGGGTCAGTTGCTATATTTTAATAAGACTAATTAAATACCTTAACAATGTCATTGAAACTTCATGAATCTTTCAATAAATTACAACCTTCCTCTACATGTTTTCATTTCTTAATCTCACTTAAAATGCAAAGAACTATATAGGAAACCAACAGACACTTAAGAAGGCCTCTCAGTTAATTCTGATTAAATGGGTTAAGTGAAAAGAATAAAGACTCCAGTGACCCCTGACAATTAAAATTATAGCCCTTTATCACAGCGTTAATCCTCTTATTCAGTACTTTCCACAGACTCCCTTTCTTTCAGGTTGTACTTCATACATTTTCTCGGAAGGTCCTTTTACATTTGCAGACACGTTCTAACACTCAGAAGAAGCAGATACCCAGGGCCAGGATTCACACGGGGCGGGGGAGGGGGAGGGGGAGGGGGGCCCTGACTGCGGTGACGTCAGGATGCTAGAGAACGCACTGCAAGTTACAACATCTCTTCAGTACAAATACTATTTCTGATGAAACATCTAAAGACTATTTATTTACCTTATTTCATAAAATGAAAGCCCTTTATTCCTGCACCTCGCCCCCACCCAATGACAGGCCCTATTGTGGCAAACTTTTCCACTTCGGCACTTAGTGATGGTCAAAATCTCATGTCACTATGATTCAACTTACTAGATCCAATTACTTTTACCCGGTTTGCTGAGGTGTAGGTTGATTTTAGAGAGAAGAGAGAGAGAGGTACAGCATGCTTTAAGACTCAAGACTGCCCTGGTTCCGATCCTACTCCTGCACCCAGTTATGTGAACTTCAGCGATTTAATCTTTCCAAGACTCAGTTTCACCATCTGTACAATGGAGAAAATGCCACTTGCATATGCCGAACACAAGCCCTGAGCGAAAGCTGGATATAGTGATCGCTCAAATGTTCTCACTGCAATTCATCTAACACTGTGTGCCCTAGGAAGATGGACATCCTCATTCAAAACAGGACTGATTAAAAAAGAAAGCCACAGTGTCAGCTCTATCAACTGAAAGCACAGTCTGGTCGTTTTAAAATTCGCATCTGTGAAGACACTGCCCACACGACCCAGAGTCCCACTCCCAGCTGCTTACTGACATCTACGTGGACACGAACACCCATGTACAAATGTCTACAGCAACGTGACTTGGAACAGCCAAAGACAAGAAATAATCCCACAAGCCAACCAGGGAATGGACAAACTGGTACACCCACACAATGGAATAAGGGTTATCAATAAAAGACACACCACTGACAGGTGCCACCGAGGCGATGAGAGCGTCCCAAACGCGCTGTGCTGAGAACGAAGCTGCCATGCTACCGCACGCCTCTGACACGATTCTAGGAACAGGGACAAATCGGTGGCGGCCGGGGGCCGGGGAGGGGAAGGGCCTGACGATGCAGGGGCAGCACGGGAAGTCTGGGTGACAGCACTGGTCCTATCTTAACTGTGGTGACTCCGTAACGGTATGCACGTTAAAGTTCACAGACGTGTACATCAAAAGTACTACACATTTTTAAAATAAAAAAAATTCTCATCTTCTGGAAGAAGTGCTTTCAGGTACTTTATAATAAAATAGAGCCTCTTTCAAAGTTTGTCTTAAAAATGTATCTAAACAGAACCGTGGGTCTTCAAAGACTCTCGGGAAAAGAAATATTTTTTAAAAACTGGTGTGTTTCGCAGGGCGCATCGCTAGAAACAGGCCAGAAATCTTCTTGGCACAGACAGGAGTTCGAAGACCTTGAAACTTTATGTTCTTGCGCACATCTCACGGGCTGAGTTATTGAATAACGGATGGGCAACCTGTACTCAGAGGTGAGTCTACTACACACGGCACTGTAGGTACCTGGGGGTGGGGGGGTCTGGGAAAGGGTTTCATTTCAATGTAACAGTTTTACTCAGCCAAACGTTAAACGAATCGGCTCATCACACACTTTTACAGTGTGACTGGATGGGTCAGTTACTGACAAGAAAACCGATTTCCGTATGGCTTCCCAGAGTTCCTCGCGTGCATCCCCACCCACCCTCGCTGTGCCCAGTGCACGCGATGCACGCCGGCAAGACCACAGTCCAGTTGACGGGCTGTGCACCTTACAGCCACCATGTTGAATAGCTGGTACCACAGTGTTTAGCTGCTCCTGCTGCAGATGGGAATTCACTGATATGATTAAATTTGATGGTATGATAATGTATGGTAATCATAATTAATCAGAAACCCACCAGCAAATGGAGGATGTTGGGTATTATGTCACCTGCATTTTAAACTGCATTCTCTCCCGGCAAGCCTGACAATATCTGACAGCTAGAAGGGTCTCATCCCACAATCGCCTGCTACTACTCATAGATAGATCTGATAGGAGAAAATGCCCATCATCCCTGCCTTAAGTGCTAATAATTACAAGGCATTGCAGGTAAGTAGTAAAAACAGGAAGGGTTCAAACGAAAGACTTTTTTCCTAGATGGAATAAAGTCTGGATTCGCATCTGCAGAGGCTATAATCAGAAAGAAATGTAATTTGATGCAGCAGTCTCATCAAACATGATTTGCATGAAACGCCATATAAAACATTCAGTAACTGTCAATCACCACCACCTGATGCCAAGCACCCCGTCACATGGACACAGAATGCAGTCGGGCCTACCTGTGAGGCGCTGTGACTGCACAGCGAACGCAAACGCAAATCTCAGTGACGTGGGTCCACTCAGTAAAGCAATCGCTAAGAAGACTAGTTTATACTTAAAAGTATTGTCTTTTGTTTTTTTTAACATCTTTTTGTTTTAATTTAAACAAAGATCACTAAGAATTATTTGGCAAACTACATGGTACTTCACTGGCTACCCTGGAAATATCGGCACTGACCCAACATACCAACGCAGAATGAATGACTGCGCAGGTTCTAAAGATACCCCCGGTGAAGGACCTTTACAAAGCGAGCGACTTCGGAGTTATTACCACACTTAAAAACAGGAACTGCACTGGCACTGGAAATGAATGAGGTTAGCAGACTCTCAAAGCAACGCTTCACAATGAAAGAGTGTTAATCAACATTTTAGGGTTATTTTTTAAAGTAGGTAAACGTTAAAAAGAAT
Source organism: Eidolon dupreanum (assembly GCA_028627145.1). NCBI lineage: Eukaryota > Metazoa > Chordata > Mammalia > Chiroptera > Pteropodidae > Eidolon > Eidolon dupreanum. The sequence continues at coordinate 4,396 of JAQQSQ010001309.1, forward strand.
AAACATCTCTTTGAGTACAAATACTGACTGAAAAATATACTGATAGATAAGAAAAGGATTTTATATTAATGGTAGAAACATCAAGGGGTGCCTCTGTGAAAAGAGAAACCTATTAGACTACTTAACATGTGAAACAAGGCATCTGAAATTAAAAACAGAATTCAGACAGACACAAAAATAAAAGCTTACTTGCATAAAGTATAATCTAGCCTTCCCATCCCCACTGTCCTACAAAAACAAACAACAAAAAACTGTTCTGTGGAATTCCATTCAAAGGTCCTGACTTGAAGGAAAAGAGGACCGGGGATTGGTGGGTGGCTCAATGGCAAGACTGGATGGGACAAAAAGGAGCTGATGTGGCAGGAAGAACAGTCCCTCAGATAGCACCTCGAACTCCTAAGGAATAGGCTCACTTCCTGTGCCAATCGGCTCTTGTAAGTACTCACCACCTTAAGCATTGAAATAAAGTTCCATCCGGCAGATTTATATTCTGATGTGAAAATGAATATGGAGAAGATTCGTTCTAATATGCTATCAATTGAAATAAATTTCCAAAAAAAAAGATTTATAACTCTGATTTGGAGAAACCAAACTGAAGTCATCCTGGGAATAAAAGCCTGAGTGAGAAGAAACTTTGAGGGCAGCATCACCGGCTGTATCCGTGACTTCAATATGTGACTCTGACTTGTGGACGGTACCGAAATTATAAAGCACCTCACAGAGCCCCAGAGGCCAGGGTGCAGGGGACGGAACCTCACCTGGCCGGACGCAACGCCAATGCAGCCAAAGCAGCGATGGCTCAATGCCAAGAGCTAAAGCAGTAGTTTCTAACATGGTCAAAAAGAAGGACCCTTTTCTTGAGTTTGACATTTAAATATTTGTTTTAAAACCTGTTTATTCAATTCTTTAAATGAAGTTCATTAATAGGCCTATTAAAACATTTGTTTTGCTATATTAACAATGGCCCAGAATACCATATTTTGGCCTAAGATTTTAATTTTTAAGCTAATTTTAAACAATTCTATGAAAACTAGTGTCTCATATTAGGTGGCCTAGAATTCTGTGATTTTTCATTGAAGAACTGAAGGCATTATCACTTATCATAATTTCTAGGCATACTACTTCTAAATTAAGAATCTCTCAAGTTTTCATAAAACTGTCAAACAAAATAGACTTTCAAGAAAGTGAAGTATGTCAGTGTTGGGAAGAGAAGCGGTATCTTTGCATGAACACCAATTGCACCCCAATCCCTTTAAAGGTGGGAAGCCTAAAGGCCCCTGTGTCTGTCCGCCCTTTCTGCTCTTAGTCAGTGGGGGAGAGCTGAACTCCTGTAGCGTTATATGCAAACTCACATACACACCCTTGAAAACGACAAAAAGTAAAAAAAAATACGTGCCCTTCCCTACATTACCCATTTTATGTAGCTCCTAGTAAGCAGCAGGGTCAGCCAATACCAGATTCTGTCCACACTCACTCGACTGCCGTTGATCTGCACCCTCTGTGCCCAAGGCCCAGGCCCAGGGCGGCTCCCCCGGGCACAGCGTGACGGGGACTCACAGGAGCTCACTATAGCCCGAGCCAGGCGCTCCCACGGCACGCAGCATGACGCTGGCGGCAAGAGCACTGGGAGTCACTAACGGGCTCAAGGCCAGGGAGAGGCAAGACCACAGTCAAGATCGCCCGCTCCCGCCGGATTTTTGCAATTTGCACGTTTTGTGCTCCAAGAAGGCACACACACCAACTCAGATGCACCCTCCGATGAACCCGCAGTGCGGCTTCCTACCTGAACGCCTGTTTGCATGTGCATACGCGCCTTCCTTTCACAAAGCAAAATTCAGTTTGCTGAGCACTGACCGTGCCCCCGCCCCCGCCGGAAAGTACCAGGCCCGCGGGGCATCCTGCCATGCTAAGAAAGCTCCGCTTTGTTAAGCCGCCACAATCCTGTCTTCTCTGGTTCTGCAATTTTACTCGGAGGAAACTGGCTCAAGGACTCAAGCTGGGCTTCACGTAACCACGTCTGGGTCACCTGATGGCTCAGGTACTAGCTCCACGCAGAGCGCTCGGCCTAAAGGAAAACTCACGGGACCTTCACGGAACTATGTGTACGTTAACAGCAACCGAGTTTCATCTAGTCGTAGAAAAGAAAAGAATTCTACTCAAAAAAGACGTGGCCTAAGCAAAGCACCGGATGGCCTAGGATTAATCTCCCTTCTGAAAATATTCTGATAAACTTTTAAAAACATAATACTGCTACTATATTTTTTAAAGACTGACTCCATGTCTATTTCCTCCAAAGGAGATTGATTATAGAATTAGAGCACTGCATTTTCAAGAACCCGAGTTCACTGTAACTTCAGCTTAAGATCTAGAATTTGAGACCTTAAAAAAGATACATGTTAAATAGCAAGAAACAGCAGCTAAAAAAATATCTCTCAAATGATATCACCCATGTGACTAATTTCTAGCCCAACTATTTCCTATCATCCATGCACACTTTTGGGCTCAAAAACAGTAAGACAAAACATACATCTTGCAGAAATTCCACCAAATGCAGTTCAACAATATTTACTATCCTCAGACTGCTATATAACTTAAATAAGTTCAATTTCTCACAACAAATATTCTTTTATTATCTTCTTGTAACATACTCAAGTATGAGGCTCGCTTCTGCCAGTATCAGATACAATTGTATTTGCCCAACTAGAAAATACGAGTTGATGAAAATTGCAAATGATTATTCTAATTTTATAATAGCAAACACATTTTTACAAAAATACTAATTAACACAAGATTGTTTTTCTTAATCTACACTTTTTCACATCAAAATTTATCCCTATAAAACAAACAGAACATGAAAAAAGTCCAAAAATAAATTTAACAAAATGCTCAACACATATGCTTTTTGCTGAGTACTCAAAACATTAGTGCTTTATACTAACTAACAATTAAACTATTCCACTAGAAGAAATATATTTAATGATGAAGCTCATAGAAGCTTATCCTGGGGTAATAAATTCATAAATCTTAGCTATTTAGACAAGTGCTTCGAATAGGAAATTGTACTCAATAAATATCATCTAATTTTAAAAAAATATTTTTAGAATTTGATGAGTAAAGAAAAAATTAGCTAATGTAAGGGAATGAAACCAGTAAGAATCAGTTTCAGAAACCAAATTATAATTCACAAATAACTATAAATCAAAGTTTCTAAAAAAACTCAACCTTAAATCCAATACTGACTTTATTCTTGAATAATCATCTGACTATACATCTAGATCCTTCATTAAAACCTTTTGCAAAATGCCACATATAATTATATTTACTGAAGTAGCAAAGCTAGAGTCAAATAAGTCATTTAGGTATTAATGCTTGGTCTAAACAAAAACTACATTTGTTTTGCATACAAATAACATTAAAATTTAATTGTCTGGTCTACTGTCTGTCAATGTTGCTTTTAAAAAGAACCTGCCCTCACTGATTAAATATTACCACAAACCAACTACAAATCAAACCAAAAACTCAAATAAACAAAGTCTGATTATTTTGTTACTTAGACAAATACACTATTTAATGGACATTTTTCTTCTAGGTAAGCCATCTTGGAAGAATGAATAAAGTTATGGAAAGTGTGTGTTAAACTATAAAACCAGTGGTTCATTAAGACTTTTGAGGTTTTTTTTTTTTTAAACAAGGAGAGATCTCATCATTATTCCCTAGAATTTCATACACACACACACGTGTACACAAACGCACATGTGCTTCTCCACACGCCTACATACTGTAATAAAGCAAGGCCCTTCCTCACTTAATATAAGACAATAATAAAAGCAAAATTCATATTCTTTAAGATGAAAAGCATTCCACTGATGATCCTGATTCGACAATTTTACAGTTAAACAAAATTAATTCCATTCTCAAAAATCCACTGACCTTAAGCTTTTAACAAACATTTTCCACTGCAAAAATTATGGTCAATATTTACAAACCCTTAAACTTATATGTAGCGGGACCCGTTTGTATTTGCTGTATTAATCTTGCTTGGTAAATGTGTGCTCATCTCTCTCGGAGCAGAAGGTACAGCTGCTACTCACTGGGTATCTCTGCGGTCCCACGGCGGGTCTCGGCGGGCTCGGGGCAGGCAGCAAGGGCACTGCAGAGAGACACCTCTCGTTACAAACAGTTCACTCCCCACCCAAACCCACCAGGAAAGGGATACCACACACTAAGTTGAACATAAACTACATACGATGTGTGTACAATGTATGAACTACATTACGTTGACACTCAAGCTAAGTGCTGAATGGTTTTACAATTCCATAAAGCAAAAAAAGAGAGCAGAACTTTTGTCTTCGTCAATAAGTGAATTCTTATTTAGGATGAAAGTGTTTCACAATAACAGAAGACATTATTCCTCTAAAATAAAAAAACCTGCTTTGTTTTTCACACCCATGTCCAGGTCATCCAAGCTACTAAATCCTACCTATATTTTCCTACTCCAATCAGATACAAATTGAAATCTAAATCCTCTCGCATCATGAAAGAGCGAGGGCTGGGGGTGGGGGTGGGGGGTGAAGCAGGCAGAGAATGGACCACACAAGTCCGTGGTACTGTTACAGAGAACAACCTGAGCTGAGGCTTTGTCTGTTTTTTGTTTTATCCCATGGATCTACAGAACAAGAAGGAATCAAATCGTTTTAAAACAGACGTTTTATATCAAGGAAGAAACCAGATCTCAGTTTCACATCCTCTGGCTAAATCAGATATGCTTAAACTATTTAAAACTTATGTGATATACTGATCTTGATTTTAGAGGGGAAAAAATCACCAGACCACTATATCTTCCCCTACAACGGATGGCTGGGTGCTTCTCGGGAACTCTCGAGTGTCAGGAATCATGGGCTGAACTGTGGCCCCCTCCCAAATTCATACCCCGGTAACTCAAACTGTGACTGTATTTGGAGGAAGGGCCTTTTTTAAAAAGGGAATTAAGGTAAAATGAGGTCACGTGGGTGGGCCTTAATCCAATATGACTGGCTAGTATCCCTAGAAGAGATTATGACGTAGACATGCACAGAGGAATGACCAAGTAAGGACAGAGCAAGAATAACAACTTATAAATCAGAAATGTAATTATATAATATTAAAAAATACAGCATATTTTTAACTTAAGAAATTTCCGGTATATGAAAAATACGGGAATGATACAGCGTAAAAGTCAATCAAAATTACTTTAAAAACAGAGTGCTGGGATAAACTAACTTTTATTTACTACGATTACTCAAGGAATTCCATACACTAAGTCTTGTACTTAGCATCACAGTTCCACCCGTCCAACTTAAAGTGACAGTGTGTATGGGCCTATGCGACTGCTTAACCAAAGGCAACGTGTGACTGAAAGAAACTTACTTTGATGAAATTGTCTGAAAGGCAGGAGTCGATCCCTCTCTTGAGCATCTAATCCAATGAGTCAGAATTTCAAAATGAGAGTGGGTCAATTTGCAAGACTTTATATATAAAATAGGATCCAGCCCCTAATTCTATACAGCTAGAATTAATTCTGAAAGGCACTGGGTACATCAATTACATACTTAATGCAAAACATTAGATTGTCAAGTGTATAAAGAAAAAAAACAAGTACCCGACTTTAAAAGATTATAAAAGGAAGAAAAAAAACTCCATGTTAAACAATGTGAAGACAATGTTTTTAAAACAAAGTATCAGATATAAAATGCCCAGATCACTGTGAAAACTTACCACTTACTTTTATTTAAACTGGGGGTTTAAATATCAATTCCTATCAAATAATTCCGAGGTAAAAATGTTAAGTCTCTTGAACTGGGGGCAGCAAGAGCTAGAGACCCAGGAGGGGTCTCTGGGAAGGAATCTGATTATGGTTAAGAGATTTCTCACTCAGAAGCCTTCTGATTGTTGGCACTTAAAAAAAAAAAAAAAACTGTAAAAAGCAGCGAGAAAGAAAAAAGAATAAAGCTGACAGGTGAGCACGTGAGAACAGGTGTGGTCGGGGCGGATGAGAAGGCTGGCCCAGCCCGAGCAATGCCCAGGCGGGTGCAAACAGCCCTGGCCGGGGCGCGGCGCCCCAGGCCCGCGGGCGGAGCGGCGACTGTCCCCGCCTGCCTCCCTCTGCACTCGGACAGATGAGAGCTGAAAACCTGGGCTGCTGAATGACCACTCCAGCGGAACCTTGAACTCTGCGTGTTTGACATTTAGAATTTGCATCTTCTGTTGTCCCGCGTGTTTAATGGACTAGATTGAGTTTCCTTTCATTGCAACAGTTGTAAATGGTGAAAACCTGAAGTTAAACTTCCATCGAAACTGGTTAATTACAGTACGATGGAACGCCCTTCAGCCTCGAACGAAAATATGCGCCATCAGGAAGACACGCATCCGCTGTTAATTCTGACAAAGCGGTTTTTTAATGTGCCTTCTCACTGCCTCCGGCTCCGAGAACCATGGGGTCGTCTGCCTCCATGTGCAGGGGACAGCCAGACACTCAGCCTCTCTCAAGAAGCGCTGTGCTCTCTACTCCAGCCCGTTGCTCACTGACTAGTGAATAAACAGCCACTTCAGTGTTCGAGACGCACACCCAGCAAGGACAACTGTCGCTCTCTCCTGCGTCAGCATGTCTCAAGATCAAAGGCGTGTCAAAGAGAAGGACCGGGTGTGTGCGGCACTACGGCATCGGCTCAGTGAGGAGAAGCAGCTCAGGTGCTTCTAAGGGCTCAAGAGCTGCCGCCAGGCAGCCGACGCGCACGGAGCGCATCCGCCTTCCACGCCCGGAGGCCGGCCTGGGCCAGGCACGCGGCCCGCGTGCTGGAGGGCTCTGTGGGGTCTCCTTAGCGCTCTCCCCTTCTCTGTGCTCTCATGCTGCTGTCTGTCAGGCTACAGGAAGCTGGGAGCCTTGCCCACGGCCAGTTTCCCTTCCATTTCACAAGGAAATACACAATAACAGATGCTGACATCAGTAAAATCCCCCCAGCAGACCAGATCCCCTGCAGCCGTGTGTCCGGGAGCCCACTGGGCACAGGGGCCCTCGCACACGCCGGCCTCCCCCGCACGCAGCGTGCGTCGGTCCGTCCACCTCGCAGCTACTGAAGGCGACGCAGGCAGCGTGCCAGCTGCGGGGACTACACGGTCGGAGCGGCCGCCATGCAGCTGCCAGGGGAACTCGGAGCCCCTGGAGAGGGTGAGGCCACTGAGCAAGTCCAATACAGGGACGGGACAAGCAAAGGGGTGAGTCAGGGGACTGGGGACCCGCAGGCACGAAGGCCACTCTGACCTTCCCGAGTGTGTAAAACGAGAGCAATCTCCCACAGCGACTCGAGGACGCTAACCCCCCCCAACGCTCAGGGCCAGCATGCCACTGTCACGGCCCTCTGCTGCAAGGCCACAGCCCAATTTCACAGGCCTCCCGGCCACTGGCCTGCGCTACACCCCAAGTCCTATTTCGGGCTGCTCCCCAAAATGCAAACTTCTCAACTGCACCCTTTGGAATTCCAAGTTCACCGTCACCAGAAGGTAACGACCTCAGCCTGTCCCCTTCTCGCTCTAATGGAAACCTGGCCATCTCCCCTAGCCCTCCTCCTGCTGGCTCTGAAGGTGGGTGGGGTCCTTCCTGGCCCTGGGCGCTGTCTGCATCTCCTGTCACCTGAAGACACCACCCACCCCCTGCTGCTGGCCACCTCTTGCTCCACCACTGCTCACGTGTCGCAGAGCCCAGCTCCCAGCCCACCGTCACCATCTGCAGGGTGCCCTGCCCCTCATCTTGGCAGAGACGATGCTTCCGGCACCCCACCTCTCAGGGCCCCGACGTCCACCCTCTGTCCCTCCGGGCTCAGCCCTATCCCAGGGCTGGTCGTCGTCAGTGTCCCGCCTTCCCGCAGTCGCTCTGCATCCCCCTTCTTCCCGCTACACGGTCTCCCCTTCCGCGTCGCTCGCTGCAGGACCCGGACTTGCCCCATCATTTGCCCCCACGAAGATCTCCGGGCACCCGCTTTCCACACCCTGCAGGCCCGTCGCCACGCTGCCCTCCGTGCTCCCTCAAACACCGCCGCCGCCTGCCGCTCTGCCAACGCCTCGACTGCAGCAAACTCAACCGTCCGTGCCACGCCCGGCCAAGGACACTGACCGATCTGACTCTAAGTTCATGACCACGGCCCCACCCACCGTCCTCACACTGGGCGCCAGGCCCGGTAGGGACAACCTCCCATCACCTGCACTGACCTTCTTCCTTCTCAACGAGCCGCTGGTTTTTCCACTTTAAAACGAAAAGCTTCCTTTCAAGCTCAGGTCCTCCCACCGGTCCCCACCAACCTCTGCTGCAGCAGGACGCCTTCCGAGACCAGCGGCACGGCCCTCTCCGGTTTCCGTGCC
>JAQQSQ010001310.1:0-12784 GCA_028627145.1 Eidolon dupreanum
TTCTTGTATCACTGGCAGTAAGTTTTCATAACAGCATCACTGTCCGAAATATTTGTTAAAGGCTTAAACGGTTTCAAATGTGAGCTCCTTTATTTAATTTACAGCTCTTTCTGAAAATGCACCATTCAGGATTCGAGGAAACAGCTTATGCCTCTTGTCATATTTCATATTCTGTTTTATGCTTGGGTAAATGTCATGGTGATCTCTCTTTAACCAGGAGAATTTGTTTTCGGGAAGATGATACATTTCCTTTAAACAGTCAGGCTGTAGAGACAGTCCTAGATCATGAAACCTTTTCACTGGCCTACATATCAACAGTAGGTCCTGCAGACCTTTATAAAATAGCTGGGCCTCCTGAGTCTCAGAGAAGTTGGCTGCATTCTCTCATAGCCTCATTTTTCAGAAGCAGCTGCGGCAGAGTGGAAGCATCCTGGACCTGGACTCAGTTTACCTGGATCTAAATCCTGACTCTGCCACTTACAAACTCTATTACTTTGGACAAATCACTTAACTGGTCTCAGCCTCACCATCCACACCCATGAACTGGGACTAATAATACTCGTCCACGGGTTTATCCTCAAGAGCCAATGTAGTTCCCATGTGAAGTGCCAAGCACTGAGCCCAGCTCCAAACAGGTGGTCGGGATTCACTGTTAAAATCTCCAGGAAGCACACGGTTCCATCTGGCATGAGACCACATGAGATAATAATTTGCATGGAGTATTCTAGAGTGAAGTGATATAGAGAACTCAGACAACTTAAGGTATTCTAGCCATTTAAGATTTACCTGATTTATACCCAAACTCCTGTACTCATCTTTCAGTAATACAGGGCCTGAAGTTCAGTTAGCTGCTATTTTGTTTTAAAACCTTTAATTTTTACCATTCTTATCTAAGAAACGGTGCTGCGTATTCCCCACCAGAGTTCTGGTTTCCTGTCTCTTCCTATTGCCTCTTCCTCATTCAGTGCCAACAGAACACAAGGGGTAACCAGCAAGACCTGGGGTTTAACTGAGAGAGTCACTGAAAACTGCAAAAACATTGCTGAAAGAAAATAAAGACGACCGGAATAAATGGAAACAACGCCCATGTTCAGAGATTGAAAGACTCAATATTGTTAAAATGTCATACTCTCCTAAATAATCTACAGTTTTAACACAATTCCTTTCAAAATTCTAATGGCTTTTTCTGCAGAAATGTAAAGGCCTATCCTCAAATTCATATAGAATAGCAAAAGCCCACGAATAGCCAATCTTGAAGAAGAAAAAATACTTAGACTGCCTGATTGTAAAATTTACTACCCAGCTACAATAATCGAATTGTAGTACTGGCACAAGAGTAGACATACAGACCAAATAAGGGTCCAGAAACAAATCCACACATCTAAGGCCAATTGATTTTTGACAAGGGTATGGGCTAAGAAAAAGAGAGCGAGGTCACAAATCACTAAGATCAGATATAGGAGAGAGGACATCACTACAGATCCCGTGATGGGGGTGCTGGTCATGAGGGAGGCTGTGCATGTGTGGGCACAGCTGGGACATGGGAACTCTATGTACTTCTCTGTCAATTTCGTTATGAATCTAAATCTGCTCTAAAAAAAATAATAAAGAACTCTTTTACAGAATGAGAGAAAATATTAGCAAATCAATATATGTGTAAGAGTTTAACATCCAGAATATACAAAGAACTCTATGACTCAACAACGAAAAGACAACAGACCTAATTTTAAAAATGGGCAGAGTATTTGAGTGGATATTGCTCCAAAGAATATGTACAAATGGCCAATAAGCACATGAAAGGATGTTCAACATCGTTAGTCATTAGGGAAACACAAATCAAAGCCACAGTGAGATACTATTTCATAACTACTAGGATGACTATAATAAAAATAAAATGGAAAATAACATGTGTTGGTAAGGCAGAGAAACTGGAACCTCATATTGCCTATGGGAATGTAAAATGCTCAGTCGCTGTGGAAAACAGTTTGGAGGTTCTTTAAAAAAATTAAACAGAATTTCTATATAACACAGCAATTCCACTCCTAGGTACACAAAAGAACCGATAACAGGGTCTCAGACAGATATGTGTACGAGAATGTTCATAGCAGCATTATTTTATGATAGTCGAAAGGTGGATACAACCCAAGCATTCATTGACAGGTGAATGAATAAATAAAATATGGACTAGCCATACAACGGAATGAAAGGAATCAAGTTAGCACATGCTACAACATGAATGAGCCTTGAAAAAATTATGCTGAGTGAACTAAGCCAGACATAAAACAGCAAATATTGAATGATGCCACTTACATGAAATTTCTAGGATATACAAATTCCTAGGGACTGAAAGTACAAAAGAAGCTACCAGAGGCTGGGAATTGGGGAAAGGGGGGAGTGGGTTATTGCTTACTGAATGCAGTTTGTTTGAGGTGACAAAAAATTTTGGAAATAGATACTGATCATGGCTTAACAACACTGAATGTAATTAATGCCGCTGAATTGTATATACTTAAAAATTGTTAAAATGACAAACTTTGTGTTATATAATATTTTGCCATAATAAGAAAGATACTAAGTAAATCCCCAAAAGGATAAATCTAAAGAAATCTATACCAAGATATATCATAATCAAGTTGTAAAAATTATAAGACTAAGAAATAATCTTGAGAGCAGCCAGAGAATAATGATACCATTTGAATGACAGCATATATCTCTTCGAAAAACATGAAGTTAGAAGGAGGTGACAAAACATTCTTCTAGTGCTAAAAGAACAGAACTGTCAGTCCAGAATCCTATATCCAGTGAAAATATCTTTCAGGAATAAAGAGAAAATCACGGCATTTCCAGATGAAGGAAAACTAAAGATTCATCACAGAACACCTATCTTAAAAATAATAGCTAAAGAAGTATTCTAGACACAAAAAAATAAGAAAGGAATCTTAGAACGCCAGGAAGGAAGAAAGAACACAATAAACAAAAACATGGTATTACACTGATTCATATATTAACACTAAACCAGACTAGCATCCCAGAAAAAACCCCATTTAGTCATAGCGTATAATTCTTCTTACGTATTGCTAAATCCTATTAGCTTATATTTTCTTAAGGATATCTCCATGAGAGATATTTGTCTGCAATTTCTTTTTTGTACTTTGTCTGATTTTGGTATCAAGGTCGTACCGACCTTATAAAATGAATTGGGAAGTGCTTCCTCCCTTTTATATTTTCTAGAAGAGATTGTTAGAATTATTTCATTCTCGATATTTGTAATTTGTGTCTTCCCTGTTTCTTTACTTTTGTCAATAATGCTAGGTGTGTCAATTTTATTGATCTTTTCAAATGGGCAGCTTTTTGTTTCTTTTATTTTCTCTATTGTTTTTTCTGTTTTCCCCTTCATTTATTTGTTTGCTTTCGGTTTATGTGCTCTTGTTTTTCTAAATTCTTGAGAAGAGAGTTTAGATCAGTGGTCCCCAACTTTTGTACCAGGGACCAGCGCTACTATGAGAATCTAATGCCTGATGATCTGAGGTGGAGCTGAGGCGGTGATGCTAGCGCTGGGGAGCAGCTGCAAATATAGATGAAGCTTCGCTCGCTTACCTCCTGCTGTCTAGCCCAGTTCCTAACAGGTCACTGACCAGTACCAGTTCATTGCCCGGGGGTTGGGGACTCCTGGAGATGATTGATGTGACTCTTCCTCTTTTCTAATGTATGCACTTAATGGTATAAATTCCCCTCTCAGCAATGAGAAGAACAAGCAAGCACTGTCTGTACAAAACAGCAATCTCCTAAAAGCTAACCATATGTGTCAGCATCCACTCTTAGGCACCATCCACCTACCCTGTTCAAAAAAAAAAAAAAATCAAAATACTATTTTATAGGTTGGGGATGAGAGTGGTGAGAATAATAAAGTAAGAACTAGGGATCACAAGTCATTCAGTGACCACTGGCAACCCATATGTGATGAGCCCTTGGACACCGGAGAAAGCATTCTATTCAAGGTCAACCACGAAGCCAGAAAGAAAGAGAGACAGAAAAGTAAAAGGAGAAAGAAAAAAGGAAAAGGTAGCATAGGAACACAGCAGTCTGGGAGAATTATGGGTTCTTTCTGAAACCTGGCATGTGGGGAAATGGCTAATCCAGCACCTCCAGATAAGAAATTAATTTGCCACTCATCATAAAAACACAGGGCTGCCACTTAGAGGTACATTTATAACCCCTGAATTTCAGAGAGATATGCAGCAGGAGACAGCAGGTCCACTCTGTCAAAGAGAAGGATGATGGAGGATTTTGTTTCACTTTGTCTAAAAAACACCTGAAGTAAAAGGAATAGAAAAGAGGCATTAGGACACTTAAGAGACAGAGATGACAGAAAGGCCACTGACCGTCACTGAAGATGTGAGATTCCCCTGAACCTAGACCCTTAACACCTGAAGACAAGGACAGGGACAGGGTTTCATGCAAAAGGAAAATGGGGGTAATTGGTAGATAACTGTGCACAAGACAAATTCCTTTGCCTCGACTGGTTGCGAACATTAATTATTCAAATAAATTCCTCAGTTCCTTACTTACTTATAAGTAAAGACATGGCCAGTCTTGCAGGTTTTCAGAACTTTTAGAATTTTATAGAAGCACATCATGAAAAGGAATTGTGATGCCTTTCTAAGGAAAGGTTAGGATTTGTCAGCAAACGGCATTATTTAGCACATCGCCTATTGCCGAATACAAGAGAAAATTACAAGCAACTTGAAAAGAGACATGCAACTTACAGAGAAAACATGTTATTTCCAGGTGGAAGGCTGTCTTCTTTCCCAGCTTTATTGAAATATGGTTGAAATGTAATATTGTAGAAGTTTAAGGTGCACAATGTGATGATGTGGTAAACCTCTATACTGTGAAATGATGGCTTAACAATGCATTAGCTGACATCGCCGTCACCTCACACAATCACTATCTCTTCCTTTTTGTGGTGAGAACACTTCAGAGCTACTATCTTAGAAACTTTCAAGCAGATAATATAGTATTATTAACTATAGTCTCCAAGCTGTCCATTAGATAGATCTTCAGAACTCATCCATCTTCTAACTGGAAGTCTGGACCCTTTGACCAACATCCCCCCCCACCCCTCCCCTCAGCCCCTGTCCCTGGAAGCCACTATTCTACTCTGTTTCTATAAGTTTGGCTTTTCTAAACAGAACACTGTTCTTAATTACATTCCATTCCATTCAAATTCACATAATGCTCACACTGCACTAGACATGCATAAAAAGGAAAGTTTTAAAACTGCGCTCGAATGCAACCAGTTTATAATCAAGAACAAACCAAAAGTCCTATTATAGTGTATAATGACTAACCTATAGATTTCAATTTATTAAAGATAACTCAGATTTTATATGTAATTTTATTATGTTACTATAAAATATTATATTCTGATATTTTATATATATAAATGTATCACCAGAGAATATCTAAAACGAAAATTTTTCTCTAGGTTCCAAATCTACTTGTTTAATAAATTAACACGAAACCTTGCTACGTGGTCAGCAGTGCAGTGGGCACAGTGTCGCAAAGGTGACTAGCTACACAGTCAGATACGGAAGAGGGATGTGTGATGACCAAATGATGAGCTGTCTTAGGGTGATTTTAAGAACAGTGGAGAACTACTGCGAAAAAAGGGATGATTAAATTCTCCGGCTGACAGAGGTGCTGTGGAAAGATGGAATGGTAGGTGCAAGCGTAGAGGACACAGTCCGAAGTCAGCGGTCGCTCTTAAGTTGTAACATGTGACTGGCTTGAAATGGGAGGAGGAGTTGTACAGGCAGGAACCAGGTGAGTGATTGGCTATTACCGAACAAAATTCCCAGTAATGATTACTGTTATTTCCCTGGTATTCCCTGGCTGTATTTGATTTACTTCCCCCAAGCATAAGAGCAGCATTAGCCTGGCTTCTTCCATGGGACTTGCTTTATGGAGTTTGATGGTATTTGTGGTAAATTTTTCTCTGTGATTCTCCCCCTCTAGCTTTTCCTAACACAGTATTTATCAGAGGGTAATTGCAAGCAAACATGTAATCATTTCAACTCAGGCCATCATAACCCCTGGTTTCCTGGCCTTTTATCACTTTCTTATAATTTTGGTACCAACCACAAACGCCAGTGACTCTGAAGTAAACACATACGGAGATGGTTACTGGGCAGGCTCTTTTTCCAAGTCTACACTCTATTTCCTATTTCTGGGCTGACATGTGATTCTAGCTGCATACTTCCTCTTGTGGAATTTCCCAAGACAGCTAAGATAGGATACCAACGTTTGATTTTAGACCAGACCACACTGGACCATCTACAATGGGTATTTCATGTTAGAAACAAAAGAACTCTATCTGCAGCCAGAAGCCCATTTAGCTTGGAATGAGGCAAGTATAAACTCAGAGCCACTGGCTTAAAGTCACAAGCCCACAATTTTCTCCTCTATTCACATATTCGATTATGCACTTGGAGATAGGCCCATGCACTGATGAACATTCGTATTCTGCATTTTGCATTCTGCTTTTGTTTGTGAAAACCTGGGGAGATGTGTGGACACGGGGATAATTTATGTGAGGTGATGCGACTATTCTTTACTGTTCCGGGTGATGAGAGCTGGAAGCCTGTGGACATCTGGAGAAATGATTTTCAGAAAATGAGCAGTGGTGGCGGTTCACGCGATGAACTCTGGAAACAGAAATAAATTATGGTCTGAAACAGCTTGGACATTCGTTATTCCTGATGGAGCTGGGCCCTCATTTGGGTTTGGAGACTGCTGTGATGCATGCACCGCAAGCAGAAAATTATTCAACCCTTTGTGACAAAATGAACTCATGAGCTGAAGGTAAGGTATGAGCCACCGATCATCCTAAATTTGAGAGAAGTTGTTCTCCTTGCTCTTGTTTCCATATTTACAATACAATGGAAAAGGATGCTAAAAATTAACCCCTTCATCAATACATTAAGCCATAGGAAACTCTGTTTTAGATGGGGTTACATGAATTTGAACATCCTTCCTCTAATTTCACGAAGCCAGTTAGATGCAAAAATTTCTCACAAGGATAAATTGAAGGGCTTTTATTTTAAGGGACATAATAGGAACAACAGATCTTATTTTTCATTGAATAAAGCCACTGACAACTGAGCATTTAATGTGGGGCCACTGCAAATGCAGAATGAACCAATTAGAAGACATCCTGTCTTCATTACATGATGAAAGTCTAGGCAATCCTCTGATGCTGGCTTTTCATGAACTGTGGCTTTCTACCTTAGAATAAGCCATTTAAAATAACCAAAATGGAAAGTTTCAATTTGCCAGTACTGAACAGCAGCCCCGTTTCACCTCTCTGGATGAATTTAAGCGAGTAAGGGACGGTAAGAGCCGCAAACCTGGGACAGGCTGCCTCACCGGCAGTCCTTTACTGGTTCCCAGTGCCTCCTCTGTTCTCCTTGCTGCCTGGCCCTGTTCTCTCAATTCTGATTCTTGAGCATCTCCCCTTGGCTGGCTGGCAGTCCCCTCTGGCTGCTCCAGAGTCTCTCCTCATTACCATCTATGTGGGCATTGCCAAGGAGAGATTCCAGAGAGAATCAGCCTCTGACCTGCAGGTAAAGGTAATAATGTCTAGAAACACACAGAGACACACACACAGACACATACAGACATATAAATACAGACACACACACGGGGACAGACACAGACACACACACCTGGTTGAAAGTGTGTAGGCAAAGTTGCAGGAAGGCAGGAAACACACAGCTCCCTGCGGCTGAGATGAGACTAGAATCCAGGTCTTCAAGCTCCAAGTCCACAACTGTCCACGCCACTCAGACACCTTATCTGTGTTGTATATTCTGCTGACCCTCAACTTACAGGGACAAAAGCCCCAGGAATGGCAGAATGTTGCAGGAGACTGTGGTCTGGCAAGTGGCTGAGCCACAACAAAACAAATGAAGCCAGCGTTGTATGTTCAGTCTCCATATGGGTCGGGCTGTGGTGGGTCCTATCCATAGACACGCCTTCGAGAGCTGTTTCACTGTCCTGTGTGTGGCCACAGAAGGAAGGAGTGGCAAAGTGGCCGCAGAAGAGCACAGATACTCCCGACTCGGCACACGTCCTACCGTGAGAGCCCGTAGTGCTGTGTGCACGTGTGAAAGACCACAGTGCCTGGCCATGCTCTCCTTCAAGTCAGGGAGTGAATACTCTTTAATCCAAGCGGGACGCAGGACAGTGACTAACACGTGATGGGAAAGGAGGGCCTGACCAGTAAAAAGGAGAGACAAAGAGTCATTTCTGGATTAAGCTGGCGAAAGGGTTAACCTTGCAATTCCACAAGACCTGTCCTTTTTCACTCAGGCTCGTCTCACTGTTTCAATTGAGAAACATAAAGGCCAAATAGACAGGACATTATCTCTCCCTCCTTGGATCTTGGAAGCCTTTTTTCTACTGCTGATACAGCCTCAGCTCAAATGACATGAGTGTGCTGTGTATGTGTCTTAACCCCTGCTATTCGTAACCTCATTACAGGGAGGGACAACCTTGATCTTCTTCATATCTCATCCTGTACAACACGATGTCTGAAACAAAATAGGAACTCAGCAAGTAACTGTTTAATTGGAATTGACTTTGAATCCCAAGCCCTGTGACCAGCTTGAACCTAGAGGCCAGCTGTGACAAACTCTACTCTAGGCTACACCCCTTCTCAAGATGTTGTCTTCTTGAGTCATTCATTGATCTCTGCTCATAGCTATGACTCCTAATATCGGAACTGATGCTAGGAGCAGAAGCCTAAGCTCGTTTGGGCTGTCAATCACTATCTCATGTGCTTAACCTAAACAGCGTATCGATCCTGATGGCCTGGAAATGCACTTGAAAAGAGCTAGGTGACATTTCCAAAAAGAGTGAAGATACTTTCAAGTCAATTAGAAGCATCAGAGGATTCAGTACCAGGGGAGAAACCTTCTTCAAAAGCGCAGCCCCTGAGAATGTGAACTGATTTAAGCCCCCTCTTATACACCAAATCTTCTAATAGCCTCCGACGTCTAAGAGAGGTGGTTGTTTGCCCTGTCGCACATGCCACAGTCAAAGTCCCACAGATCTGTGCACCAGACATATAAAACACAAAACGGTTGCAACTGTCAGAAAGACAAATGCAGAAAATACTGACCCACTGGGAATCTCAAGCTAAGGCCCTAAAATCTCAGGTTTGGAAGATGGCCGCTTTGACTTGGTAAATAAAACATAATCACTTCTGTTTGCAAAGCGCTCTACATGATCCAGACAACCTTAACCTCTCACCGAATCCCACAGTGCCCTGAAAAAGAGAGAGTGGGCTATCATAATTATGCCCCCATGAGAGGTGAGGAAACCGAGGTCTAAAAAGATGGACTGGCTTGGCGAAATTTACCCAATCGTCAACTTTCGGCTACAGTCAGACTATCCTGGGGATCTTCCCATTCAACCTCAGAGGCTTTAAACCTGAATGAGGAAAACAAAAGGCCTTAGGAAAGACAAGATTCTCCAGGGGATTTAAAGTTCTGTCCATGAGAGTGTAAACCAATGGTTGGGAGGCTCCACTCCTTGGATCGCCTGTAGCTTCATGACAGACTTACAGTCAGGCCGACAGCATCCTGCCCCAGGCAGCAGGAGAGATATAGGGCCACTTAGGTTCCCAAAGACAAGTCGAACACCCAGGCCAGAGCCAGGATTCATTGAGCTGGCAGCGTCTACAATTTGGGAATTCCTCTTTCAGAAAAGAATACAAAATGAGAAATGCAAAAGTATAAAAGTGAGTATTTGTTTGGAAAGAGAAAATAAATCGCAATAAATTATATATTTTGAAAAGCTGACAAGCTAAGCAAAATAAGCCAGACAGAAAAAGTTGAAAATCACATGATATCACTTATATGTGGGCTATAAACCTAAAAGCAACAAATGAACAGAACAAACAGAGACTCATGGACATGGACAATGGACTCGTGGTTACCAGAAGGGAGGAGGTCAAACATGCGTTAACAGAAAGAAATCTAACTACGGGTGACAGACATCCAGTGTAAATATATATGCCTTACTGTTAAAGTGTACAGCAGAAACCTATTGGATTTTGTTAACCAATGTCATCATAAAAATAAATAAATAAATAAATTTAAATAAAGTTTAGAAAAAAAAAGCTGACAAGTACCACAAACATCAGGGTTTTTTTTAATTTTTAAAAATAACCTAATGCTTTTTGTTAATTGCTTGACACATCTCTTTGCTTCTTTTTTCATGCATTATTAAATGCCTAATCACCTCTTTGTATGGCAGTTTTAACAGTTTCTAGAGAGAGGAGAGAAAGATAATGTAGTCTTTCCTCTACATAATTGATGAGCATTTGTTTTTGTATCACTGATAATTTAGAGAAGTTTCTTTTGGCTTCATAACTTGTAATTAGCGATGCCATGTTAATTTTTAGGCTTGTCGACAAATTTGGGAAAACTTCTGTTGAGTTTCTTTCATATGCGAGCTGTAAGATTTAAAAGAATTCTCCATCGCCTTGCTTCTAAGTCTACATTTCAAAACTCGTTTCTCCTTAGTGACCACACATCCAGCACCAGGCATCACAGCACTTCTTCGTATCATGACATGACTTTCAGTCCCACAGCTTTGGAGGCTGGCGTGATGCCACAGCAGGTGACAGAAACATTCCTGGAAACCATCCCTAAACTGGGGCAGCTGGCAGCAACTTAATATGCGTGGAAGTGACAGCAACATAGATTCACTTATCCACAAACCCTAAACATCTCGGCCAGTCCTTAACCGCATTCTGAAGTGCCCATGGGACATTGTGACACCTCCCGGCACAAAGGAATGCGAGACAGAGGACGTGGGTTGAAAGAGACTGTGCTCTTCACTGATCGTGGTAAAAAATACTATCCAAAGTGTATGATCATACGAATACATTACCAGGGCCTCTCCCAGGACCCTGCTGGCGAGGCACTCTGCAAACGACCCTTTTGCCCATCAATAATTTTGCTGATCAATAAAATGAGGTCGTCAATCATTTCTACTCCTCTAACGGACACAGGATTGACCTGGATCAGAGGTGAATTCACAGGGACCAAACGTGGGTGCTTAGATGCTGATTCGGAATGTCCGGCACCCGTCACACCCATTCTTACTCAGCTCAAAACGTGGGATGAGACACGGGAATCAAACAGAGAAAACACAGACAGGTTCTCTGGCGGACGTGCTGGGGTCTGCACCGAGCCTGCTTCACCCCGGCGCTGAAAGGCTGCTCGGTTAACCCCGCCGCACTCTGGCGTCCACGACCCTCCAGCGTCCGGGCCTTGCTGCTGACCTGGTTAGTGGCTCTCTCCTCCCTCCAACCAGGCCAGGCTGCCCGGTCTCACTGCTGCCACTCACTGCTTCTTTAAGGGTCTTGACAAAACTCGCTGCATCCTCCTGGCATGGAACCCAGCTGCAGCAGGGCGGGTGCTCTGAGGAGTGTGATCACAGCATCCCGTGCCCGTGGCCGCACGGCATCCCGTGCGCGTGGCCGCACGGCATCCCGTGCGCGTGGCCGCACGGCTGCGGCTTCCCTAGCATGACGCGTGCTGCCCGCCACGGCCCCGCTCACTGCTGCGGCGTCGTCTGTACCGCTGCCCTCCCTATACGGCTGCCGCCACAGCCTTTCTACGGAGGCCGAGTCCTGTGACATTCTGTGCAGAGTGCAGAAGTGGGAGGGGAGAGGAAGAAGGGTAACGGACGGGAAAGACAGATGCAGAAAAGAGAAATGACAGAGGCAGAGAGATAGGGAAAAGAGAAGGAAAAGTTAGAGAAAACTGTACCTAGTCCCCAAGGAAATCAGATGATGATGTTCTTTTACCTCGGCAGAAGGAAAGAGGGAGCTAGTGTTGTTAAGCCCGCAAGCTGCTGGCAAGGAAAATAAACTTTCTAACAGACTCTCGATCTGGTGCAAGGAGGAACGGATGGAACGGGGAGGACAGGTGAGTGGGGGCCAAGACTGGACTTTGCCTAAAGGGTACAAGGAGAAAAATCCCTTGAATGCAGGGTGTGGGTTTCCACAGCGATACTCGGCACCCACAGGCTTCGGTCACTGGTTTTTCCACATAGGATATGGATCAGTAAGTTAAACCAGCATTTACATTAACATAGAGATCTAATGGATGAAACCTGAGTGTATTTTCAGTCTGGGGAAGTCACATGGGAACTTCAGGGCATGTCACACCCAAATTATAACTATTGTAACCGTGATCATCATCATCAATAGCATCACTCTCATCGTTATTGATCTTTTAGACGAGAAAATCCTTCAAGAAGAGGCCCCCATATTTCCATCTCCCCTTCGCGTCCTATGTCTTCTGCATTAAAAACCCCCAGGGCACGGCAGCACAGAAATCTTTCCCAGGTAGCTCTCTGCTCTCTCCCCAAACCCTTCGAGGTCCCTCGATAGGTGGATGTGATTGCACAAATTCTGGTGTGAAGACCAAGGAAGAAGCGACAAAATTTAAACTCGGATTTGCCTGAAAAGCATGAGCACTGTTTATCTAGGTACTCCAAAGCCGTATGCAGATCACATGCAAATGAACCCGTGGCCCTTTTAACTAATTTGATACACCTGGATGTGGCTCTTAGGAAAAGCCTAATGGAGACACCTGCTATGAACACTGAAGTAATAGTCCCCTAGGTGGTATTTCACCCCTTCTGTTTCTGCTACCAGTTCTAACTAGGGGAAGTAATGAGCTGGAGCAAAACAATAACTAAG
>JAQQSQ010001311.1:0-12783 GCA_028627145.1 Eidolon dupreanum
TGGAGTTCTAATGATGGGCTTACGCTGGTGAACGTCCAGCTGCTGGGGGTCTAGAGGACCCTGGGAGCCATGGTTACCCCCAAATCAGTCTCAAGTACTGGTTCTGTTAGCAAAGGAGAACACAGGAGTGACTATTAGCTGGGCCATGGACATTTAGGAATGTTCCAGTGAACTGTGAGGTAGACACACCACTTAAAGCACCCGCCCAGCCCCAGCCCCTCTGTGGAGGAACCCTGCCTTTGCTCATCTCTTTGACGATGGGGTGGATCGAGGTAACATGTTTTGTGTCAAATGGCCGCTCTTCTTGGCCACCAGTGACGGGACCAGAAGTGGGGACCTGACCCCCCAATTCGCAAGCTTGCTAGTGACCAATGACATGGGCAATGGAGTCCCTGTCTTGGGGGAAGTCCAAGAGACACCCACCTAGGCTGAGGAGGGCCAGGAGGCAGTGTGGTCAGTCGAAGTTTTGAGAAAACAGACGAGCCAGGGAATCAGAAGCACACTCAGAGGGTGGCACCCTGTGCACTTCTATTTATATCGCACTCTTGAAATGACAAAATTATAGCGGTGGGGGAGATCAGCGGTTGCCAGGGGCTGTGGTAATGGTGGGGTGTGACTACAAAGGAATAGGACAGTGAGTTCTTTCTGGATAGAACAGTTCTCAATCCTGAATATGATGGTGGCTACATGAATCTATACCTATGGTAGAAGTTCATAGTAACACACACACACACACACACACACACACGGCATGCCAAACCTGGGGAGATCTGAATAAGGTCTGTCGTTTAGTCAATAGTATTTTACTAGATAAATGTCCTGATTTTGATAATGTACTATGGTTATGTAAGAAGTTATCATTAAGGAAAGCTGAGCATGGGTACATGAGCACTCTCTGTATTATTTTTACAAGTTCTGTGAGTCTTAAATAATTTCAAAATAAAAAGTTTAAAACCAAAAAGAAGCTGAGATGCTAACATGACTGATAGAAAAAAATTTAGCTCCCAGGGCTGCCTCGGTCCAGAGATTTCCAGCCCCCGAGTGGGTCCATCTGTGTATATTGCAAACCAAGGAGC
This sequence comes from Eidolon dupreanum, assembly GCA_028627145.1. Lineage (NCBI taxonomy): Eukaryota > Metazoa > Chordata > Mammalia > Chiroptera > Pteropodidae > Eidolon > Eidolon dupreanum. The sequence continues at coordinate 1,077 of JAQQSQ010001311.1, forward strand.
CCGAGCAGAACCAGCTCTTAGTACAGAAGTCTCTGTACGCATTTTCAGTCATTCTTTAGAAAAAAATCCCCCACATCAGATTTGCTGTGTATAAACACATTTTTAAGACTCTTGTCGCTTTGTGCCCTTTAGAAAGATGGTACCAGTTTTTATTCCCAGCCTCAGCGTAGGACAGGGCTGGCTTCCCCAACTCTTGCCAAAGGCGTTTTAATCTTTGCCGAGGTGATAGATAGAACATGGTCTCTCGTTGTTCTCTTTCCTCCAGGAATTCTAAATTATTTTCTTGGGCCACTTTGGACCACATAGTTAGCTCCTTACCTGGGGACCTGGGTTTAGTTTTTCACCTGGTCACCTTCACGAAGCTGCATTTCAATATTATGCCCCTAACTTGATAAAGATCACTAAAGAAAGGCCATGTGAAATCTGCTCCTGCGTTTATTGTTTTAAAACGCCCAAAGTGTTGTTGAGGACATCATTTCTTATATCGCTCCGTCTCTCTTCTATGTAATAAAATCATATCCAAGAAATTTCTCCTGAAATTCAGTGCTAAGAAAAGCTTTTGTTCCCAGAGGAACACATATGCTTTTTCTTTTTCTTTTTTCTGGTTATGAGAACCTTATAACTGATTGCAGTTTGGGAGGCTGCTAGGAAATTCAGAGCTAAATTCCAGGATCGATGACAGTAATTTTGTTACCTCCTGTGGGAAATATGTTTACGTTTTTATTGTTTTTGGTCCTGACCATATATTTTTATTTTATTATTCACTTAAAGTGTTTTATTTGTAAGCCACTCCAAATCCTGAGGAAAGAGGCAAAAGTCAAAATTTCTCTAAATGATCAGCTCTGGTAATCATTGCATCCCTAAAACATAGCCCAGCCTTGGCACCTGATATAGTGCTCACATAAATACATGTTGAATGAATCAAGGTAGGAAGGAAGGAAGGAATGAAAGAAGGAAGGAAGGAAGGAAGGAAGGAAGGAAGGAAGGAAGGAAGGAAGAAAGGAAGGAAAGCAGGCAGGCAGGTAGGCAGGCACACACTTGACAATAAACCAACCAAGAAGAACACTGATACTGATTGAAAAGAAACATGAGTTACTAGTTGATCCAAGAACAGGAAAATGTCACCTCGGAAAGTAGGGCTTCAAGAGGCAAAACAAAAAGAAATACTCAGGGTCTCAAAAATGTTCAGTCTTTCTATTTCTAGGAACCCAACTGAAAAATGATCCAAGATACAGTCAGAATTCTAGGAACAAAGATGTTTATCATTTAGTCATTTAAAATAATTTTAAAAACTAGAAACAACCTAAAAGTCCAATAATAGAGGAATTAGTAACAAATAATTATGGCGATCTGTATAATGGAAAGTAGTAGGCATTTTAAATATATCAGTACAGAGAGTTCTTAATGACTTGAAGAAAAATGTATGCAATAACATTACTGGAAAAAGCAGGGCACAGAATTGTATTATATACATAATCTTCCTTGCAGTGTAAAATGACATGCACAGGAGGAAGGAAAAACGCTACAGTGTTATCACGGTTTGTCTCTAGGTTGTGTGATGATGGGTGAATTTTAATATTTTATCTCGACTTTTCTATATTTTCCAAATTTTCAACAATTAGCATGCATTTTGTAATAAGAGAAAAGGCGTAATTGAAAAGAGAAAAGGAAAAGATACAGAGTAATAGTAAGACATTGAAATGCAATTTTGGAGAAGGGTATTATGTCATCAAAAGTGCAAATGAGGTAGTTTCTTGCTTCTTTTCTGTAGTTTTGAAATATGTCCCCAAATGCAAGGTTGAGCTTAGTTCCTCTCCCCTCGATTATGGGCTGGGACTTGCTTCTCGCAAATAGAAAATGTTGGAATTGATGAGGCATGACTGCCTAGAGTGGATTGTGAAAGGCATTGCTTCTTCCTTGCTATCTCTTGGATTATTTGCTTTGGGGAAAGCCAGCTGCCACGTTGTGAGGACATTCCAGCAGCCCAAGGAGCGGTCCAAGCGGTAGGGGACTGAGGCTGTCTCTTGTCAATAGCCATGAGCCTCTTCAAAGCAGATACCCTAGCCCCAGTCAAGCCTTCAGCTGACTGCTGCTCTGGGTGACGTGTTTGCTACAACCTCAGGAGAGATCCTGAGCTAGTCCATTCAGCGAAGTCACTACCAAAGTCCTGACCCACAGAAACTGTGAGATAATAAAACTTTGTTGCTTTTAGTTGCTATGTTTTGGAGTAATTTGTTACACAGCAATAAATAACTAATACACATGGTAAGTATTAACTCTTTGTGCAACTATGCAGGGTGTATGTATATGTGTATACGAAACTTTGAAATGACTGTTGGGTAAAAAGCAGAATCAAAGGTTTCCTTTATTTCTTAGTGCATTTTGATGGTATATATTGAAAGCCCTAAAAAGTTTCATAGCTATTGACCAAGAATCCAATTTTTGGGAATTTGTCTTAAGGACATGGAAATCTCCCACAAGAATATAATCCATAAGAGTTGGGATTTTGGTTGGTTTGGTTTATTAGTATGTCCCCTACACCTAGAACAGTACATGGCACCAAGTAGAGTAGTATTTTGAATGAATAAAAAATGAAATAATTGATCAAGCAGTGAAGATATAAAAATTAGAATATTCATCACAATGATGTTTATGATAGTGAAAAACAGAGAATCACCTAAATGTTAGGAAAAAAGTAAATGATATGTTAGGATATATTAAAATGCATACAATACAAAATGTAATAGTATGCATCCCTTAAACATAATGATGTGGAATGATGCGTATTTTGTAATAGACTCTTTCTTGTTTGATGTTCAGTGAAATGACCTACTGAATTAGCCGACATTATTTTCTCTATAAAACGCTAAATATTTCCCCTGACTTGCTGAATGTCTTATTTTCCTCGAATTCCTATTTTCTCATATCTCTGTGCAATTTTACTACCACTGTAACTTACCACAAGTCAGCCAATTCAATCCCCAAACTTTTGATGCCGGCTATATTGTTTTGTAATTAAGTAACTTAATTAAGCAAATGCCACATAAACTGATAAAATACAGCTACAAAGAACAGAGGTTGTTTCAATGAACACAAAATAGATTAAGAAAGATAATAGAGTTGAGTTTTTAAAAATGGCTGTAGAGCTGGTTGTGAGCAAGGCAACTCCAAAAGACTAGAAAAAATTGCGAAAATCTGGAAGGACTTTGCATTCAAGTTGCTTTTGTGACTATTTTGCTCCTCTTTAAATAAACTCATATTGGAAATTTTAAACTAGGGTATGGGTATAGTTTATACAAAAAGAGAGAGACCTCATTCCGAGAGAAGTCCTCATCATTCCTGTCTGGTTGTGACGTATAGGATTTACGTTACAATAACCTGTTTAAAGTGCGTGCATATCAATGTTTGTGAGCCCTGCTTCCCATGCCCATCTTCAAGTCCCCATGGAGTTTGCTAAGAGGGTTTCACTGGCCCTTTGTGAAAAGGTAACAAAATAATTAATAAACTAAATGAAGTGAACAAGTTATCATGCATGACAGTGGTTATCTGGCGCCGGTGGGATTTTCTTTTCCTTATCTGTATCAGCTACGAGGTGTCATTTTTGTAAATAGTCTAAAATAATCTAAAAGCATCCCTACAGTATTCTACCCAACCAAACCCGACCTCGCCGCCCTGGCGGCCCACTGCTAAAGAGATCAGCTCTTCCCTTTTGACAACTTGTCTGGCCATTAGACGATGGCATCACCTGCACACACATAGTTCCAACTATTTCTGACTTCTAGGGGACTTAATGCCAGGGATTGTCCTATGGTGTGGAGTGAGGGAGGGAGCCCCTCCCTGGCCCGTCAGCTCTGCCTGCCACTTGCTCCTTCCTCCGGGGCTTTTCCAGGTATGAGTCAGCCAGGTGGGGGTGGCTGCAAAGGTATCTACCATGTTCTGAGAATCGAGTGCTATTTTTCTCTGTCCACCCACACCTAGACAGCTCAAAAAAAAAAAAAAAAAAAAAACGGTGGGAGAAAGGCTTCCAGAAACAGTCACAGAAGGGCAGCTAGTCTCGTAGGTGTCAGCGTTGCCTGAGAGATGGGGTAGGCTTTGAAGGAAGCCATAAAGGGGAACCCCCCCACACACCCCGCAGGATGGTCCCATATCCCTCCATGCAGGTCGCCTCTTTGCTCTCGAGAGCATAGCAAGGCCAGAAAGATGAGACATCTGGTGCCCAGCCTCACTGTGCTGCTTGGGAGTTATGTAACCGGAAGCCGGTTAATTAACTTGAGCCTCAGTTTCCCCATCTGTAAGATGTGAATAATGACTTCCACTCCACGGTGGTGGCGCAAGGATTAGACGAGATGGTTATGGTGAAATTACACAGTGGCTCTGGATAAGAGTTAGCGTTCCCCCTCCTGCCGGTTTGCTGATTCCTGCTTGTTGACATCCTCCCTTTTCCCCTTTCCACCCTTTCCTCCATCAGACTGCAGCCTCCCTGCCTCCTCCTCCAAGAAGGTCCCCTGGCTTGGCTCACCACTCAGCTCTTCCAGTTGGCTCGGTTTGTCTCGTGTCGTTCCCCCAGAAATTGTTATCTGACCTCCCTGGACTTGTCTTTCCTCTTCGGTCAAATGGGCACGCTAAAGAAGACCTCCCTCACCTGGTCACTGTGGGCTTTAAAGAAATGAACGTAAAGTAACTGGAAGAGTGCTTGGCACGCTTTTGGTCCTGTGTGTGTGTGTGTGTGTGTGTGTGTGTGTGTGTGTGTGTGTGTGGTTATGATTTACATTATACTTTTATTTGTTGCCATTCCCCCCAGTGTCTGTTGCATCCATCACTGCTAGCTCTCTCATTTCCTTTAGAACGATGTTGTACTTTCCCCTTTCATGCCCAGAATAGGCCTCTCTGCAATGTATTTATCGAATTAGCTTTTTTTAAAAAAAGAATCTTGGGGAGACATCCAGTTCTGCTTTCTCGGAGCCAAAAGCACTTCTTTGCACGCTCCCTGCAGGCACGGCCCTGCTCCAGCGATGTGAGCTCTCAGATGGGGACACGATGTGAAAATAGATGACCTTTGCCTGTGCCCACGTGTGTTAGCATTTTAGCTGAACCATAATTTCACCCCCAGAGCACACCGCAGGCCGGTGAAAAAGCTCAGGGCTTTAAATAGTCACTTAAGGGTAACTGTAGGCAGCCGTTGCCTTTAGATGCTGTGCTGTTGGACAGAGATTGAGAACCTGGGTTTCATGGGCTCGTCAACAGTTTTTGAGAACTGATCTTTAATTAATTCTTGTGTCTACATCTGGTCTCCTTAATTAGTTTGTGAAACACCTTGAGGGCACAGACAATGATGCGGTAATGGTATGGGTAACTCCTTGCTAGATGTAGAGAAATTCTGAGATGCATGCATTCAGTGACTCACTCAATACACATTCTTCTGAGTCCCTACTGTGTGCCAAGCACTGCCCTAGGGGCTGGGCTCCGGCAGAGGACAGGAGGGAGAAACTCACTCCTCACAAGGAGCTTACATTCTGATGGGAAAGACACACGCCTATGAGTGAATTACCAGGTCGGCACTTTCTGAGCTCACCTCCTAACCGTTAAGCCAGTGTGTCACAGGTCAGAGTGTGTGAGGCTGGTAGGCTGTGGGCAAGTGTGACTTCTCTTCTGAGGGTGATGGGGAGCCACTGGAAGGCTTTAAGCAGGGGAAGGACCTGCTCGGACAAGGTCATGCTGGCTGCTGTGCAGAGAGGAGGCCATGGGGAATCCGAGGTGACCTCGGAGGGAACGGTGGACGTGGAGCTGAGTGGAAGGGCGTGAAGCATGCTTTAGAATGGTTTTGAACAGTGGCACCCTGACGTTTGGGCTGGAGCATTCTTTATTGTGGGGCTATCTTCTGTGTTGTAGGATGCCCCGGCCTTTGGCATTTACCTTGTAGATGCCAGTAACATCTCTCTCTGGTTGTGACAAATAAAAAAAATGTCTCCAGACATTGCCTAAAGTCCCCTGGGGAGTGAAATCACCCCCAGTTGAGAATCATGGCTTTAGAGAAGACACAACAAGACTCGATGATGTACTGGACATGGGCAGAGGTGGACATGGATGGTGAGGACTCTCTTTGAACTTCCGCTCTGGACTGCATGCTATCCAACCCTGGACGGGTAATTGCAGACACAACCCAACATGGTACCTGATTTCAAGAAGCAAACTGCTAAGGGAGGCAATCAACTATTCCCACGAACGAATGTGAAGTGACGACAGCAGTAAGTATAACAAAGAAGGGATGTGAGTACCAAGCAAATATCGGAGGGGACGAGAGGAGGGTGAGCTGGTCAGGGAGGAGGGAGACGATCTCCCTAAGAGTTAACAAATCGGAGATGGGTAGAGTCAGCTGGTGTTCACAAGGTTTGCAGAAAGATGCTTCAGGCAGTGGGCATAGCAGGTGCAAAGGCCCTGGGGTTGGAAAAGTCATGCACATTCGAGGACTTGAAGGAAGGCCAGAGAGTCAGGAGAACGCGGGTCCGGATGGGGCCAGATGATGCCAGAGGTAGGGAGAGTTTGCTCAGGACTTCGGAGCCGTGTCAACGTCTCTGGTCCTTCCCAAGGTCAAGGAGAGGTCTGTGGAGTGTTTCAAGAGAAGATGTGGCGAGATTGAACTTCACTTCGGCTGCACGGAGGGTGCAGACTTGAGAGGCTCAGAACAGGTGGTAGACCAGTTAGGGGACTCCCAGGGGAGTTAGGGTGAGGCCAGGACAAAGACTGGGGCTGAGGGGGAGGGTGCAAGCGTGCGGTGGGTGGGGAGACAGACGTGCAGGAGGAGGACCTTTCAGCAGTTCTTGCTGAAGCCAGGGTTTTGTGGTCTAAGTGCCAGCCCTGCCCCCACCCCCTCCCCGTGTTCCTGTGTCCCCAGCCATGGGACTGCTCCTCAGGGAGCTCCCAGCTTAATAAACAAAGACTTCCCTGCCCCTCCCCCCACCCTCAACTAAGTGGCACTTCCCAAATTTCAGGGCCAGGACAGACCTATTGGGAACCTCTACCAGCCACAGCGACTCGGGTTGGAATTCCAGGACGTGTTAGACTCTTCTCTCATTCTCTCAACAGGAGGCCTCTGCGCTGCGGCTTGGGGCGGGCCTCACTGGGGCTCAGCACCCCTCGGGGCTCTCTCTGAGCGCCTATGCTCTGGGGGCCATGGACTTGTCACCCCGCAGAGCTGGACTGGGGGCAGGTGGCAACGTTGTGCCCGTGGGTGCCGAGGCTGGGCCTTGGCAATCTGGTTTACCCTCCCCCGCTGCTCAGCTACTCTCTCTGTGGACACTGAATTTCTATTTACGGAACATCCACCTTCTGTCTGCCGGGGGTCCCCGCACACCTCCAGTCAGTCCTGTTCCTAGACTCTGAGGTTGGCTCAATAATTATCTTCACACCGGGAATCCCCTAGTCAGCTCTCACAGGGCCTCCTTTCTCCAAAAGGACTGACAGACAAAAAGCCTGGCGCCATTCTCGAGTTGCAGCACCACCCTCTCTGGTCTGATGGGGACAAGGGCCAAGGTTTCCGCCCTCGTAAGGAGACCTCACGCTTGCTTCCTTCGTGGGAGCCTCTGTTCTAATGCTTCGGATTCGTGCTTTTAGCCCTCAACATAGCCCAGTGAGGTAGGCACCATGCCAGACAAAGAAACTGAGGCACAGAGAGGCACAAATAGCTCACTCCTGATCAATTGCTCAGTGGGACACCAGGCAGTGTGGCTGCAGTTTTGCTCTTAATTGCCACCTAGGCTGCCTCTCCGGAGATGGATGAGGGAAGAAGGGGTGTGAGGGGGGAGGAGGCGCCGGCCGTGGCTGTGTGTGGAGGAGGTGGGCATGCACGCGCTCCAGGACCTCAGCAAAAACTTGGGCATTAGAAGCAGGAGGAGCGTGTGCCTGTAAGTGCAGAGACCACGTTCAGCTGAACGACCTTCACAGTTGACTCGGCACGGGCTGCCGGCCCAGCCGGGGGCTCCTTTATGTTGTATTAGGTGTGTGGGACAGAGGGACAGGCTTCTGGGCACAGCTGGGCAGCTGCAATCCCAAGACTGGCGTTTTATCAAGTCCTGATGGGACTTCCTGTCCACCTCCTGCTGCTCAGGTCATGCATGCTCTTGGCCTCCACAGGGCCAGGGGGACCAGCCACATTTGATCTTGCTAAGGTCACTGCCCTTGGTAATCCACTCGGTGAGCTGGAAGCAGACCCTGGAGGACAGGGACCGAAACACAGGCAGGTTTGGGTGCAGAACACGCTGCGTGGCCCGGGAGGTGCCGGGCTGGGGTCTGTGGGTGAGGAGTCAGCCGTGAGCATAAGGGGAGAGCCGTCCCCGAGAAGGGGTGAGGAAGCAAGCAAAGATGAACTTGGCCCAGGCTGACTCATGGCTTTTAGTAGAGCTATTTTGTTGTCATTGCTTTTTAATTCCTTTTGAGGCTAATTCCCTAAAGAGTGTTGGGCTTTCAGATACTGGAGATGCTGGAATGTTCCCTGTTTCACATTTGAAAATTTCCTCCCCTTTTTCACCCATGAATAAACACAGGACGAGGGCCGCTGACACTAAAAGTAGTGACAGTCCTGAAGCCGAGTCTACAGAGCAGCCCACGGGATGTGTGAAAAATATCTATTTCTGGAGAAAAACTCCCGAGATTTGAGCTGAATTCCTTCTGAAATCCTCCTCCCAGTGGAAGGGCATCGTCCAATGTTGGATGGTGTCCCCACCGGTGGTTGTGTGTCCCCTGTGATTTGGTGGCGTGAGAACGTAAGCCGCATGCAGGTGGACGGTGCCAGTCTTCCTCTCTACCACGGCCCCGTGCCTGGCACAACTGTCCCCGAGCGATGCTCCGGGAACAGCTGATGAATGAATGAATGAACAAACGAATGCATGACCTACCACTGCTTTATCCCAGGAGCTGAGTTTCAAGTCCAAGCATAGAGTATTTTAAGAAGAAAAAAAGTGAACTTAAATGGAATGGGTGTGCAGTGCGTGTCCAGATGCTATGAGATGAACACTTGAAAAATAATTGCAGCGCCACAAAGGAATGCAAATGAGACCCAGTACGCTAAGGAATGATCATTATATTTATTCATACACACTTAATTAATGTATCTAACAAAGCATATCATGCAAACAAAGATTAGAGGTCATACGGATTGAGGAAAGCAATGCAGTAATTTGTACATTCATCTCGCCCACTATAAACCAAATGTTATTTGACAGCTGAATGGCCTCCACGTTTTTGTCAGTAAGTACTTATACAGAATGAAAAACCTCAATCTCCATCTCTTCTCCTCCCTCCTTCATACATATTGGGGGTCTTACACCATGTTTTTCAATGAATGATTTAAACAAAGCATGTCCTCCACATACACACACAAAACATTACGTAGCAAAAGCAATGGTTTCAAATGTTTCTGACCATCTATAAAAGTTATTCTGAAAGACCCTACTAGAAGGGCTATGAGGTGAATTATTAGACCATTTAGACTTAAAAGAATAACTGCCTTCATGTATGATTTTTGAACAGTCCATTAATTCCCTCAAGAAAAGAATCACATTCTTCCAGGAAGAGTATCAACAAAAATCTATGAACAATCACAGGAATAAATACTCCTAAAGCAGAGGAGACAAAGACACAGTTGTTTAATCAGAAAATGCGAAGCCACCTTTTGTCTTATTTTAGAAAAAGAGGTTCTTATAAAGTGGACTCGATACTTATTTTCTGAGAAGTAGGATTCTGTCTACTCACATAAGAGGTTAACTCTGGAACGGGTGCCTCTGGGCATGCTTGCTGTTGTCTCTTCTTTCTTGGAAACAGTAACGTGTTTTTGAACTGCCCGGTGGGCAAAATCCTTGTGGGGCATCTCTGAATTTTCACTGAGTGTGAGAGACATAGGTACCCCCAGGGGACTGAAGATAGAGCTGAGGACGTGCCCACCCCCTCCCACACCAGAGGTGGTCACGGAGCCTTGCTGAACAGATAAAAGGGCCACGGGGACCCCCAAGAATGCTGTCCTAGGGCTGCATTTGGAAGGGGGGGGACAATAAAGACACCTTTCCTACGGTCTGAACATTTCTAGACTTCAGACGGTTGTCCCCAGTGTCTATTGAAAATATGGAGGGTGCCTGTCTGCCACTTGAACTTCCCCCTGAACTTCCAGTTATTCTGATGAGGACTCTGGACCCCACCAGCAGGGCAAAGTCCTGCAGTGGGAGTGCAGGTCAGGGGCGCTCCAGCGGGCCCCCGCCCAGGCCTCCTGCAGGCTCCCCGCGATGGGAATCTTATCAAATTATCAGAAGTTTTATTTTAAAAACTCATTTTAAAAGGATTATTAAAGTTCTCTATAAAAAAGTACAAATAGCCCAGTATATCCAGTTGTTCTATTGGAATTAACAAATTCATTTCTCCCTTAAGGTTTAAAAAGAAGTCTTTGGAAGGTGTGGGCCTTAGTGGAGGGTCATTTGTAAGGCTGTTTGATGGCTGAGTTTGACCTGCACGGCTATCAACTGACGCTTGATCACACAGATCAGAGGCACAGGGATCCTAGCCATTCACTTTGAACCTCCCCTACCCAGTCCCTGACATTACAGAGCGGACAGAATTGTGGCTGACACCATTTCCAGGTGACTACCTTCAGGCATGAATAACTCAGGCAACCTTTCCCCACTTTCTGTATCTTCTAACAGAAATATGTAGCATCCCCTAGGTTTGCTGCATCAGCCCAAATGGGAAATGACAGAAACGTTTAAGGTCTGCTATCTTTCATGAAAGGGAGGCAAGCAACTCAAGGAAAATGTTTTAAAAATATTTCCCGAAACTTCTTGTCAAACTAGTATGTAGCCATGGATAACCAGAGAGTCCCTTTCCTTCACTCTGTCGTGCTTTCGCTGTTCCTGTAACCCTCATGGTCATCACCCTTTGGGTCCCTGGCCCAGTGTCCATTCACGATTGTGATTGTGGGGTAGCAGGCATTCCTGCCCTAGCTGCGTTTAAGGAAACAGAAAACGGTGTGATGTACACACAAGAAATAGGTGCCTCCCTAAGACCACAGTGAGAAAATGACTGTCAGGTGGTGTAGCCTTTCTGAGACTTTTTAAAAACCTAAGCCTCTCACTTCCCCTGCCCCCTCTTCAGCACAGACAAAACTCTCAAATTTCTCTTGCTGAGTGGAGTCAGGTGGGAACTGCATGGTTGGTTGTTTTTGCTACTTCTCCATCCAGCCCGGGCTGTCATGAACGCTCGGCAGAAAGCTGCAGAGGAAAATGGGTGGGAATCTCCTGGCTTCCGGGGTACACGGATGGTTTGGCTCAGCCCAGAGCGCTTTGAGCCACCTCTACGTAGGGAGGGAAGGGGGCTGCTAGCAGCTGGTGAGGATGCTGCTGGCATTGGGGAGATGTTTTCTGAGGACTAGGCTGTATCCCTGGCAACAAACTCAACTCTCAAGGACCAGCAGGCGGTGATTTTTGCCCACACCAAAAACCTCCAATGGAAAGCTGCTGGAAGTGGCAGGAGCTTCCCTGCTAGGATGCCCTTCCCCTCCCCTCCCGCCTGGCTTCCTCCCGCTGCAAGCCTCCTTCCTGACACGCTCGAACCCTGCTCCTCGCTGAATTCCTTCTGCCTCTGCTGGCCTCTTCCTTCTCAGAATGTCAGTAGGTGGCTTCTCTCGGGGTTCGCACACCCATTCCAGTAAGTCACCATGCTCTGCTGA
>JAQQSQ010001312.1:0-12782 GCA_028627145.1 Eidolon dupreanum
TCGTTTTAATATTCCAAGTGAGTCCAGAGAGATGCCAACCAGATAAACTAAGCATCCACTGTCTACCCAAACAGACCTTGGACACTTTGAGATGTAGTAAGTTTTCACTCTTTTCCTGCATTTGTAATCTAAGGTTAATTTCTGTTGCATAATCTAAATTACTTGATAGCAAAACTTTTTGATTGAAAGATGAGGATCTCATCTAGATAAAATATAGAAGGAAACACTTCAAGATATGAGGTAAGGGGCAAGAGATGTCCTATAAAATATACGTAGTAAGCTAGGACATGGGGGAAAACAAGGGGTTCTGTGCACCCATGGCAAGAATCGAGGGAGGGGGCAGTCTCTGACGTTCTGATGAGCGGGTCACTGGACGTGACCCTGGCCTTCTGTGACTTCATTACAATCAGTACTTAATTCATTAGATTCCTTATTGATGTTTTCTACAATAGAATTTAAAGTATCAGAAATCAGAACCCTTTATTACTTTTTCTTTAGTAGCTACAGTTAAGAAACATGGCTTTTTATTCTAGAGGCATTTGTGCTTCACACCCGGTGGTGAGTTCTCACAATCACTGCAAGGAGGAGCTGCTGAGGGTGAGCGAACTTTGTATCTCAAAATTATTGACAAACCGAAGGTCACCTTATTTTGTCCTATATTTTCTACTAGGATTTTTTAATTGTGTACTTTACATTTAGATCTATGTTAGTTCTGTGTCTAGATTCTTTTTTGTTGTTGTTGTTGCCTATAATTGCCCAGTCGTTCAAACACTCTTTGTTGAAATGACTATTTTAGACCATCCATTGTATTATCTTTGCTTCTTTGTCATAAATCAGTTGACTGTATTTACATAGGTCCATTTCTGGCATCTCTGTTCAGTTTTGTTGGTCTATTTGTCTATTATTATGCCACTATCACACTGTCTTGATTACTGTGACTTTGTAGTAAGTTTCGATGTCAGCGTGGAGTCTTCTAACTTTGTTCTTCTCCTTCAATATTGCCTTGGTCATTCTGGGTCTCTTTTCTCTCCAAATGAACATTAGAACCAGTTTGTTGATATCCACATAATAACTACCTGGTAGTTCGATTAGGGTTGCACTGAATCTATATATCTTTCCAATATCGAGTCTTTCAGCCTATTAACATGGATTAGCTCTCCATTTATTTAGTTCTTTTTAATTTTTTTTCATTAGGGTCTTGTAGATCTTTGCATATAGATTTTGTACATATTTTGTTAGATTTATACATAAGTATTTCATTTTGGGGGTAGTAAGGTAAATGGCATCGTGTTTTTAATTCCAGAATTCCATGGTGTATGGGACGGTGATTCACTGGTATTCTGCAACCTTGCTATCATTTCTCGTTACTTTGAGGAGTTTGTGTTGACACTTTGGGAATTTCTACACGGGCGATCATGTCAACTACATGCATGCAGGGACAGTTTTATTTCCTCCATCCACTATGTTTTCTTTTTATTTCCTTTACTTTTCTTACCAGATTAGCGAAGCTTTTTAATACTGTGTTGAATAAGAGTCTAAGGGGAGACATCCTTGCCTTGTTTCTGATCTGAGTGAAAAGGCATCACATTTTCACTATTAAGTATCATGTTATCTGTAACTTTCTTGTAGCTGTTCTTTAAGAAGTCATGGACATTATCTTCTGCATCTAGTTTGCTGGGAGTTTTATTATTATTTTTTTAATCATAAGTGGGTGTTGGGTTTTGTCAACTGATTTTTCTGCATCTGCTGATATGATAATGTGATTTTTTCTTTATTGGCCTGTCAGTAATTACAGTAATTGATTTTTGAATGTTGAATCAGCCTTGCATATAGTTTGGTGGTAGAGGCTATATCTACAGAAGAGAAAAAACAGTCATAAAAATATATATAAGCATATCTGGCTATAAAAATGAAAGGAAGAGTGTTTCTGGGGGAACAACCACCATTTCTGAGTGCTGCTGGGAAGTGAAATACAAAAAAAATTAAGGGAGCTCCAAGAATAAAAAACATGACCCAGAGATGTGATTATTCATCTTCAGTAATGTTCCTTACAGTGCTGGTTATAGTAAGAAAAAGTGTATATCCAAAAGTATGGTATGGATAATGTGAGGGATCCTATCCCTATATTAATTACCCTGATATCCCTATATTACCCTGATATCAAAAATGATGTTGCAGCACAGTATTTAGCAATAAGAAAAGAAGTTCACACTTAAGTTTTAGATGAGCAGGAGGAAATTACCTAATAGTATGTGTGATCAGAATTGCAAGGGACTTTTTTTTGTCATTTTGCTTATCTGCCTGTTTTAAAGATTCTACAGTGATCATGTTTAACTTGTATAACAGGAAAATGCAAGAAAGGTCCTTAGACCTCTGATCCCGCTACATAGAGATCCTGGGTGATTCCAGTAAAAACTGTCTCCGTGGACTGATGGCGCCCACAGGCAGGTGGCGGCCAGCCCAGGAGTGAAGGTGGGACGATGGTGCACAAGCCCTGTCACTTAGGGATTTTCCCACGGCAGAGCAAAGGCAGATGGGCTAGTGACCAGGGGGAGAGGCCAAGCTGAGTGAGGGTTTTATCATTTAAGTGGAAGTGACGCGAATGATGAATAGCACCATAGAACATTTCCAGGTGCGGGGCACAGATGGGACACAGCTCTGTGTCTGTGTTCCTTTCATTATTTTATTCTTTACATTCCACATTAAGTGCCAGGCAGGCACTAAACTAATTGAGGGATCGCCGCATAAATTATATAAATGTCTAACCACCGTGCTGTACACTTGAAACTAATATAAGATCATAGTAGATGTCAACTGTAATTGAAAAAAAAGATGGACTATATCAATGAAGAGGGGTAAAAAAAGAAGATCCTATCTTCCCTGGTAAAGTACGAGCGCGCAGAGCAAAAAGCATGGGTGGGAATTCGTCTTGGTGGAAGGGTGAACTCCGCGAGGAGGGACGGGGCGAGGAAACGTGCGTGTTCTCTGAGGGCGAGGTGGCTCTTTCTGGCGAATTCCGTCCCTGCTGAGTGAGAGGCTGGCGGTCTTCTGAGAGTGGGTTGGGGGTGGATCAGGCGCTCGGGGCCCTTGGAGCAGGACCTGCGAGGGCGCAGCGCGGGGGTGGACGCGAGCAGCAGGACGCAGCCGCGGGTTCCCGCGCCGCGGGCGGATCGAGGGGCGGCCTCCGCGGCGCCGGATCGTCTCGGTGGCAGTGACCCGCCACCGCGGTCCGGGCGAGCGCGTTATCAGGAGCAGGGAATCGGGTTCGGTTGTGACATTTTAAAAGGAGACTGGCAAGTACAGCTCCGTGGGCGGCTGCGGAAGTTCGGTGAGATCACGGCTCCTGGGCTCGTGGGTCCTGCCCGGAGCGTCGGTAACGCAGGAGCCGAGTTCAGCGAGTTTTATCCCCGGCTCGTGTCCCCGCGCACAGCGCCCGCCACGTACCCGTAAAACAGATGCATATTAATAAGACGGGTCTACGCAGATGCTTGCATTTGATCAAGTATCGATTTCAAGCTGAGCATCTGATTGTTTCTCTTATGTCGCTTCACATCCCCACTTCTTTTGTTATAAAATTTCTTTATTCTTATTTTTGCGTATTTTCATTTTATCTACCTTTTTTTAGTTCTATTTCTAGAAGTTGATATATTGTTGTTTAAATAATCTTAATTATTCATCAATTCAAATGATAGTTTTCTATTTCTAAATTGGTTTATTTGTATTTTATTTTTAATCTCATTTTTTTAATCCTGTTTCATCTAACCTCTTTAACTCTCCTGTTTGTTTTAACTGAAGTTCTCGTAACAAATTCTCATGAGTGAGTTTTTAATTTATTTATTGATTATTTTCTTCATTGAATGATTGGAATAATTTAAGTAGATGATGTTGCCTCTGACACCTTGTTGTTACTGTCCCCTGAGTCTAGATTCCCAGTTTTAATAAAGGTTTTTATTTATGTTACTCATTTTTAATTGACCTAGAGTGCATTCACGGGAGGTGTGTGTGTGTGTGTGTTCTGATTAGAAGCCCATTGTAGTGAATAGAGATGCACATAAATCAGAATGCTGCCAAGATAATTTCTGCTGGCATCTGGGGTACACCTGTGGGGGGCTTTGGGAAACTCATGGACTGACGAAGCTAGAAGCCAGATGACATGGAGCTGCCAAGTGAGTCTAAAATTCTATCTCAATTTTCATATTTTTTTGCATATCTGGATGTTTTAAAGGAAATTACACAATGTATATCAGGAACACCTACAACGAATTAATGCTCTCAGAGTTTGTAATGTTGGTTTCTTACTTAAACGTTAAATCGGACGCTTACTGACAGTATTGTAGCACCGTGTCCCTGTAGGTGGGCGCTTCCACGTCTGAGTCATAAACGAAGGTTCCCTTAGACCCACTCAGGTGGCGGGTGGTGCCGGCCCCTCGCCCTCCCACGGCGGCTGCGACTGTGCCATTGAGCAGCGTTCGTTGTGTGTTACTACCTTCTGACGCATCAGGAGACGTAGACTGAGAAGAAATCAATTAGCCTCAGAGGACACGATTTCCTTTGCGAGCTTTTCTCCGGGTAATTACTTTCTGAGGCTATATTCACAAATGTTGATTGTCTCTACATCTTATACACCAAATGCTAAACGATAATATAATTTTACAACTTTTTTATTAGCATATTTCAGTGTTACCCTTCAAAATCAATCTCTCTCTCTCTCTCTCTCTCTCTCACCTAGTTCATCACCTATTAGAACTGCAGGCTGGGCTGTGTGTTCTGAGAAGTGAGGCTTTGTGTGTAGCAATCAGTTTGTGGGTGTGTTAATGAAATGTGGGTGGTTCAAGTTGGAAAGAACCATTTCCCCTTTTAAACTTCATATCCCATTAAACAGTATTGAAACAAAAGGTCAGATTATTTTCCAAAGGTGACAATAATTGTTATTTTTAAAATTTTCTTTATTTTGTAGAGAGGAAAAATACTTATTTCTCTACCCTCTGAGTTCTCAGCTGAGACCCTGCAGTAGAAGACAGATTAACAAGAGTAAAGCAAACACGAGTCGGTTAACAGGTATACCTCTCGTATACCTGGGAGATGCCCAGGGCCAAGGAGTAACTCCATGGGCTGGCTTAGAGTTCAGGCTTGCATTCCATCTTAATGGGGGAAGAGGAAGGGCCGTAGGCTCTTAGTGGACAGGAAGTAATTTCTAGGGGAGACGAGTGGGCCCTAGAAGCATAGATGGAAGTAGGACAGTTTCCGAGTGCGGTGCCAGCTTCCAGTCCCCTCTCCTGTGATAAGAGTTCATCTTCCTTGGTTGATGAAAGTACTAGAGAAAATTCATGGCAATTGCTTCCTCTTGGAGGATCTGTCTTCGGGTAGATAAGGGCAGTTCAGAGAAAGCCTATCCCTCCATTGCTGTTTTTTAAGTGCTTACAGCTCCAAATAATCACTGTGCAAATCGCTGTGCATATTTGGGGACAGTGCATCCTGAGCTCCTGCAGCCATGCGTCGGGGTGGCACACTCTACTGTCCTTCACTTTCCAAGTTGTAAACACGCCGAGTGGGGGTGAGGAGCTGTGTGGAATGGGGGTGTTAGTCCAACAAAACAGTTTTCCACTGCGGAACTTCACCGTAGAAGGTTTATTTCTTGCTTCCAAACAAACAAACAAACAAACAAG
This sequence comes from Eidolon dupreanum, assembly GCA_028627145.1. Classification (NCBI taxonomy): domain Eukaryota; kingdom Metazoa; phylum Chordata; class Mammalia; order Chiroptera; family Pteropodidae; genus Eidolon; species Eidolon dupreanum. The sequence continues at coordinate 5,667 of JAQQSQ010001312.1, forward strand.
ATTATTTTGCGGTAATGAATTTAGCTTCTTATGGAAATAAAACCAGATGTGAAAAAGCAAAGCGAAGTTTTTCTCGGAGGTGTTGGCAAGTGTCTAATTAAAACTAAGAAAGACGAGGCGAGTCACAGCTCAGAGGACGAGCTGTGCTCGGTTCTCGCGTCTGTCCCGTGGTCTTCAGCTTCCACCGCCGTGCGGACTAAGTGACTTTTCTCTGCCGCACTTCCCGTGGCCCGTTTTTCTCTCTGGCTCAGCACCCCCTGCGATGGGGGCGTCCAGCGTGTCGCACAGTTATCGCCCCACTTAGATCGGAGGCTTCGGGGCTGCAGCCTTGCCCGGGCTAAATCCGATGCTCACAGTTCTCTAAACAGAGCTGCTCGCGGCCAGACTGCAGCGGTCCGCGTCGGCAGGAGGAACCGAGCCAGTGCGAAGGCGGACGGGGCCGCGGCCGCCGCCGGCCGGGGACCTGCGGGGACCTGCGGGGACCTGCTGGGCCCTGCGCCCTGGGGCGCAGGCGGCGCTTTACGGGATCAGCGCTTTAGGTTCCGCTTAACGTCTCGGCGAAGCCTGGGGTGCGTCCTGCCCGTGGAGTCTCACCAGCCCAATATCTGTAAGTTTTCTGCTTTTTAAAATGCAACGGACTTCCCACCTCTGCCTACCTCGGGCAGCTGGCTTAAAACGTTAGAGTGTGGAGTCCAAGGCTGACGGAGAGAGAAGGTGGAGTCATCTCAGCCCACGGTCTTGACTACACTGCCAAAGTGTACACAGCCGAGACTAACGGAGAGCCGTGCCAAGCAAGCGAACGACCACAAAGTATTCGTAAGGTCACATTTAAAGAAAAGAGGTATTAGCAGCTGCAGAGCTATGGCGGGAAAAGGTTTGCGGGACCGTCCCAGAGAGAATTACCCTGCAGGACAACACAAAAAATGTCAGAAGAAAATATCGAAATGTAGAGTCTCTACAACGTGTTTTTTACAAAGTGCAATGCCGAATTTCAACCAAAAATTATTGAACATTCCAGGAAACTGAAAATTGTTTCCAAATATAGGAAAACAGCCATCAACAGAAACTGACAGAATAGTGTAATGTAGGATTCAGCAAATGAGTTCAAAGCAACAGTTTTATAACTATTTATGTATAATTCAAAGAATTAGAGAAAAATATGTCCAAAGAATTAAAAGAAAATATGATATCAATAAAGAGAACATGACTCTCAACAGAGTAACGGAGACGAAAATGATAATAACTGAAATAAAAATATTCAACAGTGGGGTGCGATAGTAAATAACAATAGGAAAAATGTAATTAGCAAACTGGAAGCTGCATCTGTAGGAGTTATTATGACAATAAACCTTACAAGGAAAAAAGACAGAGATAAAAACTGTGGGTGCCTGTGAGGACGGGGTGGGTGTGAGTGTGCAGATAACAAAAGCTTAGCGACATGGGACCATATTAAGAAGTCTCACACATGCGCTTAAAATCTCAGAAGAAAATAAGAGTAAATAGAAATGGTCGGAGAGAATCATAGAAGAATAATGGCTGAGAACTGCGGAAAACATTAATAAGATTCAAGACATTCAGTAAAACCAAACTAATGTCTATGGACTGAAAATAAACCTGTGATCATCTCAAAAGATGCAGTAAATGCATCCGACAAGGTTAAATGCCCATTTGGCAAAGTGGAAATAGGAGGAAAATCCCTAGCGTAATCAATGGCCTTAAGCAGAACCCCCGAGCCAGCTCCACACTGAAGAATGGAAAACTGGCTGTCCCCTGGGTAAGGACAGGGTACCGACTTCCTCCGCTGCATTTGACATCGCACTGGGATCCCTAGCGAGTGCAGCGGGCAGGAGAAAGACATAGACATGGTGGTTAGAAGGGAAGAAACTGACCTGGAGACCACACGGCCACGTATACAGAAAACTGAGTATTCCACAGAATGGCTACTGGAAATGACAAGCGAGTTTAGTAAGGTCACAGAATACATGCCCCCCCCCATGCAAAAACGATTGTATTTCTACAGGCTAAGCCAGGGGGAATGAAAAAAATGAAATCCAAATATTCATCAATTTCCAGTTACGTCCCACAATAAAAAAAAAATACAAATAAATATATGCAAGATCTTTATTTTGAAATCTCTAAGATTTTGCTGAAAGAGGACAAAGACCACTTCAACACATGGAAAGATACACCATATTTATTGATCGGAAGACTCAATATCGATAGCGTGAAGTCTCTTGTAATTGGTCTATAGGTTCAGTGCTGTAAGAGTTCTGCCTCTCGGTTGAGCTGTGTGGTTGGCTGATGGTAACTCAGCACCGTCTTGACACAGATGCTGGCTCGCCACGCTCGCCCGGGGTGGCGAGGGTTTTCTCTCCGACTCAGACGTCTTACAGATGAGGAAACTGAGCCTCGTGACTAACGGAATAGTCCGCGAAAAGGCACATTAGCGAGACTCAAAAGAGAGTCAAACTTTCCCGACGTTCATTTCAGTGGTGGGACTTTACAAAACAACCACTTAAAAAAAATGTAGTAAACCCCGGGACATTTATATTTTAAACGTTTTTAAGCGTGCAGTTCAGCAGCGTTAAGTGTGTTTATGTCTCTAGAATGTTTTCTTCTTGCAAAACTGAAACTCTACACCTATTGAGAAAATCTCCCCTTTTCTCCCACCCGCAAGCCCTGGCAACCACCAATCCACTTTCTGTTTATGACTAGTTTAGATACCTTTTGGGGGTTAAATTATGCTTTAGGATAGCCTCTATGCTCATACTCAAGATTTGCTTAAAGTGTTAAGGAGTCAAAAGTTACAAATTTGACGGTGTCAGCCAGTGTCACAGAGAGTTAGTTTCTGGCTTTTAGCTCACTTTAACCCATGTTTACAGCAGAGGTCCTTCGTGCCAAGCACCGGGCCAGGTGTCACGGGGGCCACAGCAGTGGGTACCCCTCCTTGAAGTGGCCTGCCATGTGGTGGAGAGGACGATGGTGTGAAAACTGCCATTAGCGTGAGGGCGAGATCGTCACACCGGAGACTCGTGGGGCCGTGGACAGCAAGGAGGGGCAGAGACGCAGCTTTCAACGAGACGAGGGGAGATGACAGAGAAGAGCGGCGATTAGGTAGGCCGTGAAGATTTCTAAATTTGGTGACAAGCAACGTGACAGAACTTAAGCCCACTGAGTTTTGTCTTCGGAGAACCAAATCGCATTCGTGATCCAGCAGGTGAACCCTCTTCTTCCCAACAAGTTCAATGGAAAGAGTCTTCAGTGGCCAGGTGTGATGCTCGTAACACCCGCTTGCGTTTGGGCAAAAACAAATCAATGCCAAGCCCAACGACAGGGAGACACGCACCATCTTTCTCCGTGGAGAGGCATTAGATATTTGTTAAAAACAGGGTCCCATATATGTAATAACTAGGGCTAGATGCTCTTTGATTTGATGTTATTTTATAGAAATAATGTTAGTTAAGAGATGTTTTGTATATGGGAAGAATCGATTGTATACACCGGATCAGAGTAGCTTCAAAAGATGAAAAATGTGATTAATGCGCTTTGAGGAGAATACTCACATCGTCAGGACCAGGTGAATCAAACCCAGTGGGTTCCATACGCGGATTTTCGAGTTCAGTTTCTGGAACCTGGTGAGTGCTCAAAATCTCAGCGATGAATCATTAGCCATGAACAGTGCTTTCCATGTTTTCCAGATGGCTTTAAGTGACGTTAGTGGCAAGCTTGGGGTAGCACACCCACACCTGAAAAGGGAGTCATGAAACCAGACACGCGAAACTGATAGCTTTGACAGGCAGTCTAGGAAGAGGCATGCGCTTTATTGATATTATTGGAACGTCCTTTTTTTTTTTTTTTTTTTTTTATCTTAAAGTCATTTCAACATGTAGTTCAAAGCCAACTAAATAGTTTGAATTGTTTTTTACTCTGGCCTCAACGGTGACAGATTAAAAATGCACATTGCACAAGATCTGTTCGTGGGGTAATTAGGAGCTGAGTGACTATAAACCTTTAGACCTTTGAATAAATATGCTCCTTCATCAACTCTAAAGACATTATACTTTAGACACACACCATACGTCAGCATTCTTTGAAAATAAATCATCATGTGTTCCTGAGCCATCGGAAAATAATTAACCATGTACTAGCTAAGTGGTATAAAAAGCCGAAAGCAGAAAAATCAATAAATAATGAGAGGCAGCAAAGCTCGCTTTGCCGCATGGCAAATTTAAGCCTCTTCTCTAAGTGGACAGACCAGCCCGTTGTACTTACTGCTAATTAGTTGTCTGCCAACCGCATCCTATTGGGTTGGGGGAGGGGCTTCATCATTACCATCATCATGAGTGTTGCATACACATGTGAAATCGTTTTTGCACTTCGAAGTGGTTGTGATTCTTACCTTTTCCTCTGTTTTATTTGTTCCTTTTTTCCTTCTGCTTATTTGTTTTAGTTGTAACTGCTTCGTCATCAATGTACAGTACACCAACCGCTGATGGGATTTGACAATTTTCAGCTTTCAGTCTGTTCTGCTTGTCATTTTGCCCTCAGAAATATGTATCTTATTGTCATTGTCCTGTGGAAGTGTAGAGTCACAGCCAAAATGTAGCCCCTGAATAGGGAGGTGGTGAATGTGGGTGACGTCATGGTTCCTCAGGCTCTGAAATGCTCTGATTCTACAGGTAACCTTATGAGAAAAGGTGTTCCTTAACTGGGTATGCAGATTAACTTTTTGTTCTCTCTCTCATCTGTGCTTTGTTTCCATTCAACTTAATTTGAAAATGTTTTAAGGTGGCTATTATTAGTATATGCACTCACAATGGAGAAAAAAGGATTGTACTCAAATTAAGTCATCTAGGTGCATCTATTTGCAAATTAGTCATCACTGTGTCCCAGGAAAAATTCGAGATGGCCTTCTTTGGTTCAGCAGCGGTGGTTAGCAAAGGTCACCTGAGGTGGAGGAAAGAGCTAGAATGCTGTGTGGCGTGCTGGGGAGGGTCAGGGGTGCCCAAGCCCACCTTCTCCACTCCTGTGCCTTTACCGCGAGTGATCCATCCCGAAAACTAAGAATTTACCGCATCACGACAATGGAGCTATTTGTGATATTTTCCTTCTATTTGCACAGTTAAGAAGAAGTTGACCATAGTAGGTATAAGAATTGGGAAAAATAGAGATGAGCTAGAGGATGAGAGGGGAGAAAGTGAGAAAGAAAGAAAGTGGGCTCTTCACGACGGCCTTTACATTTGGTTCTGATCCTAGTGACCCAACCACAAGAGAGACCTGTTCTGGTATAGGGGTCACAGCCACAGGAAAGTCCTCCTCCCGTTCCTCAGAGAGGACATAGGGCCGGAGTCCAAAGGAGCCTTCTCACACGGAGGGCACTGAGCACAGTCTTCAAAGTGAAGTGTGGCCATTACTTGCCAGGACATGGAGACTTCCTAAACGTTCCAAGCAAGGACATTTTTAAGGGACTCAAGTTTGGGAACCTCAGACCTCATAGGTCCTTTTGCTAAACCCAGGCAGGCTGCGAAAGCTCTTATAATTTAGTACAGAAGGTTGTATTTGTAGTTTTAAAAAAAATTTTTAAAGCCTTATGGATTCTTGAAATATAAAAGCAATTTTTTAGTAGAGTATGATGGGGTGGTCAGTGCAGTCTTTAAAATATAACAATACGGTACATTAGGATAAAATAATGTGATGTCAGAGAAAGAGTGTGTGTGTGTGCACGTGTGTGTGAGTGCGTATGTGCATGTGTGAGTGTGTGTATGTGTATGTGTGTGTGAGTGTGTATGTACATGTGTGTGAGTGTGTGCATGTGTGTATAAGTGCACATGTGTGAGTGTGTGTATGTACCTTGTGCGAGTATATATGTGCATGTGTGTGTATGTGCATGTGTGTGTGCATGAGTGTATGTGCGTGTGTGTGAGTGTGTATGTGCATGTGCGTGTGTGTGAGTGAGTGAGCATGTGTGCGTGTGTGCGCACGTGTGTGTGTGCACATGTGTAAATGTGTGTGTGCATGTGTGTGATGGTGCACAGACAGGTGGTGTCAGCTGACTAAGGAAAGGCAGTGTGAAAACACAGCCCCCAAGGCACGTGAGGTCGAAACCGAGACTGTGTCGCAGCCGCCCTGTCTGGACAGTTACTAGCTGCGTGTGGACATTTCAAGGTAAATTAACTAATAATAACTGAAATTAAGGACTTCGTGCTGCCGTCGCCCTCATCGTTTCCGAGGGCTCAGCAGCCACGTGTGCCCAGCGCTGCCCGGAGCACAGGGCGGAGCCAGAGCGTGTTCGCCCCGCGGACGGGGCCGCTGGAAGCCACGGGTCACGGGGAGCGGTGGCCCGTGTGTCGCCCCTGCCAGCGACCTTGACCTCGGCTGGGGCAGCGGCGACCTTGACCTCGGCTGGGGCAGCGCCGAGCCTCTCTTGCTCTTTGACGAGGATGCGTGTCGTCTAATGTCACAGGTGTGCTGTGCCACACGCTCGGGAAGATTCATGCACTTGCAGCTACTTTGAGCACATGGTGCGGTTGAGACTTTGACGAGAATGCAAGACATGGGCATTCGAACAGATTTGGAAGCTATACCTGAGCAAAAATGTTCGAAATTGACCTTTCCCTCAGGCCTTCTCTTTGTAGAATGGGATATTTCTGAATTTATCACTTTTTTTGTAGAATCAGAAAAACCTGAGCATTGAATTTCAACATTTGCACTAACATCATTCATAGTTTACAATAAAAATGCAATACTGGCTTTTAAAATTAGGCACCGAGTCCTCTCATCTAAATGGATAATTCTTTGATTTGCTATTGACTCATGTTCCTTGATTGAATTTTGTCGCACATTAAAGGTGGTATGATGTATTCCAATTCGATACAAATTGTACTCATTTATTCTTAGAGAAATTGTTTAAACTTTCCATGAGTTGTTATGAAAATTAGTTATTTCTGAATATTTAGCAATGAAGTCTCATTTTGAAAGGTACAAATACATTTAATTAAGAATATTAACAGTGATTAGAATGAAAAGCTTTCATGAGTCTGGCAAAGTAACTCAGGCAAGAGCAGTTTTTAGATTGATACATTTAAGAAATTTGAAATATCATTTATAATAGAAAAT
>JAQQSQ010001313.1:0-12777 GCA_028627145.1 Eidolon dupreanum
GTGGTTCCTTTCTTCTGCTTGATACATTCTGAACCCCTTCTGCTATTGAACCCCTCTGTTGAAACTTTCAGTTGTATTATTGTTTTACTTCATTTCTATGATTTCTGTTGAGTACTTTTTCTGTTGAGTTCTTCTTCATATGTCTCATAAGTCCCTTAAGCTATCCTCACTCTTTTTTCCTTTTTACTGCTTTGATTAGATGAATTCTACTGACTCTGAGTTGACTGACTTATTATTATTATTATTTTTTGTTTGTTTTAGTCTGCTCTTGAAATTTCTGTTGGATCTTTCAATTCATTGATTATATTCTTTAGCTCTAAGAATTCTACTTGGTACTTCTTAATATTTCCTATCTCTTTGTTAAAATCTTCATGCTGTTCATGCATTGCTGTCCTGACCACGGCAAGCATCTTTATGACCATTATTTTGAACTATTAGTCGGATAAATCACTTATCTCCCATTTATTAATGGTTTTCAAAGTTTTTATCTTATTCTTTGCTTTGGAATATGTTTTCTTGTTTCTTCATTCTTCTTGAATCTCTGGGTTGATTTCTGTGTATTAGATTAAACAGCCATACTTTCTAGTCTTGATACAGTAATCTCTTGGAGAAGATGAAACTTGTCAATCAGCTTGGCCGAAATTCCTAGTTGCCTCTCAAACCTTTGCGATTGTCCAAGCTGCTGCCTTTGTTCTTACTGTCTCCCAGTAATCAAGGGTGTGCCAAGACTCACCAGTGTCTCAAATGGGAGAATTACAGTGAGCATATAGATGCAGGCTGATGAGAAGCTGGAGGCTCAGGCATCTGGGAAAGAATGCAGTTAAACCACCTCCTGAGAAAAACTGGGAGACGGACATTTTTAGCCTGTTTCTTCTGTGCTGAGCCCAAGTGCATAGCCATAGGGGGCTCCTGCCCCATTTAAAAACTGCTTTATTTGCTATAGTCCTTAGGAACTCATGAATATAAGACCTGTTGTCTATCAGAGCTAGGTGATTTGGGGGCCCATCCATCATGCAAAAGCCTTAAAAGCTGGGGCACTAAATGTGCATTCCAAAGCCTTTGCTCCCCAGAGAGAAGCTGGGAGTTGAGAGTCATTTCCTGCTTATATGGTGCTGTATTAGGGTTGGGATTTATGGCAAGGGTTTGTCTCAGCTTTTTCTATACATTTCAATGTGGTTATTTTCTCAGTCTCCCTGTGTGTAAGGTTGCTCAGCTAGATTCTGAATTTCTCTCCGAGGAAATCGCTCCATTTGTCACCGTACATTCTATGCGTCCATGGAAGGAGGGACATTCAGGAGCTTCCCATGTCTCCATTTGGTCAAGAATCTCCTAGCCTAGTACTTAACCATAATCACCTATGAAACTTTTAAATAATATGGCCTCTGGCTCACCCAAACCATCTGAATAATCATCTTTGGGAGTGGGTTCCAGCTTGTGTGTATACTTTTTATAAAATTCTTTGTTACCTTGATATGGCGTCAGATTTGAGAATCACTAATCTGGGCCCCATCATCCTTTGTCACTGCTCGGCATGATATGTTGTGCTGTGATCTTCTGTCCTAATCACACTTTCTATGGCAGAGGGAAACTCTGCCTTTTGTCACAGTTCTGACTAGTTTTATGGAGTTAGTCTTTTGAGCCTTAGTGGGCCTCGAGGGCTTTACATGTAATTCAGAGTCCATGGAACATCTGAGACTCTTCTCCAGAACAACCTCTACTCTCAGGCAAGAGTAGTCTCTGTCCTGCACTGGTAAAAGCAGGGTCCGGTCAGTTAAGCCTTTCCTGATTCTGGCTTATCCCTTTGCCTATCTAATATTGCTAACCCTGCTGTGAAGCAAGAAGGTGAGAAATCCATTTTGTATTCTGATGTCTATAGAGAACAGATCTAACACCTTAAAACTTTGTAAAACTTCTTTAATACAACCTCCCAAGTTTCAGAAAAATTTTAAAGATATCTGTGTTGAAATTCTTTATACTTGCTTACTATAAAAACTTCGATTACTCATACTTTCATGAATATATTGTAATAGAGAAATTTAGGGAGTGCCGAAAACAATCAAATGGATTTTTACCTGTGATCCCTGAATTTCACGATGGAAAGTGTCTGCAGTTTCTTTGACTAAAGTAGTTAATGCATCATGTTCAGGTGATGATCTTGAAATTTCTTGCTCTATGTCTAAATTAATTCCATCCATATATTGTTTTTTGGACAAGTTAACTTGTTGAGCTATCCAGGATGCTCTGAAAGTAGGATTAATGATTTTCTTTAAGGATACATCTCCTATGGAAGAAATACACACCTTCTGTACATATATGCTTTTCACAGTTTAACAACATTTACTTCACAAACCCATTTCAAAGAGATCAAAATGTCCTTAAAACATATCATTATTTTCAAATACTAAGCTCCCAATTTAAGTTTGCCAATTGCAGAAATCATATAACAAAATAAGAAAAAGTCATTATTCATTCATTTCCAAAATAACCATTATGAATAATTAGTAAAATCATTCTCAAGTGATTAGCTAAAGGTGATCATGCTAATTAAGCTAAAGGTGATCATGCTAATTAAGAGTCACGTTTTGCTGAAAACCATGCAGTAGTTTAAGTTTTAACAATACCTGTATCTGTGAAATGAATTAAACAGTATCCAATCTTAGGATGCTAAAAAATATGCCACATGAACATGAAAAGGAAAGTTTTGGATAGTCTAGATAGCAAACAATGCAAGTAAACTTACCAATTCTCTAGACACGTCTGGTAAAAACTGTCACTCACCTTTTAGCACTACTCTGGCTCCTTTTGAATGAGCATAGCACATAAGTTCTGAGTCATAATTGTTAAAAAGTACCACAGTTGTAATCCATGACCAATCATAAAATTTCCAAGTTTTGCCACCAACATGAAACACGAAGACCTGCCAGAACAAGATAAGCACCATCATGCCAACGACTCATAATAACATTAATTAAATACTTACCATATATCTGGCACTGGTGGGCACTGAAAGTACAAGACATAAGGGTGGGGGTCCCAATATAATTGGTGGCAGGAGAAATTAGCCAGCCTGTAAAGTTCAGAAGGGTAGGCTAGGAACAAATAGCAGCAACTGCCAAGGTTTGAAGGCACAGAGAGAGCATGGTGGTTGTATAACTAATGCTGAGCATGGCTGAGGCCTAAAATGGAGAAGAAGCAGGAAGTGGAGGGAAGGGTTGAATCATAAAGGCACTGAAAGCCCTCTTGAGAAAATATATTTCATCCCAAAGGGAATGGTTTTAAAGGAGAATTTACATGTTTGCTTAAAGTTGCTAAAGGTCTTAGAAATTGTTAGCTGAGTAGAAGGAAAAGTTACCAAAAGACATGTTTTTACCAGCCTTCTGGGTGGCTTTGAGGTGCCTAAACCAAGGGGCTGCGAGTGTAGGAAAGCAAAGGTTGTCAGAACATCCTGCCCTCCAATGTGCTGCTGGGTGCTGAGATTGCTTCTCACGGGATCCTCATTCTCTTGGAAACCAGCGGGTCTTGTCACTCAAGGAGTAGCTCCTCATCCCAGCTCCTCGCTTTGTAAGGCCAGACTGAGCTGCAGTCACAGCGGGGTTATGAAAGAAGCTTGTGTTTGGAGGCAGCTCTGGGTTTGAATATTTGCCTGCCTCTTGTAGGCTGGCACTTGTGAGACGTGAGACGAGTTACTCAACCTCTGTGAGCCCCAGTTTCCTCATTGATGAGATGAAGAAATCCGTAAACAGAAAGGCCGTCAGCGAGTGGTGGAAGTTGATTTCAGCACCCACAGCACTCTTTTTAGGGCTGGGCCCTACTCTAACTTGTCATCGGGCTTGAGAAGCAGACCCAGAGGGGCAGGCGAGAGGCGCTTACCTCGAAGTCCGGACGGTGGCGGATGGGTTGGCACAGCGCTGGATCCTGGCACGGGCAGTTGGCCGCGACCGGGCCTGGGAGCAGCAGGAGCAGCGGCAGCAGCAGCAGCGGAGCGATCCCTGGGGCGCTGAGCAGAGGCCTTGCCAGAAGGCTCAGGCGTCTAAGCAGTTGACTGGACATGCTTGTAAAGTCCCCCGGCATGCAGCTGGAGAGGGACTTTCTTGAAGATACAGGCTGGGTGGGGCCTATCACAAGGTGGAGGGTGGGGCAGGCTGGGAGGTTCTTTTGCTCAGTCGCTGGAGGGGCTGGGCGGTAGACACGATTGAGAATGTGTGGGCTGGACATAGGAGAAAGGCCCTGGTGAATGTTTACCCCAGTGGGCCAGTGCCCCCAGGGTACCTCTGACCACTTGACTCAATAAAGTAAATGTCATCTGTACTAATTATATCCTCCACACACACACTGTAACTCTCTTTGGCTTATTATGTTGTATAATCCTTGTGGAGTTTGAAGGGAGAGGGAGACCCCAGATGGAGGAGTAGGGATTCTTGGAAAGGATGACTGGGCAACATGGTTGCAATGGCCAAAAGATTTTTAAGATACTGATATCCATTCTCAGTTAGCATGGCAGTTTGAATACAGTCACCTAATTCTATTTTCTCATATGCTTAACCTCTGTAAAACCCGAAGCCCACAAGGTCCAGTAAATGCCAACAGCAAAATTTTGGACACTAGAAAGTAAGTGCCCCAGGCCCCAACAGTGTAGTTAGGAAAGAATAAAGAAATAAAATGGAGTTGTCATAACCCAGCAAACAATATTATTTAAATTAGAATGGCTGAATCATGAATCATAGATGATGACGATGATGATGATTTTGGCTAGTCTGAGAACTTAAACTTAACTTTTTAGTTGCTCATCAATGTTGGGGGATATGCATAAATCCTATAGATAACTTTCTGAAGGACTTAGGAAATAATGTTTATGTATCCAGATCACCTGACATTCATTATCCAGACCCACCATCTGGAAGGTCACCATCTCAGATCAAACCAGAGGCTAAGAACGCAGGACTAGTTCTTCTCAAGAACGTACTTTTTACTATAAGAATTTTCACCTTTTCTTTGTTCTTCAGAACTCTCTGAGTATTAACTGGTAGTGTTTCCAAATTTGGAAATCTTATGATTCATGAATAAAACTTTGTCACTTAATTCTAGCAAAGCCTCCTGACTTATTTACACTTGGTCAATATTTATGGTGTCAGAAGTCACAGAATCGAAGAACCCAGTGCTTCAATTCTAGGGCCTCTGTTGGATTCCAGCAAAGTACCTGCTTGAGCCCTTTGTCTCTGTCATCTATGCAACAGCTCTGGGATTCTAGTAATGAGTTCTGTGGGTTTTGAGACTTCCTCCTTCATTGAAGTTCAGATGTTTTGTAAATATAAAATAATTTAAAACTCTAATGGTTGTTCAGGAAAACTTTTAAATCCTCCGCAATCCCTCCCCCACCTTAAATTAAAGGATTCCAGTCTCTCAGGGACAATGGAATGCATGCTTAGATAGATATGCAGAAGCATCTAAAAGATGATTTCAAAAAACAGCTCTAAAATAATTCCTGAGCAGATGCTTCAAAAAAAAAAATTTTGTCTCTTGCTTGAAAGATGATGAGATTTTTTAAATTTAATAAGTTTATGATTGTAAATTTAGCAAAATTGGAATTGAAGATTCAGAGACTGATAGGAATAAAAAAAAAAAGCCTTCTCTCTGAAGCCAAATAAAACTATGAACGCAGAGGGTAAGAAGCAAACTAGGGATGGTGTAGTTGGGGTAGATCAACCTATGATGTCACTTGAGTTACAATCCAGCTCTTTGAGGAATTGAGAGCAAATGTCCTTATTTGTAAATCCAGAAAGCAGCTCTAGAAGCAGTTTAAACCTCAGCTATCTTTATCTTCCTCAGTTTCTAAGACTGAAAAAAAATGGCTAGGTGAGAAATTTTAAAAGAACAGTGAGCCAAAAAGTTTCCTTTGCATAAGCAGCTTCCCCCTCCTTAAAATTAAAACCATTTTTTTTCAATTATAGTTGATATACTATATTGGTGTCAGGTGTACAACATAGTGACTAGACATTTATGTAACTTATAAAGTGATCACTCCATAAATCTAGTACCCATATGACACCATACATAGTTATTACTATGTTATTTACTATATTCCTTATGCTGTATTTTACATCCCCATGACTATTTTTATAACTGGCAATTTGTACTTAATCACTTCCCCTTCTTCACCCACCCCCAACCAATCCCATTTGGCAACTACCAACTGGTTCTCTGTATCTATGAGTTTGTTTCTGTTTTGTTTATTTTGTTCTTCAGATTCCACATATAAGTGCAATAGTATGGTATTTGTCTTTCTCCATCTAATTTATTTCACTTAGCAAAATACCCTTTAGGTTCAACCATGTTGTCACAAACAGCAAGATTTCATTCTTTTTTATGGCTGAGTAATATTCCATTGTACATATGTACTATCTCTTTTTTATCCATTCATCTATCAATGTTGCTTCCATATTTTGGCTGTTGTAAATAATGCTGTAATTAACATAGGGATGCATATATGTCTCGAATTAGTATTTTGGATTTCTTTCGATAGATATTCAGAAGTGGAATTGTCACATGGTAGTTCTATTTTTAATTTCTTGAGGAACTTCCATACTGTATTCTATAGTGGTTATACCAATTTACAATCCCACCAGTAGTTCACAAGGGTTCCATTTTCTCCTCACCCTCACCAACACTTATTGTTTTTTGATTTACTGGTGATAGCCATTCTGACAGGTGTGAGGTGATATATCATTGTGGTTTTAATTTGAATTTCCCTGATGACTAGTGATGTTGAGTATCTTTTTATATGTCTGTTGGCCATCTCTATGTCTTCATTGGGGAAATGTCTATTCAGGTCCTCTGCTTATTTTTTTAATGAGATTGTTTTTTTGGTGTTAAGTTGAATGAATTCCTTATATAGTTTGGATATTAACTCCTTACCAGATGCATATTGGCAAATATCTTCTCTCAGTCAATAAGATGTCTTTTCATTTTGTTGATGGTTTCCTTCACTGTGCAAAAGTTTTTAGTTTGATGTAATCCAATTTGTATATTTTTTGTTTTCCTTACCTAGGGAGACATATCTAAAGAAATGCTACTAACAGCAGTGTCAGAGAGTTTACTGCCTATGTTTTCTTCTAGGAGTTTTATGGTTCAGGTCTCACATGTAAGTTTATTCCTTTTGGGTTTATTCTTGTATATGGTGCAAGAAATTGATCCAGTTTCATTCTTTTGCATGTATGTGTCCAATTTTCCCACCATCATTTATTGATGAAATTGCCTTTACCTCATTGTATATTCTTGCCTACTTTGTCATAGATTAATTGACCACATAGGCATGGGTTTATTTCTGGGCTCTCTATTCCATAGATCTATGTGTCTGTTTTTATGCCAGTATCATGCTGTTTTGATTATGGTAGCCTTATAGTATAGTGTGATATCAGGTAGCATTATACTACCAACTTTGTTTTTCTTTCTCGAAGTTGTTTTGTTTATTCGATGTCCTTCATGGTTCCATATACATTTTAGGAGGATTTATTCTAGTTCTATGAAAAATGCCATTGGTATTTTGATAGATATTGCACTGAATCTGTAGACTACTTGCAGTAGTATCCCCTTCCTTAAAAATTGTTTGTCAAAGAAAAACACTAATTTTAAAAGTCTTCTCTAAATTAGTAAAAGCCTTAGCAAACTGAACAAATAAACTGAACTTATTCAACTATTATAAATTAGTGGGGTTTTACTTTATTTTATCTGTCTCATGGATGAAATTTTTAAATGAAAATATCAAGTCTCTGGTTGTCTGTCTATATACATGTAGGTATGTTTACCTCTGGAGGATATTACTAGAATTGGTTTATAAAGAGCTCTGTTAAATTGGCTTACAGGGATTAAGTGCTTACATAAAAAGTCTCAAAAATATAATAGAAACTAATCCAAATGCTTTTTCATGATCATATGACCTGGGAAAGTATTTGATATTAAAGCTAGTTTGAGTTTGGTTTGGTTAAATAGGCAGTCTTTACAGTTATCAGATTTAAGTATAATGCTTTTATTCTACCTACGTTTATTAGTCAATTAAGTTTATGATATCTCTGTTGCAAAATTTGTCAGCCAGAAAAATAACTCAGTATGATGCAATTTTCATGAGTAATTGAAACATGATTATTAACAACTAATAAATAAAATAAATGTAAGATAAAAAGATTTTTTAAGGTAAACTCTTTAGCAATAATTATACTTATGCTTACAAAAATATATGGCTTCCCAAACCTCTTTGGTTACTTGAAACTTTAAAATTTTGCTAGCTAAATTAAAGGATGGATGATCATTGAATATCTAAATCATTTACAAATAAGATAAAATACTAAAACATTAATTGCTAAATAAGTCTAAGTTCACTTATTTTGACTTTTTATGATAGGTAAACTAAAAGATAAATTTAGATATATTAATGAACATATGTAATTAAAACTAATTAGAATAATAAGAGAAACAAACAACTTTGAATACAAGGAAGTAATACGTTTTCAGTAAAAGAAAGTATAAGGTATGAAAATGCATGTTTTGAAGACATTAAAAGAAAGTGGTTTATCCTAAAGTAAACTGGCTATTTCTAAATGGGTAAGAGAACAAGAGATATCTTAAAATGGGCTAATAATGTTGTAAAAGGTTGGTGAAAAGGAACCGTAAGAAAGAAAATGTTATGTGTGGTCAAGCTAAATAAGATTAAAATGAATTTAAGGAATTTCAATATCAAAAGTAAGTTGATGCAAGATTAGTTTGATTCTCTGTTAAAAGGACAAAATTTTTCAGTATAATTGGTATGCTATTAATAAGAGATTATAAAGGGAAAGAAAAGATTTTGTGTTTTATTAAAATGATTTCCCATGCTCTGTATCAGGATGTTGGTTCCTTTATTAACCACATCTTCTTAATATTAAAAGAGCTAAATTTTGCTTACAACTATTTAACTTTCTGTATTGTCTGCAAAGTCTTTCATTGTCACCATGATTAAAATGGATAACTAAATATTATGTCACAGTGATCTATGATGCTATTTGACCAAGTGCTTTATATGTTTGATATTTTTCGATAAACTTTCCAAATTTCAAAAATTAAATGAGTCTTGTTCTGAATCTGAAAATAACTTTTAGATTTTTAAGGATATCTGACACATTTGAAAGTTTCTCTCTCTCTCTCTCAAATATAAACAAATTAAGCATATTTGCTATGCTAAAGTTACATGGGAAGCATTGTCAAATAAGCAATAATAATTATGCTGCATTTGTGTGCATGTGGTATTGTTATTACAATACATATTCTAGAAATTATATAAAACTTCTAAAAATCTAAAAATGTCCTGATACAGTGTTATCATAAAATGCTGTATGTTGCAGAGAAAAACAAATTTCTTTGTCAAATACATTGTAATCAGATCTTTAACTATGTATGGCACATTAAGTCTCTTCATTTACAGTGTCATGGTCTTACTCTGATATTTTTTACAACTCATCCTCAGAGAGGTTCATGGAGAGGACTCTGACACTTTAAAATACAGATTTCTGATAAACTTCCAGATCATAACATTGTACTGGGTGAGAATTTGTAGAACTCTAAGAAAAAACTGGATTCATCAAACTGCTAACAAAAAGATCAAGATCAACAATTAATAACATGGGACTGAATGAAATGAGCATAATTATAATTTTTAACTTTCTTTGAAACAATGCTGGTTTTTTTTAAATTTTTATTTTCCTAGATATAAGAATTTTTTTTTCTCCTAAGCTACCTATGACCTACAGCAATTTGATAAATTACATCTTTGTAAGCAGAATTAAAACATTTACCTTTCCTCCCTACTTGATCCCTCTAGAAATCAGAAATTTTCAGTGAGTATTCTTACTTTCATGGCAATATTGTTATTTGCATAAATTCAAAATGGATCTGTTCTCCTTATAACAAGAAACAATTGGAAGAATTGGTTATATAACCAAGGCTTTCACTGGAATGTCGTATTTGAGAGAGATATGGATAGACTCAGTTGTAATGTAACTAGACAACTTTAAGAACTTTATGAAACTAAGATTGATTTATGAAAGCCAATAAAACCCTTGGAAATATCAGCCTGTTACCTTGCCCACAGGAGTCTCAGCAGCTTTACCAGGTGAGTAAACAAGATCACTTCCTGGCAGGTGTGACCTCAAGATATTTTGGGGACTTCAAAATAGAGGAATTCACCCAAATCTACAGGTGTTGCAGGCAGAGTCTAATGACAAGTTGTTGCCTTAGCTTTTCTGGCCTCGAGAAACCTTTTGAAGTACAATCTGAAGATACCTTATGAAAAATCTTAGCAAAGCAGATTTATATGGATAATTACTATTCTTGTTGCTCCTATGTAATTAACAGACCAAGTTGATTGAAAGTAGACTTATTTTGCAAACAAATTTTTCTTAATTTGGCTATCTTTGGTAAAAATTAGGGTAATTTTGGAGAGAAAAATTATGTTTTAGTAATACAACTTTGTGGATGTTAGATTCTAGTGCTGTTCATTGTTTACCTGTAAACTGGACTGGATCCTGACTTTTTCTAATTTCTTCCAATATCTGATTTTTCTCCCTATCCTTTAACTTGAGAACAAGATCATTAAGAAAAAAAACTGTCCTTTTTTTTCATAGCCATCTAAGCTAAAATGGGACAGTTTGATATAAACTTCAGAGAAATCACCACAGCAGTTAAACATGGGCAATCTTTGTGCCTGTTGCAGAAAAATCACCAGACATTTAAACTGCAAACCAGGAGAATCTGTCAGATTGTCACCGCCTGCTTTCACTCCATCTGAAACAGTTCCAAGCCTGACACCTAGAAATCTTTTTGACTAGCTGCCTTAAGAACTCAGAAACTGAGATTATAGTCAGATTCACTTATTAACCATGTTTTTCTTTTGTTTTCATAGAGATACCACTTACTAAATACCTGATTACTTGCACCTAGGCCCCAGTTTTGGACACCCACCTGCATCGTTGCCTCCTGAAATGAGACACAGCTGTTTAACTGGATCGACCTGTTCTCAAGGCTAAAACTGGTTTCCATAACTGATATATAATAATGTCTTAATGAAACTTTTCCTAATGTTTCAGCCCAAATTTTCAAGTTGGCAACAACATCCAGCTGGGTAAAAGATTCATTTATGACAAACATGTCTCTAATCTATTTCTTCCCTTTAAGAGACATGATGGACCCAAGGAAGGCTTGCCACCTTGACATGGGGGGATGCTAATGCTTGCTTGTTTGATCTATGATGTTTTCTAAGGAAAAGTCTTGATCAAAAAGGAAAGGAGGAAATAATGAAGAAACAAAAAAGAGTCACTATAGCCAAGGTAACAAGATTACTTAAATCAGAATGGGCTGAAACATGAGGAATAGATGTTATTTTACTTTAACTAGGACTTAAACATTTAAATTTTTCAGTCATGAGTCAATGCCTGGAGTTATATATAAATCCTGTAGATGAATTTCTGAAGAACTTAGGAAAGAATGTTCATGAGAAAAACTTAGGAAAGAATGGTTACATATTTAGACCACCTGACATCCATTATCCAGGCCACTCAACATCTGAAGGATTCCCATCTCGGAGCAAACCAGAGGCTAAGAATGAAGGACTGATCTCCTCAAAAATGTACCTTATAACGATAAGAATTTTCAACTTTACTCTTTTCTTCAGGGCATTCTGGATGTTACCTGGTAGTTTTTCCAAATTTGCAAATCTGAAGATAATTGAATAAAACTTTGTCATTTAATTCTAGTGAAGCCTCCTGATTCATTTACACTAGGTCAACAAAGGAAAGCAGAGAAAAAAATTAATTTATAGAATCTTCAAAATTGTTCATTACTGCAAGAGGTACCTCAGGAATTAGGGGTATGGGGCAAGATGTTTGAAAATAATAGGGAATAGAGAAAAGCTGCAAGACGCAAGACTTCTACCTAGGAAAGTATAAAACATTGTGAAAAATGTTAAAGGGCTAAGTAAATTGAAATTGCAATTAGGCAAGAGAAAGAAACAAAAATCAGAAAGGAAGAAGCAAAATTGTCTCGGTGAGCAGATGACATGAATATATATGTGTGTGTAATATATATATATATATATATATATATATATATATATATATATTACAGAAAACCCCGAAGAACCCACCGAAAAACTGTTAGAACCAATAAAAAATTTCAGTAAAGTTGCAGGATACAAAAATCAACATACAAAAAACAATTGAGTTTCTACACACTCTCGTTTTCTTTTTAAAATTCAAAGTTTATTGGATTTGACACACTAAAAGGCATTCTTTTCCAAGTCTCAAAACAAGTTCTCAGAAAACCATGAATAATATGGGATGATATGATTTTTATATTAGCAACTATTGAGTTCAATATGATTTGTGATCTCGCAACAAAAAATGGAATAAATCTAAAGACAGTGGTCCAATGGTCTAAACTTGTGGATTACAGCTTCATTGAGAGTACTGCGTTTTACTACAGGCACATGATGTGAGAGCATCAATGGTTTTGACCAAATCCTCACACTAGTGGTCTATGTTCCTCTGCTCATCAACATCAGGATTCTAGATGAAAAGAACATTTGAAAGCTATTTGTGTCTTTAGGGATTCTCCTGTTTCAACATCAATAGGCATAATAATTCTTTTCATGATTATAAAAGATAATGGATACTATCGACCTCATGAAATAATGACAATTACAGTATTACTTACATAATATGAGTTTAAATTTGTTTTAAACCTACTATACACAAA
>JAQQSQ010001314.1:0-12777 GCA_028627145.1 Eidolon dupreanum
GGATGCAGAAGAGGACACACCATGTGTCAGTCCCCTGTGCCCAGCCCAAGCAGGCTGGGTGTCGGGCAGAGCGTCCCACCGCTGAGGGTGCCCGGGCAGGCGGGGGTGGGGGACAGGGGGCACCCAGGCCCTACGTGCTGGCTCGGCGTGGCAGCTGCACTGGCATAGACTTTAGGAAGAGAGAGCTTGCAGCCCTGTTTGGGATGTCATGCCATTCATGACCTTCCGACACAGAGAGAGGAAGACCTACAGGATACTGATGGATGGATGGATGGATGGATGATGGATAGATGGATGGATGATGGATGATGGAAGGAGGGATGGATGATGGAGGGAGGGAGGGATGATGGAGGGATGGATGATGGAGAGAAGGAGGGAGGGAGAGATGGATGGATGGATGGATGGATGGATGGATGGATGGATGATGGATGATGGAGGGAGGGAGGGATGGAGGGATGGATGATGGATGACTGATGGTCATAGAGAAGAAAATTAAAACGATGCTGAAAAAGGATCCCAAAGATGGAGCAAGAGGTTCAAAGGCGTATAAAGAGATGTTATGGGATCAAATATAAGAGAAATGTTTCCATATAGAGAAGGTGCCTTTGACTGATTAAGGTCCCTGAGGTAAAAATTGGGAAATAAGAATGTTCTTCAGCACTGGACCACAAGGTCACACAACGCACGCAGGCAAGGCCTGTGTACTTTCCTTCCCAGCAGAATGCCTGCCACACGTAGGTGTAAAGTAACCCTAAACGACGGGCTAGCAGGCGGATCTTCAGGTGCTTCACCTGCTGGGTTTGGATGAGGAGCACGATATGCCTTTTGTTGTGGGTGGCTGTCGGAGACCGCATGTAATCCTAAAGGCTTCTTCAACAGTCATGTGGCCAGGAAAATTAGGTCATGCTCCGTGGTACGAATGGAGCCTAAGGTCCATGGAAGGGGACTTCGATTGAGAATTTAGACTAGAATTCCACTTTTGGTCCTTGGAATCTGCTCCCCATGTATTTTCCCCTTATGGAACAGATTTCTCAGGGGAAAGAAACAGTGGTGAGTGATATAGGGACTTGTGTGGGAGGGAGAGGACAGTGAGGCCTGGAACCAGATCACAGTTCACAGCGTAGCTTCCTGCTACCCGGGGCGGGCCGGGCTCTATGCTCCTCTGTAGTTTAGCTTTTTAAATGACATCTGTCTCAGAACCAACGCCCCTTCTTTGCAGGAGCCTAAACCTGATTCGAGCTGAGCAGTCTCTGAGATAAATCGGATGGTGCTTCTCAAATGTTTGCCCCGCTCACCTGGCCGCCCCAGTCATTCGCGGGAATGACAGCCTGGGGACAGCAGCAGCCTGTACCGGGGTTGAGTGTGCCTGCTGGCTGCACCTTTACTCTGGACCTAGAGGGGCGTGAAATGAGGGGTCCCTGAAGAGCCTTTAACTTTAGCTCATAAAATGACGCCAGCAAGAACCTAAAACTCATGACATCATGGCAGGTGTGTGGTGTCTGGCTTATTCCTTCCCGGTGCCCTTGTCTGTACCCACCGTGCAGGTCCCCTACCTCCTGTAGGTGGGCTCTTCGAAGTCACCTTGAAGTGACTGAGGCCTTTGTTGCTTTGCCCTCCAAGGCAGGATCAGCATGGCTTCTGATAGAGTTTCTGGCCAGAGGCGTCCTGCAGGAGACCCTCCGGGCACCTGACACGCGCTCTCACCTGACCACGGCCTCACAGCAGCTCCTTCTCTCTGCAGGTAGCTACTGCCGCTGCTTCCACGCCCCCTGAGTGCCTGTGTGTCAGCATCTTGGTCTCCTTGGCTTTCAGAAGGAGCTAGAAGGAAGGTCAAAATCATTTACCAAAGTGCCCCCAACAGCAAAATGGCACTTGATACTTCATTTGCAACATAAAATTTGTGTTTTTTTTTTTTTTTTTTATTTCATTTTCTTCACAGTCAGGGAGAGCTTTAAAAAGAGAAAGAATGAGAATAAACATCATGTAAAGACTCTCTCACCAAAGAGAGGCATTTTTGGGGACACTCGTCCTCCACTGTAGCTGTCCTCACAGAGAAATATCAAACGTTTACTCATGTAGCAATTCCCGGAGCGCAAAAGATTCGTAAGTATAAATAGCACCTAAACATTAGAATAAATAAGGTAATTAATTATGACATCACTCGCATGATTAGCTTAGAAATAGGACGGAGCGAAGGCGCCATGCTGGGCGAGGTGGTGGCTCCACAGGTAGATGACATAGTCTAGGGGCAAAGGTCGGCAGTTAATCTGCCCACACCTGCTGACACTGTGACCTCTGGAAAGCGTGTTTGCTCACCGAGCCTCAGTTTCCCCGTCTCTAAAACAAAGATGCTAGTACCTGTGTCTCAGAGCCATTTTGGAGACGAAAGACAATACGGCATGAACGAAAGGGTTGGAACCCTGTAGTCCTAGCAAAACGTCGGCTCATTCAGCAAGATTCATTCGGACGGAGCCGTTTCGAGGGTCAGGGGGCTGGCTGCAACGGGCGTGATCTTCTCTCCGCTCAGGCACCCGCCCAGCCAGACGTGTCACTTGAATAGTCCGTGGACGAGGCACCGTGCCACCGTCCTCCAGTGGCGGACTCCGGCTTACTCACTGCCGGCTAACCGATGCCCTCGCAGGAAGTGGTTGCCAAGTGCGTTCATAGAATTCCGCCGTCCCAGGGGCGCTGCAGCACAGGGACCTGGCGGCCGCACGTTGCCCACCGTCCAGCTGGAAGGGGGACGTCAGAGGAAGCCATGGAGAGGTTTTGCCGAGGCCGACCTGGCTGGCGCCTGCTCGCCGTCCGGCCCCTTAGCTCTCTCTCCCGTCCGGCCTGAGCCATCAGCGTCCAGGTAGAGGCCGGTGGCTCAGTGTCACAGTGCAGGTCTAGACCAAACACTTAAACAAAACATCATTGAAGAATTACCAGGGACGTTGACAGCCACCTAATCTCTCCCCCCGGCTCATCTTTCCATATCTTTAAAAGCGTTCTCTCCCGGGCTCCATGCATCCCCAAGCGGGGAGCTCGCTCTCACCGAGATGGCCCATTTCACGAGACAGTGACAGCACTGGTGGAGGGAGCCGAACCCCTTACACTGACACTGGGTGGACCGGGCAAGTGTGCTTCCCACCGTGTGACTCGGTCCGCTCTTCTTCGTTACCCACATCCTCTCCATTTCTTTCATCGTCGTCCCCCGGGATGGAGTGTCTGGTCCTCCTGCCGACCTAGACGCTGTCCCCCGATGTGCTCCCAGTTGTCAGTCCTGCCCCTTGGGAAGGCTGTCACTATAATCGCCTCTCACAGGGCTCGTGTTAAGCACGTAACAGGCCACAGTTGGCCCCATTATGTTCTTTTTAAAAATCCCTTTTCACCTATTCTAAAACGCAGATGTGAACAGAACCTAGATGCTCCAGCCACCCTTGACCCTTGCCAAGCGGGAACACCATGTTTGGAAGACAGCGCTAGCATTTGCTTCCCTAAGACTAGCGACGTCATTTCACGTAGACGACAGTGCACGGCCCTGACTGGTGAACACGAATTACAGATAGGAAAGGCCGGGAAGAAGTTCAGACCCTTTTCGTTTTGCACCATCATTAAGAAACGAAAACGTTCGAAAAATACCATGCAGTCCCAACATCTCCAGGGACAGCAGAATGAAAGACTATTTTGTCTTTTACTTACCAAACAGGTGAACCAACACACCAAAGCGATGCTGCATCATCGCCCGTCGGTGTGAGCTGGGACCCTGTAAAATGCAAACCCCTCCTGGGTCCGCCAGTGCTGCGGGAGGCGTGAGACCGGGGAAGAGAGGAAGTATGAGAACTCAGTCCACGTGTTTTCAGTTGTCTAAGTTTCGTCCAAAGATTCGAGTCTGGCCCCAGCATCGGCCTTTCTCTCTACAGCTCCTTGCCCAGCTGCCAGCGGGTAGCAGGGTGTTGGTCGGTGGCAGTGAGGGTCTGGTCCTCACGTGGCCCTGGAGGGATGGCAGGGTGACATTGTCTTGTTGAGGGGGAAGGTAGGTGGCTGGGCAGGACTTGAGCCCTGACTTCCCAGCTGGACCTTACACACTTTCTGCCGTGACGCCCACGACGTTGTGTTCACGCGGCATAGCGGTCAACAAATACTCAAGAGATGACGTGTATAAGTGGTGGCTAACACGCAGGTCACTGAGTTTTGAAGGTGCCCAAAACTACAGTTTAGACAAAACCGCGTGCTGTGAAATTGAATTCTAGTGCCGAATCCCTTCGTACTAGTCTAGAAAATGTCATTTTATATTTGTGAAATAAGATACTGCATTTGCCATTTCTTCATAAAAATTGGAATGCTTAAGTCTAAATAAATCATCTTTGGAAGACTAATGTAATATAATGAATGTTTGAGCATGAAATCTGAGTAGGATTCATAAGCTTTATGCCATATTAAAAATTTGAGATCACTTTTCTACAACGTTCAAGAGCCGTGAGCTTTCTGTAAACAGTCCCGTCACGAGCTAGGAAAAATAGTAAAACCTGTGATTGGTTAATTTATCAGTATTATCGAAAAGTTGCTAATGTAACAAAACAAAATTTAAAGGCACTGAAATATAGTTGAACAGTTTCACCTATCTGGTAATTAGTTCGATCCCGAAGTACTCTGGCTTGAGAGGGCATGGGGTGGGATGGGGGGGGGCCGGAAGTGGATCTCGGCTGGGGCTGAAGTATGTCCCTTCCGTGGGACAAGGATCTCGTTTGGGTGCAGATTTGGTAGGACTAAACCCAGGCGCCTTCGCTCATGAGTTTTGATAGCAATGTTCTTTCTAGAGGAAAGCAAGTACAAAATAAGGAGAGCAACTATGGACGAAGAGAATATTAGCTGATTCATTGTGTTATACAATCATTTCTTAAATGTGGATTTAAGAAACGTTTTGTGGTGCCAAGTTTTTGAGTGTTAGTCTCCGGACTCACTAATAGATTCTTGTATAGTTACATGTAAATGGCCGAAATACCTCTGTGTTTAGATTTCAAAATATCCATCATTTCTGAACGTTTCCATCCAGCCATTTACTCATTAAACTTTTGCTGGCGGCCCACTGTGTAGACTCTGACAGAACAGCTGTCATTCCCGCCTCGAAGGTGCTCGGGAAAAGGATGAGTAGTATGAAACCGCATCTCGTCATTTGGCTTTGTCATGCCCTCGGCATTTAGGACAGCATGTGGGAACAGAGGACATCTAAAGGATGTAGGAATAAATGAGTAAAAATGGACTTATGAAAAGTAAAAGTGTGGAGTAAATGTTTAAATGTAGGGAGCGGCACTTACCAGTTATGTCTCCTGTGCTTCTGTGTCTGCTATACGCCTGGGTCCTGTCGTATCGCTTTGCTGGGAGGGTGGGAAAGGCGAGGCAAGAAGCGAGGCGTGCCTGTGTGCAGTAGTCATCCTGGGCTGGGCGAGGTGTTTTACAATGTAAAGCCAAATCAGAACCACAGTAGGATACCACTTCACCCCCGTTAGGATGGCTAGTATCCAATAAACAAGAAATGACAAGTGCCGGCGAGGATGCAGAGAAAAGCACACTCGTCATTGTCGCTGAGAACGTACACGGGCCCAGCCGCAGAGGAAAACTGTACAGAGCTTCCTCAGAAAAATGAAAACTGGAAGCACCGTAGGGTCCGGCGATCCACTTCTGGGTGTACATCCGAAGGAAATGAAGCCTGAATGAGCTCAACCAGATAGCTACACCCCCGCACCCCCCACCACCACCGCCTTTATTCTGCATTATTCTCAGTAGCCAAAGTGTAGAAACAACCCCTCGGTCAGTGGATGGATGGATCGAGATAATGTGGAAATAAATAAATACGCACAAGCAATGGAATATTATCCAGCCTTTAAAAAGAAGGCATTCCTGTCCTTTGTGACAACAGGAATGAACCCGAAAGGAATAATGCTGTGACATAAGCTAGACACAGAGAGACAAATACTGCGTGGTATCACTTATACGTAGAATTTTTTTTTTAAGGAGAAAAGTGGTTGCTGGGGGCCAGGGGTGGGGGTAATAGGGAGAGGCTGGTAAAAGGGCACAGATGTTCAGCTCTAAGATAAATAAGGTCAGGATCTCATACAAGATGGTGATGATCGTTGATAACAGCGTGTGGTATAATTGAAATTTGCTGAGAGAGTGGAATTTAAATGTCCTCACCACAAAATGTAAACGAAGGATGCACAGGTGAGGCGAGGGGGAGTCGCTCCTCCCAGGGCAGGGCGTCGGCTCACAGCGCGCATCTCTCAGAGTCCTGCACTTTAAAGACCTTACAGCTCTGTCCGTTTGACCTCAGTAAAGCTGGAAAAAAAAATGGAATGTTCTGGTGAAGATCACGCTCGTGTGACGTGGGCGTCAAGGGCGCTGGGCCGTAGGCTGAACGCCCTGGAGGCCGCGTGAGAAAGGGGACTGGCGAGTGGTCCAGACAGAGGCGATGTGATGGGGGGAGTCTCTGTGGCACCAGCGAGCCCGCCCGGCCCGGCCTCGGCGTCAGCATGACTGTGCACCCCCAGCCGCTCACGGCAAGTGTGGGCTCTTCCCATCTCCACGCAGCTCCTCCCTTTACCTCGTGTGTGGTGACAAGTCGCACGACTGCATTGAAATTTTAAACCCAGAGACAGGATCTGACACTTTGTGTCGTATCTGTCCGCCACACACACAGGGTACTTTAAAAAGATCAAGAATTTAATAAATACTAAGTGAATGGCAGCAGGAGAACAATTAGTGAACAATTTCTGTTGTTTCACTAGATAAATCTACCATATTTCCTCCATACCAGAGGAGGTGAATGTGTGTTCAGTACCTCGATTTTTTTTATTAGATGTCTGTTGTGTTTCAGACAGTGCAGGTAGGTGCTCTGTGCTGTGATATAACCCTGAACCTAAATATCAGGTTTCTGATTGTCTCCTGCACTCTCCCTCCACATTTTCGTGCTTTTGAAGTAGAAGTGCCCCTGACGAGCCACGTCGAAGGAAACGCCCCAGCCACCAGGCAGATATGCATGTCCTCACAGGCCACCATCTGCTCGACATGCCACCCGCCACTCACCACCTTCGTGGGATGAACCGCCTTTCCTGCAATGCGTGAGGCTGGATTTCAGTCTCGATTTGTTCCCCTAATTAAGTGCTTTACATGCCTTCAGAAGGATCAGGCTTCAAGAGGAAGGCCTCTCTGCGGGCAGCGGACTGCTGGTCCCTGACCGAGCGAAGCCGTGGAAGGCGGCAGAAATGGCCACAGCTCCCCGGGTGGGTGTCAAAGCCTGCTGAGCAAGCAGAGGTTCCTGTAACAGCTCAGGAAACCGGAAGGACCGCCACTCGGGGCCTGGTGACTTTTGACCGTCAAAAGCTCTGGCTAATTTCCAGGTGAATTAGTGTGATGCCAGTTAAGGCGAACACAAAGCTGCGATTTTAACCAAATAAGATATGATGATGAAATCCCACATCTCTTCTCCTGGTTCTCCTCTTCCTCTGTTTCTTCCTTGATTCACTTGTCACATTTGTCTGTCATTCCCGCAGCCCAGTACATGTGCTTATTTAAAGTTTCTTGATGGGTAGATGGATGGATGGATGGATGGATAGATGGATATATACAAATACCATACTTACCAGTGAAATAGTAGGACATGGGCGCCACGTGATATAAATGAGTATAACTCTTGGAATCCAAATCTCAATTTACTACAATCTACTTGGGTATCATCAGATACTTGATTAATTCTTATGTTAATAAGCTAGTATAGCTTTGTCCATGAAATACTATTCCCTATTTAAATTATCAGGCTAAAAGTAACATCTAAAATTTCTTCATTAGAACTATAGCTACACTTCGTTCTCTTCCAGAATGTTCTGGCTGGTTGTTCAGTAACGCAGGTGTACTGAGTGGAATTGTGGTAATGATGGCCCCTCCCCCAGGAGCACAGAGCCACACTGGGAGATGAAAACCAACAAAGTAGCAAACTTACTCTTCATTGACTTTCTTTCTAAGAAGCTACATTGTATATGATAAGATTTATAATTGAATAGGGAAAAGGATCAATAACTTCTAATGCAAAAGCAAATTAAAACTTCATAAATATTTATATGGGAAAATGAGGCACTTTGCTACTTGGTTTTAATTTAATTTATTTTTTTTTTTTGGACTGGGCTTATCTATTTTGGGGGAAAAAGGAATTATATATATTGCTATGATCTACATATTTGTGTCCCCCCAAAATTTGTGTTTAAATCCTGCCCCCTAAAGGGGATGGTATTAGTGATCAGGTCAGGAGGTGGCAACATCGTGAATGGGTTTAGTGCCCTTAGAAGAGACTCCAGAGAGAGCGCCATAGGAATCATCAAGCCTACTTTTTACATTTTCATTCCCCACATTTTCTGTTTAAATATAGCGCTTTGTCCTCTCTTTCTCCCATGTACGGTAATCAGCCTTACACACCGACTGTGCGCAGGCAGCCACACGGACCCACCAGTGCCAAACCACGGGAACGATGCCCGCGGTGGCTTGTTGGCATGTCCTTCCGGAATCACAGAGCCTGGTCCTTGAATGCAGAACACTCAGAGAGGTTTTCCAGACCACAAACCTTGCCATGCCTTAAACCTTGAACGCTGGAGACACAAAGCTCATATCCTAATCTTAATTCAGCTGTTGACTAGGTGACCTTGAGAACATTCTTCACCTCTCCAAGCATCAGTCTCATGTGTAAAGTGGAATAATAATAATAGCACCTGGGCTTGTTGTAAGGATTAAAAAATACTGAAAATAGCACCTGAGACATGGAAATCATCCAAATCATTTTCGTTATTTATAATTATATTGTCTGTTATTTAGATGGATATGGTATGGACCTTATACACTAAAACATATTTCTTTTTGAAGAATAATTAACTTCCGTGTACAGGTTTCAAAATACCGTAAAATCACTTCTCTGAAGGCAAAGGAGACACACCAGTGCCCGGTAGTCATGTCCAGGTAGCCCTCCCCAAGCCCTCATCGCCATCCTACTCAGTTACAGGTGACCACTCCAGCCTCGCTGTGCCATGCACAAATGCCAGCCAGCGTCCATGACACTCGGTGTGTGCACGCTTATGTCTGGGTCACCCTCGCTAGACTAGAAGCATCCTTGAGTGCAGGGACCTTGTCTAATTGTTCTCTGTATCCCCAGCACCCAGCCTGGCATTTGTAACCACCCAGTATTTATGGAATTAATTAATACATCATGCTGAATGTAACTAAAAGGCAGAAGGGCTATGTGTGACTCTGTGACATTTTTTAACATTCAAAGGTATGACCCATTTTTTTGCCCACAGGATCAAAATGTTTCTAAATTACTTCGACTTTCTCTCTAGGATAGGTCTAGGGGTTTTTTGTTTGTATGTATATTTGTTTGTTTTAACATCTGTCACCATGCATAGCTAATAGATGTCACTGAATTACGGATTTTGTAGAATGTCAATCTATTGTGGTGAAAACGAGGTCAGAGTTTCAGAATTGATTTAGAGTTTTATGTGTAGAATTATACTTTAGGTTTCTGAGCAAGGATAAACCTTTGAGATAATCCTGCATTATCATTATATACTTCATCAGTGTGATCTACTTTCAAATTAAGTACATAAATTATATTCAGGTGTACAACATTGTAATTCAGCATTAGTATACGCTACGAAGTGATCACCCCCAAAAGTCTATCATCTATCGTCATACGATTGATGGTTCACCCTTTTTGCTCATCCCTAACCACCAATCTGTTCTCCGTATCAGTGGGTTTATTTTTGTTTTGTTTGTTCATTTGTTTCTATTTTAGATCCCACATATAAGTAAAACATAGGTGGTAAACAATTCGACATCAGTCTTAGTGATGTTTTTGTGGCTCTGACTTCAGAGGCAAGGGAAACAAAAGGACAAGTAAACAAATGGGTCTACACCAAACTGAAAAGCTGCTTCTGCACAGCAAAGGAAACCATCATCAAAACAAAAAGGCTGTTTGCAAATTACACTTTCAATAAGGGGTTAATATCCAAAATATATGAAGAACTCATATAACTCAACAACAAAAACCCAACAACCCAATTGAAAAATGGGCAGAGGATCTGAATAGACATTTTTCCAAAGAAAATGTACAGAGGACCAACAGGCATGTGAAAAGATGCTCAACATTTATATTCATCAGGGATATTGGTCTATAGTTGTTTTTTTCTCATAGCGCCCTTAACTGGCATTTGGCTTCGTTGTCAGGGTAATGCTGGCTTCGTAAATCGAGTTTGGAAGTTTTCCCTCCTCTTCAATTTTTTGGAACAGTTTGAGGATTGGTGTTAATTTTTCTTTAACTGTTTGGTAGAATTTACCAGCGAAACCATCTGGTTCTGGGCTTTTCTACATTGAGAGGTTTTTTTTTATTACTGAGTCAGTCTCCTCCTTACTTATTATCAGTTTGTTCAGAATTTCTATTTCTTTTTTATTTAGTTTTGGTAGGTTGTATGTTTCTGGGAATTTACCCATTTGTCTAAGTTATTCTATTTGTTGGCATATAATCATTCATAGTAGTCTCTTATGATCCTTTATATTTCTGTAGTATCAGTTGTAATGTCTCCTCTTTCATTTCTGATTTTATTTGAGTCTATTTTTCTTAGCATAGCTCAAAGTTGGTCGGTTTTGATTATCTTTTCAAAAACCAGATGTTAGTTTTATTGAACTTCGCTGTTGTTTTCTGGTCTTTATTTCCACTCTGATTTTTGTTATTGTCTCCCTTCTGCTAACTTTGGGCTTAGTTTGTTCTTCTTTGTCTAGTTCCTTGAGGTGTAAGGTTAGGTGTTTTATTTGAGATCTTTCTCAAATAAATATATGAATCTATCGCTATAAACTTCCCTCTCAGAACTGCTACATACTTATGACAACGTTTGGCGGGGACAATGAGAGATTCCCACTCATTTCGTTTATATTCATGAAATAAATGACACCATCATGTTGACTGGCATGGATAGTGACGTGTCACTTGAGTGGATATTGATAGTTGCGTGTCACGTTTTTCAATTCACGTGCAATGGAGA
Organism: Eidolon dupreanum; assembly: GCA_028627145.1. Classification (NCBI taxonomy): domain Eukaryota; kingdom Metazoa; phylum Chordata; class Mammalia; order Chiroptera; family Pteropodidae; genus Eidolon; species Eidolon dupreanum. Next base: position 11,058 of record JAQQSQ010001314.1, read on the forward strand.
TGTTTTTTTCTTTCCTACAAGGTACTCACAGGAACCTTCTTTGCAAAACGTTCTAATTTTATCTTTTTATCTTCTTTAATTTTGTTTTTCTTTCTACAGCCTGTGTTTTTGTTGTGTTCTAATACTTTGGGTTTAAAAAAAAAGAGTAAGAAATAACAATTTTTATAAGCATATGAGGAAATGTGTTGCTTTTTTATATATTGCTCTTTGCCATAAAAGAAACTTTGGCACCTGTGTAAGTTTTCAATTGCTGTTTAAAAAATATCTTAAAGGTGTTTATAGAAAAATAAATAATAGTTGGTGTCCTCCAGTGAGGAACTTGGGTAAGCCAAAGAGAAATATAAGAAGTATTTCTTAATTCTTCTAACATGTTTGATTGATTTGAATTTAAGGTATAAAATTCCCTTAATTCCATAAAAATACAAATTGAAAACAGTACCACATTATCATAAACCAAACTCCCCTGATATGGTAAGTCATGACTGTAATAGTTATTTTGTTTAATTGTTTAAGATTACATTTATTTTCAACACAAAAGAGTAGATGCATTCATATAGTAGAGATTTTTGAAATAGCTGTAGTATTTGACTTGGTCTAATGTACATGCTGAGATACTGGCACAGCTATTTTTACGTCAATGATAGCCATAAATAAAACAGAAAAGCTTACTCGATATTGTTAACAACAACAAAAAAAATCCCAAATTAAATTAGAGACTAAAATTGCATTCAAATTGAGGTTAACACATTAAATTAAATTGAATGAACACATAGAAATTCTTATTTCATGAAGCCGAATTAAGAGGCCAAAGATTTGAGTGGCACATCACTTGCATCCAAGTACCTCCAGCCAAATGCAAAACCTTCCTTTCTTGTTGGCTAAAAGCCTGGTGACGAAATGAGACTTCTCTAGCATCTGAATCCTCACCCTCTGTGGCAATACAATCAAGCTTGGAGCAACACTTGATTGTGTTGTTTTATTTTATTTCATTCATTGTATTGAACTTATATTTTGTTTGTTTATTTGCAGATTTGTGTCTAGCTACTCCCCAGGCTTCCTCTCCACATTCTTAAACCAAAATGTTGTTTACTTTTGTCTTTTAAATAATCAGTTGGAAGAAAGACTGTTCCTATCAGAGTCTCAGATCTGCAGGAGGAAACCTCAAAACAGGGTCTGGAGTCAGACTAATTTAGGTTGCCATCCTGCGTCTGTCATTTGCTAGCTGTGTGACCTTAGACAAAGTACATAAGCTCTGTGTGCCTCAGTCGTCTCTTCTGTAAAATGGGCAGAGTCATGGGACCTTGTGAGTCTTTTTAAGTATTAAATAAGGGTGTGCTTAGCACTCTTTATGACACGCAGTAGGAGCTCAATAAATGGTGGCCATTGTCATCATCATTCTCTAATAATGATAATTACCAGTGTTCCACATCTCGCTGGTATCAAATCTGCTCTCTTCTGGTCCTTTATTTATTTATTTTTCGCATTCACGATCTTATGCTATCTTTTATTTTCTTTCTAGGTTGAGCAATTCTACATTTTTCTTAGTGTTTATTGACAACCTGGACCCTCCTTTCATAAAAATCTCTCATAAGCATTTCTCGTAATGCACTTGCAAGCCATGTGCAGCCATGATGAACACCAAGTGTGTTTGACCAAGCTACCTCCTCCCTCCCTCCCTCCTTCTCTCTCTTCCTCCCCACCCCATCCTCTCTCTCTCTCT
>JAQQSQ010001315.1:0-12775 GCA_028627145.1 Eidolon dupreanum
CTGACTAGATTCACTAAAGAAAAAAGAGAAAGGAGACAAATAAACAAAATCAGGGATGAAAGAGGGGAAATTATGACTGACATCACAGAAATACAAAGGATCATACAAGAATACTGTGAAAAAGTATATAATGCCAAATTTAATAATCTAGAAGAAATGGACCAGTATTTAGAAAAATATAACCTTCCCAGACTGAACCAAGAAGAACTGGAAAATCTACTTAGACCAATCAGCAGTATGGAAATTGAAACAAACATCAAAAACCTAGCAGAAAGTAAAAGTTCAAGACTAGGTGGCTTCACCAGTGAATTCTACCAAACATTCAAAGAAGACTTAATACTTATTCTCCTCAAACTTTTCCAAAAAATTGAAGAGGAGGCAGTATTTCCCATCTCATTTTATGAGGCCAACATTATCCTGATACCAAAACCTGGTAAGGAGAACACATACAAAAAAAGAAAAATGTAGGTCAATATCTCTCATGAACACAGATGCAAACATCCTAAATAAGATATAGCGAACCAAATACAGCAACATATTAAAAAGATTATACACCATGATAAAGTGGACTTCATCTCAGAAGCACAGGGTTGGTTCAACATATGCAAATCTATTAATATGATACATCACATAAACAAATTAAAAAATAAGAATCATATGATCATATCAACAGAAGCAGAAAAAGCCTTTGACAAGATACAGCATCAATTTATGATCAAAACACTTAACAAAATCAGTATAGAACAAAAGTACCTTAACATCATAAAGATCATATATGAAAAACTCTCAACCAACATTATACTTAATGGTGAAAAACTAAAAACCTTCCCTTTAAGATCAGGAACAAGGCAAGTCTGTCCATTATTGCCACTGTAATTCAATATAACATTGAAGGTCCTAACAAGTGTAATGAGGCAAGAGAAAGATATAAAAGGCATCCAAATAGAAAATGAAGAAGTCAAACTGTCACTATTTGCAGAAGACATGATTCTCTATTTAGAAAATCCTAAAGACTCACAAGAACACTACTAGAAACAATAAGCAAATACAGTAAAGTTTCTGGATGCAAAATCAATGTTCAACAATCCATAGTGTCCTTGTACTCTAATAATAAAGTGTCAAAAAAAGAAGTGGAAAAAATAATTCCTTTTGCAATTGCAACAAAAAGAATAAAATACCTAGGAATAAATCTAACAAAACATGTGAAGGACCTATATTATGAAAACTATAAGATCCTGTTAAAGGAAATCAAAGATGATACAAAGAAATGGAAAGATATTTTGTGTCCTTGGATTGAAAGAATCAACATAGTTAAAATGAGTGTATTATCTAAAGCATTATACAGATTTAATCAATCACCATCAAAATCCCATCGGTATTTTTTAAAGAAATAGAACAAAAAAATCATCGGATTTGTATGGAAGCACAAAAGACCCCAAACTGCCAAAGCCATCCTGAGAAAAATCAATGAGGCTGGAGGCATCACATACCCGACTTCAAATTTTACTACAAAGTGACTGTAATCAAAACAGCATGGTATTGCAGAAAAACAGACACATGGACCAGTAGAACAGAATCGAGAGTCCAGAAGTAAACCCATATTTACATAGGCAAATTATCTTCGATAGAAAAGCCGAAAACATACAGTGGAGAAAGGGAAGCCTCTGCAATAAATGGTGGTGGGAAAACTGGAAAGTCTCCTGCAAAAGTATGAAACTAGATTGTTGTCTATTACCACACACCAAAATTAACTCAAAATGGATTAAGGACCTGAATATAAGACCTGAAACAATAAAAAGCATAGAAAAAAAAAAAACATAGGAACTAAACTCATGAACCTTGGATTTAAAGAGGGTTTTATGAATTCGACCTCAAAGTCAAGAAAGTAAAAGCTATAATAAATGAATCAGACTATATCAAACTAAAAAGCTTCTGCTCAGCAAAAGAAACCTTCAACAAGGTAAAAAGACAACCATTTCAATGGGAAAATATATTTGCAAGCAACGCCCCTAAAAAAGGCCTAATATCCAAAATATACAAAGAACTCATACAACTCATAACAAGTAAAAAAAAAAAAAGATCCAATCAAAAAATTGGCAGAGAACCTGAACAGATACTTCTCCCTAGAGTCATACAAATGGCCAACAAATATATGAAAAGATGCTCAACATTGCTAGCCACTAGGGAAATGCTAATCAACATCACAATGAGATATCATCTCACTGCTGTTAGAATAGCTATAATCAACAGGAAAAGTAGTAACAAATGTTGGAGTGGATGTGGAGAAAAAGGAACCCTCATACACTGCTGGTGGGACTGCAAATTGGTATAGCCGCTATGGAAAACAGTATGGAGTTTCCTCAAAAAACTAAAAATTGATCTACCATATGATCCAGCAATCCCTCTACTGGATATTTACCCCAAGAACTTGAAAATTTATATCTGAAAAGATATTTGCACACCGATGTTCATAGCAGCATTATTCAGGATGACCAGGACATGGAAGCAACCAAAGTGTGCAACAATAGATGATTTAATAAAGCAACTGTGGTACATATATACAATGGAATATTACTCAGCCATAAGAAGAGATGAAATACTGCCCTTTGCAACAATGTGGATGGACCTGGAGATAATCATGCTAAGTGAAATAAAGCATACAGAAAAAGTTGAAAGCCACATATTACTTATGTAGGACATAAACCTAAAAGCAACAAACAAATAAGACAAACAGAGATTCATGGATATGGACAGCAGACTAGTGGTTACTACCAGGTAGCAGGGGAAGAGTGATGGGGGAGGTAGATGGGATAAAAGAGGTCAAATGTGTGGTGACAGAAAGAAATCTAATTATGAGAGGTGAACACACAATGTAAATATGTATATGCATTGCTATTTAAGTGTACAGCTGAAACTTATTGGATTTCATTAACCATAAAAAATAATAAATTCATTTTTTAAGAAAGGGATTTTATAAATATATAATGAAATACTACTCAAGCATAAAAAAAGGAATGAAATCTTTCCATCTGTAACAACATGGATGTACCTAGAGGATATTTTGTTGAGTGGAGTAAGTCAGCTAGAGAAAGATAAATGTCATATATGGAATCTAGAGAGCAAGATAAACAAACAACAGAAACAATCTCATAGCTACAGAGAACATTTTGGTGGTTGTCAGAATGAAGGGTAGGGGATGAGTGAAGGAGAGAAAGGATTATGAGGTATAATTGATGGTTACAAAATATTATGGTGCTGTAGAGTATAGCATTGGAAATATAGTCAGTAGTATCGTAATAACTATGTATGGTGTTAGATTGGTACTGGATTTATCAGGGTGATCATTTCATAAGTTATATAAATGTCTAATCACTGCATTGTACACCTGAAGGTAATATAATACTGTATGTAAACTATAATTGAAAAAATAAAAATATTAATATTAAAAAAGATAGAAAATTTTTAAAAAGGAGAAGGACATATACTCAATTATGTGTAAGTATGAAATTAAACTATACATTCATGCATAGTTAGTATGGAGCTGAATCCTCATGTTTGACTTTGGAAATGTCTATTTTAGCTGTTAGTGGTTTTTGTTTTTGTTTTTGTTTTTGTTTTTTGCTGGGGGTGATGCAGAGAGTGTTAAGACAGCAACAGGACAAGAATGTGAATTCACTATAAATACTGAAGAAAAAAACAGGAATACAGGTTCAACAAAATGTGCAGTTGAGCTTTCAAAAGTAAAGTTATGCTTCTAATGACTATAACTAAACTAGATAAGTGTGCATATACCAATGGCAACAGGTTATTTGATGGGTGAAAAGCGATCTTTCATCAGAGGAACAAATTATGACTCTGAGATGATTAAAGTTTTAAAACTCCTGCTTCTTGGATCTACTAGGCTCATGAAGAAATAAGACACTTGTATAGAGACATAAATTACTTTAATTTTATAGCCTGTAGTCACTACTCTAGGAGATAACTGAAAATCTTTTGTAGATATGATGTTAATTGTAGAAGTAAGAGGAAAAAAGATTAAACTATAGGGGTGAAAAAATATCATATGTTTTATTACTACAGACCCAACCATCTGAATAATAAAGAACACTCAATTAATGATAAAGTGGAATATATATTAGATGTAGTTAGTCAATAGAATGAGTATCTTAATAAAATTAAAATTGGTTTTCTGTATATTATTTTTAAATGATACAGTACTCCTTAAAATCAATATTTCTTGTAAACTATTTACTCATTAAAATTTTAAGTTAAAAAAAGAAGAAATGGCACATATGTGCAATGGAATAATATTCAGCATACAAAAGAATAAAACCTTATCATCTGCAACAACATGGATGGACCTAGAAGGTATTGTGCTAAGAGGAGTAAGTCAGGCAGAGAAAGACAAGTGCCATAGGATTTCTCTTTTATGTGAAATTTAAAGAACAAAACAAATGAACAACAAAAACAGAAACAAACTCATAGATACAGAGAACATTTTGACGGTTGCCAGATGGGAGGTGGGTTAAGGGGATGGGCGAAAAAGAGAAAGGTATTAAGAAGTACAAATTGGTAGTTACAAAATAGTCATAGGGATATAAAATACAGCATAAGGAATATAGTAAATAATATTGTAATAACTATGTATGGTATCAGATGGGTACTAAATTTATTAGGGTAATCACTTCATAAGTTATATAATTGTATAATCACTATGTTATACACCTGAAACTAATATAATATTATACATCAACTATAATTGAAAAAAATTAATTATTTTTAAAAATTTTGAGGATGATCTTAAAATTCTGCCTACTGCAGCTAATAAAATGGAAAATTTTCATTTATTCAACTTTTTCTTGACCATACTGAATGATCCACAAGGACATTTCTTTACAAAGTCTATAATGGGAACTGATATCTTTTGAGCATTTCTTTAGGAGTTTTTATCTTAATAACGTCTTAAAACTATTCCCAGGACTATTTTGGTCCCACATAGCTCTCTCTGTAGATACTCAAGCTTTCAGACCCTAGGTCTCCAAATTTTGCAAACACTCCTAGAGTTGACTTCTATAGGCTTCCTTTGTCAAGGAGATTGTATTTGGCCAGGTGGAATTCTCCAGAAGAACCTGTTTTTACACCTCACAGAATTCTTTATTATGAAGAAAAATATAAGAAATGGTAGTCGCAGAAACCACAATCTAATAAAAATGGAGGAGGGTAAAGATTTGGGAAAATGGAGGACAGCAGTTATATATACATGGTAACTAAAGAATAGCCAATGTAAGTTACTAGTGAGACAAAAATTTGGCACAAGTAGAAGCATAGTTAGCAAGGAGGTTCAAGGATTCACTATCTAGAGGTCAAGAATCTTAAAGGAAAGAACCTATATCAAGAGATTGTTTTCAACAGGTGGGCAGCAGGCAAGACAGCCAGCTCTCATCTCTTCTGGAAAGATTTAGGGCACCCAATATTCGTTTGGCATGTTATATACTGATGTTTCTTTATTTTCTGTCTCATTGGATATTGGTATTAAACCCAATAAAGTTAGTTCCTTTCCATTCTACACACATACTCTCTCTCTCTCTCAATGGAGATTGTGGAGCAGCAGACTGTATAACAGTTAAGAAGAGCACATCTAAATTCTGCATAAACCTGAATGTAGATTCCAAGGTCACTCAGGTTACTTGCTGAGTGACCTCAGTTAATATTTTTTACCTCTCTGTATCTCAGTTTCCCTAACCACAAAATGAGAATAAATAAGCTAATCTCTCAGAGTCAATATAAGGAATAAATGAGATAGATACCATAGAAATCTTCTAACATGCCATTTGTCACATAGCACATGGAAATTGTTCCTATTTATAATTAGTATTACTCTTTTCACTCTTGTTATTATATGAAAATATATTTCAGGTAAAGCTTGAAGAGAGCTCTGAACTTGAGAAGATCAAATACTCATGTTTGGAGTAACCTGGGACAGAAGGCAGATGATAGAAAAGATGACTTGATATAAAATGAGGACCCTTTGTCTTCTTTAGTGCTTAAATAATGTATAGCCAGCATCCTGAATCCCTGCAGCAGAAAATTATCTCCTTTTAATGATAGAGTGAGTGCCTGGGTACTTATGTTAGTATCACTGATTGAAGAGCTTATTCCTATCATCATAAATGTCAAGATCCCAATGATTTATTTTTTAACTTCACAAATATCTTTTACCTGCCTTATGCCAAGGAAGTATCTAGAAAACAAAATTAAAAGAAAAGAGGAGAAGGACTTGGGATTTTTTATTTGAAGTTGAGTGATGAACATGCAATGTAATACACAGTTGATGTATTATTGAATCTCACACTTGAAACCTATATAATTTTATTAACCAATGTCACTCAATAAATTTAATAAAAATATAATAAAACAAAAAACAAATAAGTCACGGTGATGTTATGTACTGCATAGGGAATATAGTGAATAACGTTGTGATAACGTTGCATGGTGTCAGATGGTTACTGAACTTATCATGGGAATCATTTCCTTACATATATAAATGTTGAGTAACTATGGTGTACACACAAAACCAATACAATATTATATGTTAGCTATATTTTAATAAAAATATTTTTTACAAGAAAGACTTGGAATTTTTTTCTCTCAATCAGTCCCAATCCCAATATTTTTTTGTTTTAATTGCAGTTTTCTTTGGTCTCTTTAATTTATTTTCTCCATTGAAATACATAATGAAATGCTCCATGTCCTCATAGTGAGCTCTGTTTTCAGGGGAGCTCATTATTTCACTTGAGGTCATGTGTATTTGTCTAATTTACATGCAGATACTGCAGAAACTTCTAAAATTTTATAGACATCAACTGTCAGATGACAACAGAACTGGAGGAAGAAATGAAAATTGTATTTGTTTTTGCCTGTTCTCAAGGCCACTTTGATTCCTTAATGTATACTTATCCTAACACAACTCTATGAAATCGCAGTGGTAGACAAAATAATTAAAAAAATATACTGAGAAATATTTTTTGTACCACTGTCCTTTATATAATGGAAGGGCCAAGAAAGACTGAGAAGAAATAGACTCTACATTCCATGGAATTAGGTATATTTACCATAAGGAATAAAATGAACTCCAGGTCCCTGGCGAGTGACAGAATTTTTTCATTTAATTTAATATGTAGATAATTAATCTTCTCAAATGAATACCTCTGTATTGTAGGATTTCATCATGAAAACCACTGTTTCTTATGGCCTTTCAGGTCCCTTATAACGTTAAAGTCCATGACTTTCATTATAAATGTGCAGATTAATTTTCATAGTAGGGGAAAGCCCTCTTGATGGATTTTATGAGTTTAAAATTTTTACAATGAAAAGAGTCAAGCTAGTAGGCAGGTTTGAAGTGCACCAGAAGTGGTGCTGAGAATTTTACAGCAGTTTTCTGACTTGGAGATTTCTTCTTTCTCCCTTTCATTTCCCCTCATACTAGATGAAAATAAGTTCAGCATTGCCTCCAAAGCCAAGAAACCTCCTGATTAGACACCTTACAAGTCTTTCCTCATCAATTCAAGTGAAAAAGTATTTTTATTTTTAACTTCAAGAACAGACCACAATATGACACCCAGCCAGAGTGGGCCTTTATTACACAGTGTTATGTTTGAGCCTCTTGAAAATCAGGGTGGACTCCTTGAGGAGCAGTCCAAAATCTTCTAGATAATCTATCACATACCCCCTACTTTTCTAGCCAAGAGGGGCAGAACAGAGTGAGGGATGAGGAAGCTCTGTCTGAAAGAGTCACAGAATATCATATTATTTAGTTTCACTCTACCTACTGTACAGTTGGAGAAAACAAAGCCCAGAGAAGAGAAGTGACATGGATAAGGTCTTGTCATGCGGCAATTTAGTAGAAGTGTGAGTAACAATCTAGAAGTAATAACAACCATAGCTAACTTTTATTAAACATTTACCAGTGATCAAGTACTGTCTTAAGAGCTTGTCATCTACTTTCTGCTGGTTTCTTCTTAAAAACACATCAAACAGTAAGTTAAATTATATATATGAAAAATCAACATTAGTTACTATTCATAGTATGGAAGTTGTGATGTTGGTAACTTCAAGGCTGAGAAAGAGTGCAATATTTTAAAACTATCCAATTGTGCAATAAGATTGACATAATATTTTAAGACTAGTTGTTATTATAACAGTAATACATGCCCTTGATAAAAGAAAAGAGATAGGGGAGAAAGAGAAAGATGAAAATATCACAGATTTTTCTCACCTCCTCTCCATCCCTTCTCAATAATTGCTCCCTTCCTTAGAGGTAATACTTCTTTTAAGAGTTTTTTGTGAATCCTTCAAATAATAAATTAGTTATATATAAGGTATATAGATACATGTATGATCTTTTATATAGATAAATTACACCCTACTCCTAAGATTGCATACTTAATATTTATTAGATATTTCTCTATATCAACAAATATAGATTATTGATTTTAATGGTAATGGTCGCATAAGTATTCCATTACGTGGATACACCATAATTTAACAGCTCCTTTTTAATGGACATTTAGGTGATTTTTATACTGTTAAAATTTTTTTACTGTTATAAATAAGATATATATATATCTTATTTGCAATTATATTCAAGAAAAAAATGCTAAAAGTAAAATTTCTGAGTCAAAAAGTACCCATTCTTTTAATTTTTACAGATTCTGGCAAATTATACTACAAAAAGACTGTTCAGCTTACTCTCTTACCAACAACATATGAGAATGTTTGTTTTTCTACACCGTGGTTAATACTGGCTCTTTATCTAACTTCTTGGCATTTGACAATCTGATGAAGAAAATAAATACTATTTAATATTGTTTTAATTTGAATATCCTTAATTATAAATGATATTGAACATCTTTTCTATCTTTATTATCAGTTCATATTTGGTTTTTCTATGACTGTTCATATGCTTTGCATACTGCTTTCTGTTGAGTTATTTTGCTTTTTCATATCAATTTCTAGGAACAGTATATTTATAAAGTTAGCTCTCTGTTGTATGCATTACAAACATTTTTTCTCATTTATGGGGTTTTAAAAAACATTATTCATGGCATTTCTTTGTCATACATAAATTTCATATTTGCATATAGTCAAAGTTATCAACCTGTAATTTCTGGAGATCTCTCTCTCTCTCTCTCTCTCTCTCTCTCTCTCTCTCTCTCTCTCTTTGGCAAGGCAACCTTTGGTTGACCTCACAGACTGCAAGGACCTTATCAGCTTACAATCCTTTATTTTTTATTTTTCATGCCTACAGCACCTGGTCTTCCTGGTGGTCTCCCATCCAATTACCAATCAGGCTCAACCCTGCTTAGCTTCCAAAATCAGATGGGATCGGACTTGTTCAGGGTGGCATGGCCAGAGGCTATATTTCTATATACCTATCTATCTGTTTAACTTTACCCATCAAGTGAGCCTTTAGAGAATATTGAATAAATGGCTTCTAAAGATACTGAATGGAATTTTTTTAAGTGGTTTTTTTTTTGGAGGGGGGTAACATGTTAAAACCCATAAGGGAACCCACAGTCAGGACAGTGAACCTGCATTTAGTGCTGTACTTCTTTGTGTTTGAACATCATTAAATTACAATTCAATGTTTAGTGGCTTATACTTCAGAGGGGAGAAATTATGTCTCTATGTGCTATACATCATTCTAGGCAATATTAAGCAGTTCCACATACGTCACAAACTAATAGCCTGTTAGATAAGTATAATTATGATCATTTTCAAGATGCAGATATCGAAGCACAGAGAAGTTAAATAACTTGCCTCAGGTTACACAGCTACAAAGTAGCAGAGCTGTAACACAAAGTTTTTTAGACAAAAATGCAAAGGAGTTTTTCTGACTCTAAGTCTAGTGGTCTTTTCTGTAGACCACGGTCAAAAAATATTTGAGTATACTGCATAAAAAAAGTTTCATTGGACAGAGAGAGATGAATTAAACAAGTCCTTGCCCTTAATTAGCTTACAGTCTAATAAGAAAAACATTCATGTAAACAAATTATAAATAGAAGCAGAAAAGTAGAAGAAAAAAATAGCTTTTGACTTTGGGGATTGAGAAAATGCCTCACGGGAAAAAAAATTATTGAAATCAAGTATTGGAGAATGTATAGAGAAAGAACCAGTGGAAGATGGAAGAAAAAGACATTCCAGGCAGCAAGAATATAGCATGAGCAAAGGTCCAAAGGTAATATGTATCCAGACCAAATGTTGAACTGTACGGTGAGTTTTGGCTGCTAAGATGGATCTTAAATACCATGCAAAGAATATTTGATTTTTTCCTGTTTCTTGGGAAATATGAAATAAACTCATCTAACTTTTACTTTGTGATGATATATGATCATTTTTTGGTAATGAAGAGTCTATAAATCTGGATGTTAAGGAAACATTTTGCAAATATATAAACTGGTCTTTCAAACATGATTGAAACAACTATAGAGAAACACTACTTTCCATGTCTACAGGTATTAAACTTCCAATTGACTTTCACAAATGTTCATTGCTTTCACAAAATAATAGCTAACACATAAAGTGCTCATTCTGTGACAGAGACTGTTTAAACATTTTGCATCTTTAACTAACTCATCCAATTCAGTACTGATCCATTCAAACCTCAAAACAACCCTTGAAGTCAGGATTATTATCTCTACTTTACAGATCAGAAAGGCACAGAGAGGTTAAATAATTTGCCAAAGTCAAATCCAGATTTTAGTCATAGGTAGTCTGGCTTTTAACCACTGTTAACTAGAGTCTGTGCTCTGTTTTAAACTGTCTGCTTATGAACACCTTCAGGGGGTTTGCCTCCCACATAGCTGACATATGGGCTGACTAGCCTCTGCTTACATAGTGTCACTGCCATTCTGTATGGCAGAGCTGAGGCCTTGAGACATTTTCCCAATATCGATATATTTGAATAGAATATGATAAAGGACAAAGCCCTGTGGCACTAAATATTGTTCACCAATAATAAAAGTTTTCTAGAAAAACATAACACCTTTTATTTAAAATTGGAGATTATAGATTTATAGATTACAACATACTTTCACATACATAATCAAAGTTAAACATCACAGCTAGCCTGTGAGTTGCCCCATTTTATAGCTGGGTAAAGTGTGGCTCAAAGAAATTAAGGATAAACAACCTTTCTTGAGGTGATTAGATAACATTTAGAGGAGCTGAAGGAAAAGAATGTGTAAAAGCACAGAGGTGTATATATATACATATGAGATTACCTGAGTGTAATTAAGCAATTAAAGATGAGAAGATAAATAGACAAGTAGAGAGATTCAGATCCCTCAGAAAGAAGCTGATAGGGAAGAGATAGGTCAGTTCTTTGAGCTAGCCAGCAGGGGGCACACCATATTCACATATCAATATCCTCATCTGTAAAATGGGGTTAAGATGCAGACTTTGAAAGTTTCTTTTTAAAATATTTGTTTTCTTTTTCACTTACAGTTGACATTCAATATTATTTTATATTAGTTTCAGGTGTACATCATACTGCTTAGACGTTTGTATAATTTAGAAAGCGATGTAACTGATATCCTTATTATCCACCTGGCACCATACAAAGTTATTACAACATTATTGACTATATTTCTTGCACTGTACTTTACATCCTTGTGACTATGCTGTAACCACCAATTTGTACTTCTTAATTCTTTCACATTTTTCAACCAGTCTCTCAAGTGCCCCAACCATCTGGCAACCATCAGTTTGTTCTCCGTATCTATGTCTGTTTCTGTTTTGTTTGTTCCTTTATTTCATTCTTTATTCCACATATAAGTGAAATCATATGGTATATGACTTTCTTTGTTTGACTTATTTCACTTAGCATAATACATTCCTCAACCATCCATATTGTTACAAATGATAAGATTTCATTCTTTTTACAGCTGAGTAATATTCCATTGTATATAAGTACCACATCTTTATTATCAAATCATCTGTTAATGGGCATTTAGGTGGCTTCCATATCGCGGCTATTGTAAATATTGCTGCAATGAACATATGGATGCATGACTTTTTAATTTAATAATTATTAATGATAACATTAGTGGTAAGTTTCAGCTGTATATTTTAATAGTAAGACATATAGATATAATGGTAACCACACGCCAAAGATTCAGAACAGAAGTACATAACATAAAAAGGAAGAATCAGAGGCAAATCCACAAAAGTCAACCAAAATAAAGAAAACAGAAACACAAGGACAAGGAAGCAATAAAAACACTGAGCTACCAGAAAGTAAAAAATAAAATGTCTATAAGAAGACTTTATATTTCAGTAATCACCCTAAATGTAAATGGACTGAACTCACCAATAAAAAGGCACAGAGTTGCAGAATGGACCAAAAAAACAAACACCCACCAAATGCTGCCTCCAGGAGACACATCTCAGCTCCAAAGACAAATATAGACTCAAAGCAAAAAGGTGGAACATGATATTTCAAGCAAATGACATTCAGAGAAAAGTGGGAATAGCGGTACTAATATCAGATGAAATAGACTTCAAAATAAAAAAAGGTAAAGAAAGTTACTGAGGGACACTTCATAATGATAAAGTGAATCATGCACCAAGAAGACATAACACTTCTTAATATCTATGCTCCCAATCAGGGAGCCCTGAAATATGTAAAGCAATTACTAAGAGATCTAAAGGAAGAAACAGACCAAAACACTATCATAGTAAGGGACATAAATAGCCCACTGTTGGATATGGACAG
>JAQQSQ010001316.1:0-12775 GCA_028627145.1 Eidolon dupreanum
CCTCACCTGCGTTGGGAGGTGCCCCGGACCCGCCCCTCACACGGCAGCCTGGCGGCGGGGCGGACACCAGCACGGTCGTCCCGTGTCCCCTGACTCGTGCTCCACGAAGTGGCGCCGACACTGACCCAGGCGAGTGGCCGGGCGGCAGCAAGCCTGCGGTCACGTCCTCACCGATGCTGCCGCGCCTGGCTGTATGCGTCTAACGACACCGCGTCTGACGCAGCCTTCTGCGCTTTAACCTCGAACTCGCGGGCAGCAGTGCCCGGGCCCGACGGGGCGCTCTCGCCGAGCTCCCCCGCGGGGTGCCGCCTCCCCGCACGGGGCTGGCAGGCCACCCTCGGCCCTGTGCACGGGGCCGTGGACACAGACTGCCGCCCCGAAGCACCGAGTCAGGGAAGACGTGGCACTTCGCAGAGTGCGACCAGGGCCCTGCTGTCCCGGCTGAGCGGGAAGCGGAAGGCCAGCCGCCGTGTCCCGCCCGGCTGGGAGGGCGCCCCGGGCCCCCTGCTGCTCCGTGCGTGCCACCCCCCCCGGGCTGCGAGCTCTGCCTCGGGGCTGCAGAGCAACTTCTGCACACGGGGACTGCAGAGGACGAGGAGGCAGAGGGGGAAGGCCTGGGCGGCCTGCGGGGACAGGCGGTGGCCCATGGGGACAGGCAGTGGCCCACCGGGCAGAGGGTCTCCCCCGGGCTGGGCGTGGCAAGGTCGCGTCTCTCGATGGCTTGGGAACCGTGTGTGCCTTGCAGGGACGCCTCAGCCTTGGGCTCCGGGAAGCTGGGTCACGTGGTGCTGGCGGTGCGGGCCCCTGTGCACTTCCCACAGGCTGCGCCTGACCTCGTGCTCCCTGACACCCGTGGGCGGGGCGGGCGAAAGGGGCGTCCCTGGGGGTCCGGTCCTGAGGCCCTCCCTGAAACGCAGGGCCTGGCTTCTCCCCGGAGGTGGCTGGGCCTTCGCTGCTGCTCCGGGGAGGCCTGGGCCCCGCCCCACTCCGCACACTCAGCCCGGGCAGAAGGGCCCTCCCGTGGCGGAGGCGGCAGACCCGGCGGAAGCCCCGGCGCGTGAATCCTCCCCTCACGAAGCCCAGACAGGACGGGGCGGGGGGGGGGGGGTTCACTCCCAGCAGGTGGCATCCTCCAAAGCATGTTCAAGTGACAATCGTTCTTCCATCTCGGGGTGGGGACAGCACACGGCCGATGCCGACCACGCCCTCGCGGGAGGGGTGCCCGCTGAGGCCCCTGCTCGAGAGCCTTCGCACGGGCCTGCGCCCTGCCCACCGCCCGAGGCCCCGGGCCCCCGGAGCCTCGAGGCCCCGCAGGCACTTTGAGTCGAGCTCTGGGAGTCCCGCGTGGGCTGCAGGTGCCACCCGCTCCGCAGCGAGTGGCCGAGAACAGGCCAGTGGGGACAGGCCCCAACTCTGCAGACCCAGCCCCCACGCCAGAGAAAGACAAATACCGTGCGACTTCACTTAAGAAGAGGGATCTAAGGATCAGAATAAATGAACGAACAGAAACAGACTCACAGATCGGAGAGCTGGTGGCTGCCAGGTGGGAGGCCGGGGCCGGGTGACGTGCAGAGGGCTGAGAGCAAGTGGCAGTTCCCGCGTCACGGGGACGCGGCCAGGACCCCACGTGACAACCGTGTCATGCCGGCCGCTCTTCTCCGCGAGCGTCCCTGTAGATCACGTAGATGTCTAACCACGAGGCCGCACACCTGCAACTAGCATAAAATAATACTGAACATCGACGGTAACTGAAAAATTAAAAAAAAAATAAAAAGATGAAATTAAAGTACTTTTCACAAGTGAAGAAAAAAAAAGCACAGAAACCCCACGTCACGACCAGGGAGCGAGACGGGATTGTGGCGGGACTTCGAGAAACAGGCCTCTAATAGGACAGGGTTCTTCTCTATTTTTTGGAAAAAAATCTACATTAAGCAAAACTTCCCCACCTTCACAGTTCATGAGTCAACGTTTTCACTCGTCTGTTTTATCTTTTGTTGCTTTTCGATGTCAGTTTCATTTCGCACGTTTGCCAACTTCGTAGGTAAAACTGTTCCGACGCTCAGTCCACGCTGCCCGCTGCGCCCCCCCATTTCACTGGCTCCTCGTGTCCTCATCGCTCTTGCTGGCCACACACCCTCCGTGTCTCCAGGTGCCCCGTGCCCTGCACCTGGTCACCCGCCAGCGAGACGCGTCTTCCTCCTGACAAATAGGACGGATGGCGCCCTGCGCTTCCCCTCGCTGATGCGTAAAAGTCCACCTCACCTTTTCCCCACTTTAAAAGTTTTAAGGTCTGACCAGCGTACCACACGTGCAAAGCAACATGAGTGTGATGAAGCCGGCGCCTCAGCCAGCCCCCACGTCCCGGGTAGACATGGCGCAGATCAGACGGGAGTGCGGGCAGCGTCATCGGTCGCCGCGTGACCTACTGGGGAGGAGGCCATCTTCTGGGTCTGGTTCTCCAAACCCCTGAGTCACCCGCTGTGAGAAAACTTCCTTCCTGCCAATAAAATAAACAGATGACGGCACGCACTGTGTCTCATCGACTCACTGGAGATCCCGTGACGACAGCTGGGTCAGTTAGGACGTGTGCTCAGACCACAAACGTCCCCTGCTGGGCCTGACCACCTCTGAGAGTCCCGGTGTCTCCTGGGGTTTTAGCCAGAAGACACACGTGCCCTGTGGTGACGCCGAGGGTGGTGACACTTGCCTCTGGTCCAGCTCTGTGCCACTGTGTGGGGACAGCGCCACGGCCTCTAGTGTGGGCTGACGTCTAAACGATCACATTTCCAGTGTAAAAACTGCCTTTGTGCAGGTTTCACCGAGGGCCCACGACATTCTGCCTCTTCCGCTGATAATCGAGGAGCCCGAGCTCGCCGTCGCGCTGTGAGGCCCGTGTGGCCGTCGCTGTCTCGCCATCTTCCTAGGAACTCCCCAGGCAGGAGGACTCAAGGGCAAACGCTCTTAATTAAAGTGGAAACAGCCACTTGTGGAAAACACAGAACGTGCAAAATAATTGCCATTCTTTTGAGATGAGTGTATCTTTCCTCCACCAAAAGCTATAACAAAGTGAAATTTAACAGAAAGGAAAACTGTCAAGTTGCTGTTCTGTGAAAAAATTAAATGATGCAATTTTTTTGATAAGGCCTTTATTTTTATTTCCACCATTTTTGTCACTGTGTCAACAGATACAGAATGTTCTTTCCCCAAATTAAAAACAAATCCAAAACTATTTACAGAACGTACTGTTACAGCGCATCTGACGGCTCGACGAGGCATCTGAAAAAATACACGTAGAATCTATCAACAATTGAGCTGAAGCGAAAGCACACGAAGACCCTGCTGTTGTGCAGTAGTGCACGTCGGTCCGCAGACACGCTCGGCTCCGTGGCCGCTGCTGGTGCGTGTGAGATTCGCAGCGTGTCGGGCTCAGCGGCCCGGGGGGACACCAGGCGTGGACCCCAGCAGGGTGGGCAGGCAGCCCGCTGCCTGCGATGCCCAAGCAGGACGCTCAGTCGCGGTTGCACTCGTCCGCCAGCAGGTGGTGCTGTTTGCCAAGGGAACCGGCGTGCAGACTGTGACCCTCGGGGAAGGCCGCTGTCCTGCTGCGGCCTGCTGCGGCCTGCTCCGGCCCTGCGGTGGCTCCCAGGGACACTCACGCGAGACACGGTCCCTTGTGGCTGGGTGGCACGGCTCCCACCCACCCGCCCAGCGTTTGCCATGAGCAGAGGTTTAAAGCAGGAGAAGACGCCATCCAGCCACCAGCTGGGAACGGCAGCTTCGGGGGGACGGGCAGCTGGTCCCATCCTCACGGCAAGCGTTCCCGTAGTTGGCTGACCTGCGCTTCCATCTCTCCTGGAACTTTAATTTGCTGGGTGACGCCGGGGACACAGCCATGCCTCCGTGAAATGGAGCCGCGTGCGTGGCCTGGGGGCGGCTGCCGTGGTCCGTGCGTCACCGATGCCATCAGCCCGTGGACAGGCCGGAGCTCGGCCGCTCCCCGCACACGCAGGAGCGTGAAGCCCCAGCAGTGACGAGAAGCGGGGGCGGCAGAGGCGGAAGAGGCGGGTCCTGGACGCCCACGCACGAGCCCACACCCTCCGGTCGGACGCCCGGGTGGCCTGGGGCACACGCCCGCCAGCTCCGCGGCGCCGGCACACACGAAGGCAGCGACCTCGCACACGCGAGTGCGGGCACAGGCAGGGAGGGCCGGGGGCGTCGCCGGGTCGGCTGCTCTGGCCTCGGGGGCTGGGCCCGGTCCTGGCGCGTTGTTGCTCATCCACGCGGCTCGTGAGGCACAGCCGCACACCCAGGGCCGGCGGCGTGTAAGAGCAAAGCCACGGCCTCGCGGGCGGAGCGTGCAGGACGGCTGACGCCCCTGTTGGTGACGCGGCAGAGGCTCGGGGTGCTGTCACTCCAACCCGTTTCCTGGCAGAGGTGGTTCTGACGCCGGGCCCACCCTCCTTCAGCCTCAGAGCGGCGGCCACGAGCGGAGCGGTCTCCTACTTCACTGTGTCCCGGGCCGTGTGACGGGAAGGCTTGGCTCCCCTCCGGAAACCCGCTACGTCTCCGGGGTGCGGGGCCGGTGGGCGGGCGGGGGCCAGCTCTGCCGAGAGGTCTCCGGCGGAGGCTGAACTGTTAGGTCAGCGGCGGCTCTACGTCAACCTTAGCAGCTTGGGGACACAGACTAGGACGACCCGGGGCCTACGAGAAACAACGCAGTGATTTTTGGTCACCAAAGGTGGAACTGCTTTCTGGATGACACCCCGTCACATCGACGGTCTCAGCGAACACTGCAGCTTCCCCCCTGCCCCCCCCACTGTGGCCGGTCGCCGAGCGCCATCCAGCAGGACAGCACCCCACTCACTGTGACCGTCCTGCGGCCCACAGGGTCCCAGGCGGCTGCGTCTGCCTGGCCTTCAGTGGCAGGAGGGTCAATGTGCATGGGGGTCGGGGCCGCCAGCCTCATCGCCTGCAGCCTTGTCACCGCCACAGGTCACTCGGCCTCGGCGATTCAGTCACTTCACAGGCAAAACGAGCCATGGGAACGGCTGCTTTGGGGTGAGAGTGACGGAAGCTCCCCCAGACTTCCCTGGAGTCTGGGGTCCCTCCAAGGATAACCAGGCAGTCACCCGACTGCAGGTGGCTGAGTCTGAGGCCATCAGCAGATCCCCGATGACGAGACCAACCATGGGCCCTGTGTTTGTCCCTGGGAACCTCAGCCCTCCGGGCGCCGTCCAGCTGCACCCCGGGGAAGGGAGGGGCGGGCGTGCGGGCTCTGGGCCTCCGCGTGTGACCAGGTGCTGCGGGAACCTTGATGCCGGCGCTATCCATCGTGTCAGCGGAGAAGGTGAACGGGCGGGCAGCAGACTGTGGGGGGAGGAGGGATCAGAGGGCCGAGAGGAGACGAACGTCGGGGGAAACACGACAGGTGAGCGTGGTGAGAACAGCGTCCGTCTGGCTGGCAGAGGAAAGGTTTATGAACACGAACGAGTCAACGCCCTTCGTGGGGACGCCCGGGGGAACGAACAGGCAGCGTGGCCACCACGAGGCGTCTGGTTTAGTCATCCGCCTGCCACCCCAGCTGGACCCTGGTGCTAGATTTGCCTTTATTTGGAAAATGGTCTCTGGGGATTTTGAAACATAGAACAGTTTTGAAGGATGTCACGTTTCTGGTGACTCTTGAAACACGCAGCTGTTTTCATTGTCCAGGTCGGTTTGTCCTGACCAGGCAGTGGACGACGTGCACGTGTCCTGTCACTCTGCCCGGCCACGGTCCGGGGAAGCTCCACCTGGGCTGCAGCGGCGCGTGCTGGGCAGCGTGGGGGCGCTGACGGCCGCCTCAGTGAGCAAGCGCCCGCGGAGACCGCGCGTCTGCCCGCCTCCCGTTTTGGGAAGGGAGCTCCTGGCTCCGGGCCGGACCGTCTGTCCCTGGGTCACCTGGGGGGCCGCCCTTGGTGACATGGGGCTTCTCCGTGGAGCCGCCGCGGGCCCTACGGGAGAGGAGCGACTTCAGCCATGACAAACCGGACACCGCGCCCACGCCCTGGGTCACAGTCAGGTGGCGCGTGGCCGATGGGGCCTCCGTCCGCGGTGTGGGGACGGGCCTGGTTTGTGCGTGGAGGGGACGGGGCTTCGCTCCCGCGGGGCACCCGTGGTCCGTGTTGGGGAGCTGGCGCTGTGACAGATGCCCCCACGACAGGCCCGTCTCAGCCCTGGGCATCCCAGGTCGGCCAGGCCCTTCGGTCTGGGACGAGCACCGGCAGCAGAGAGTGACTTTCTAACGCAACGTCACCTGGGGTCACGCACTTGAGGTAAAGGTGGTAGAAAGTGGGTTTAGATCGACCTTCCCCACACTGATGACCATCATTTCATTTTCGAAAACGGCGCATTTTAAAAGCCACCGCTTTGTCCCCACTCCTCGCCTGCCTCCTTAGGCCAGTGCGAGGGATGACGTGGGCGGCGCCCTCGGCTGGCGGGGTTCCCGGGGAGGGTGGCCCCCACTTTGCCCAGGCCCAACTCGGGTTTGTCTCCACTTTCTCAAAGGTGGGTTTAAGTCTGTCACATCACCCTCCTTTTAAAACGGCTTGTCTGAGCAGAAAGCAGGCAGCGGGAGGCTGCGGACGGGGCGGGGACCGTGCCCTGCACAGGCGCAGGGAAGGACCGTGTGCGGTCACAGCAGCACCCGAGTGTCTGCGGTGACCCTGGTCTTCACGGCAGTGTGTGACGCCAGGAGCCTGCGTGGCAGCGAGCCACATGCCAGCTCACCTCCCAGGCCTGCCTGCGTCCCGAGGGGGCGCGGTCCTCTCGTCACTCTCTGTGCCTGGCGGTGGGGATGCAGAGCTGCGTGACCTGCGGGCGACACCCAGTTAACACAAGTGCCCACCTCGCACGCACGTTTAGCCATTGTGGGCACAACCACAAAGCACGCCGGCGGCCAGCTGGTCACCTCGGATCTTCTGCTTAGAACGGTCCCCTAAAGCTCATGGTCTCAGTGAGTGACTCTGTAGGGCGCACATGACCGTCGCCACAGCCAGGTGGCAGCACTGCCCGCGTGGCCGTGCAGGCGGGGCGGCGGTGACGGCCCGGGGCTCAGCCGCCCTCCGCCCTCCACCGAGACGGGGCGGCTCACTGTGACCGCGTCTTGCCGCCACGGACCCGCATCGCCGACGCCGCGGCGTGAGTGGGCGCCCACTCTCGCTGCTCGCCGCCCAGCTCAGCGCCCGCGTCCGCCCTGGGAAGCCCAGCGCGTCCTGCCAGGAAGTGTGCCCCAGCCACGGACGAGGGCGACTTACCACCTGCAAATCACCGTCCAGGTGAGACCCGCCAGGCCACCGACAAGCAGAGCGCCCAACGCAATGGACACCAGGGACGCCTTCGGGAGCCTCCCGGAGTCTGGGGCAAGAACAGGCCGGTTAGGGAGCCCGCCAGCCCAGGGCAGAGGCTGGCGCGCACGGCCCGACCCCGAGCCCGCCCCGGTCCTGGGCCTGGCCCACCCGTGACAGCACGGTGCCCTGAGGAGCACGAGTCTTCTCGGAAGCAGCGTTTGTATAGACGAGCCACCCCGCCCTGGAATGTGAGGTGAGGGGACGACTTGCCAAACAGATGGGACCCTGGTCCTTCCCCAGGTGACACCATGGCCCACTCTCCCCCCCACCCGGGAGAGCATCCCCGGTGCTGAGGTCCTGAGCACCCCGGAATGCCCCGGCGGGGCAGAAACCGGTGCGGAGCGGCCGTGGTGGGCGGTCAGGCGGGAGCAGGGCGCCGGTGAGTTTTCGCACGCTGGCGCCCGTGTCGGGCACAGGCCAGGGGGCGTTGCCAGCGGTCAGGAAGCACCGTCCCACCCGTGTGCTCGGAGCCCGTGGGGCGGCCTTGGGGACAAGACGGCAGTGGGCTCCCCAGCTAAGGCGTGAGCAGGGCCGGCGGGAGCCAGGGTGCGAGGCAGGGGGCGGGTCTGGAAGCCTGAGCCCTGCACCGCCAGGTCCGGGGCGCCCGGCACCAGAGGTCACGGAGGGCACACCGCAAGGTGTCAGCAGCTACGCCCGCGAGGAGGACGCGAGGAGGACGCATGGCCGTCCCGAGGGCGTGGGCTGTCCCTGGGCGCGCGGTCTCACCGACACAGGTCCTGCCGTCGTCTCCCAGCACGTGAGGGTCCGTGCACTCGCACCGGAAGCCGCCCCTGGTGTTGCGGCACCGGGCCGAGGCGTGGCAGGGGGGGTCCGCCGCGTCCTCGCACTCGTCGACGTCTGCACAGACGGGCACGGGTCAGGCCACCGCCCCACGCCACCCGGCCGCGTCTCCCGTGGGCCAGCCTGTCCCGGCCCCTTCCCAGCCAGGAGGAAGGGGACTGTCACCCCCGTGGTCGCGGGGCACCTGCCGTCCCCCTCTGCTGAGGCCCATCCTCCCAGGTCACTTCCGACCACGCTGGCCACCTGCCTCTCCTGCCGCTTCCCTGGCAGCACCCTGGGCACGTGGCCCCGCTGGCCCTGACGCTGACGCCGAGGCCAGCTGTGGTCCAGCTCAGTCACGCTCAGGCACGGGCTGTGCCAGGCTGGGACCTGCAGCTGGGCCTCACGCGGACGTGGCCACGGCCCCCGGGGATCCGTCGCTCCCCTCGCTGAGGGGGACCCCGCCGCGTGCGGGCCGGGAGGTGTCAGCCCACCCTGGTGGACGGGTTTCGCTCACACTCGGCGCGGCTGGGCCTGGGCCTGCGCCCGCCCGGGCACCACCGCCGCCCGCAGAGCGCGCACGAGCCCCCGCTGCCCCCCGCCTCCTGCGCAAGCCTGACCCCTCGGCGGCCTGGAGGCCCCGTCCCCACACCGCTCTGCCAGCCTTTCCTTCCCGCCGGCTCCGGAGGCCAGCAGGCCATCGGGGGAACTACGTCACGTGCCTACGCACACGTGTGAATGCAACACACGCTTAAATGTCGCACACGTGTGTTCTCAGGCGGCCTCTGTGCAGCCGGGTGCAGGGACACGTGCCAGCCCGCTCTGCCGGCCAGGCCGGGCGCTTCCCTCTAGCCCGGGACCCCGAGACGACAGCGGTGAGAACAGAGACGGTGCTGGTGAGCGGGTGGGGCCTTCGGGTGACGGGAGCCGAGCAGACGCCGAGCTCGGAGCGGAGGGGGAGCTCCCGCGAGCCCCTTCCTGCGTCCGGCGGAGAAGGGCGTCCTCTGTGGGCGACCCCCTCGAGCCCGTCTGCGCCCCACGCCGCAGAACGAGGGGGCTGGCGGGGACTGGAGGCGCGTGGGGCCCCGCCCAAGGGGGGGGGTGTCTGCTGGGCTTGGCCCTGTCACCGCAGCGTGAAAGTCCCCGTCCTGGAAGCTGTGGCCTCCCCCGGGACGTGGGTGGGCGGGCGGGGAAGGCGGCAGTCCCGCTGTGTGCGGCCACCAGGTGCCCCACTCGTCCCCAACCTGGTCCCGAGCTCGCGCCCTTCCCTGTGGCTGCCGTGACAAGCGCCGCGGGCCGGGGCCTAGGAGCAGAAGGCTTCGCCGAGGCACAGACAGGGCCCGGCAGAGCCCTCCCTGGCCTCGTGTCCTCTGGCTTGGTGGCTGCTCGGTGTCCCCCTGGCTGTGGCCGCTCCTGTCCGCCCTCTGTCCTCCCTCTGCGCTTCCTCTTCTCTCATAAGGACAGGGAATCCGGGCCCGCCCCAAAGACTTCACGTAACGTGATCGCTCCTGCGAAGGCCTTGTCCCTCTAAGGTCCCATTCTCACGTGCTGGGGGCTGGGACTTCAACGCTCATCTGGGGACACAACCCGCTGTTTCATTCCAGGTGTGGTCACTTTCTTCTCATCTCAAACCCAAGTCGGGGACGGTACGAGCTGCGGGCCTTGGGCGTGGCCGGGCAGCTGTCAGGGCGGACCCCAAGGCTCAGGGGACCGTGCTGCCCGGGACAGCGTCTCTCTGCTCCCTCTCGGTGGGAGCGACTCGGCCCCCAGCCCCTCACCTGCGGCTCTGCGTGGCATCGTCCACGCCTGGCTGCCCACCGCCCGCTCCACGCCGACGAAAGGGAGGAGCCGGGGGGAGGGGCGGGGGCACCGGGGACGCGAGGACGCGGGCCTGGAGACGAGTGACCGGGCGGGCACCGCTGCCCCCCACAGGGCATCTGTCCGGTTTCCTGTGAGAAACTGGCTCTGGAGCCTTCACACTACATGTGACCTCTCTCTCTCTCCTGCCTGTCGCCTGTGCAGCTGCTGACGTGGCGGACGCTTCATCACCCGCGAATGTGTCAGCTTGGGGACGTGGGTGGCTAAGGAAGCCACGTCTGATTTCCCCGGGGTGGCCCTGCCCAGAGACGCCTTTGCTGGGTGGCACTCGTCCTGAACTCGCATCTGAAAGAGGCAGTTCGGACGTGAAGCCGTCGGAGACGCGTGGTGAAGTGACTGACCTTTGCAGACGGGCGGCGGCGGGTCCCACCCCTGGGGGGTGCACGCGGCCTGCTCGCGGCCTTGCAGTGCGAAGCCGTGCCGGCAGGCGAACGCCAGCACGCGGCTCCCCGACGCGTTGCAGAGCGTGAAGTGCCCGTTGTCCAGTCTCTCCGGGAGGCGGCACGTGTCACCTGTGTGCGGTTGGGAGGTGAAGCCAGTCGGACACAGGCTCTCCTCCGTGTGCCTCCCTCAGGGCTGCCCCCACCCGGACCTCGCCGGGACCCCAGGTCCCTCGTCCCTGTCCCCCACGCAGGCCCAGCAGCTCCACCGCCCGTGTGGCCCGCCCGCTGGCCCGGCCCTGAGCTGTCCCTGCTCAGCTCCGCCCTCCCCCCGCACCCCGCTCCGGAGGCCCGGCAGCGCCTCGTGTGCTGGTCACCCCGTTGGAGGCCGGTGTGCGGCCGGTCGCCCTGGACACCCTCAGGCTGACTGCCGGCTCCCGCCCTGCCCCGCCTTCCATCTGAGGGCCTGGACGGGGGCTGCCTCCCACACCCGCCCGCTGGGCACGGCGCCCGGTGCCTCGGCGTAAAGGGCGATCCGCACAGGTGGCACTCATGGACTCACCCTCTGCCCGAGTCCCCTCCACCCCCGCTCCTTCCGCTCACCCTGGACGTGGCCATGGCAGGGCTGGTGACTGCGTTCGGCCCGCCCTCCGGTCACGAGGACCCCGCCGGCCCCCACAGGCTTCTCCTCTGGTCAGCCCTGCGGCTCGCCCTCCAGGACGTCACTGGGTTCCATCCCCAGACCCTCCAACGGCTCCCACTGCCACCAGCCGGGGGCCAGGCCACCGTCTCTCCTCAAGGGCCTGTCACAGCAGCTCCCCCGGGTCTGCCTGCGCTTGTGCCGGCCCCGCCCACGCGTGCTCCCAGCTAGTAGCTGAGGGCCCCCAAAAAGGAGTAGCAGATGCGTGTCTCCTCCTGGAAGCCCGCACGCTGTGCCCTGCTCTGAGGGACAGACGGCCCCCAGGGCCGAGGCTGGCCCACCTTCTGGTCCCCCCTCGTGTGGGTGCTCCCCCCCAGGGGAGACTCTCCGTCTCATGGAGCCCCCCAGCGCTCTGCCCCACGCCCGTCACATCATGGTGCCCCCACATTCCGTGGGGACAGGGTGCGCTATGCAGGCTGCTGCTTGTTGGCCGTCTCCCTATGCAGAGCGTCAGTGCTGTGTGTGCATGAGTGTGCGAGTGTTTGCGAGTGCGTGCGAGCATGTGTTAGCGTGTGTGAGTGTGCCCGTGTGTTTATCCCTACAAACGTGTTCCTGGCACTCGTCACATAGGAGGCGGCAGTAAGTCCGCCCTAAGCCCCTGCTGGGGGCCGGAGTGGCAGCGTCCCCAAGGACAGAATGGGCGGGCGGGTCGTGCTGGGCGGGACTGAGACAGACTGTGACAGGGAAGGAGCCGTGCTGCGGGCGTGTGCAGCACGGCGGTCACGGCGTTCTGGCTGTTGCCCGCTAGCAGACGGGTCCGGAGGCTATGGTGTGACGGCTGCAGCCTCCATGCTGCTGGACCGAGCCCCAGCCGAGCCTCACACTCCTCCCAGAGCCTCGTGTCCTACGACCACGCGGAGGCCACGCCCCGCGATCCTAAGACTGTGTCACCCGGCTTACTACCTCCCTCCCCTCCTTGCCGGGCCCAGTCGTGGGCCCGTGGTTCTCCTGGGTTGTCGCAGCTCGGGGGGGCCGCGGGCAGCCGGTGGTAGACACCCACTGGCACCGCATCCTACGGGCACAGCACAGGCCCGAAACGGCGGGACCCCGGGCCGCCGCCGTGCCCCGAGCCCTCGCTGGGCACTCCGCCGCGCACAGGGCGGCGCCCTTCACAGGGAGGGCCCAGGCCGGGAGGGCCCGGGCCGGGACAAGCCCTCCCCGCCGCGGGGACGTCGGGCTCCGTCTCCTGTCACTTCCTCCAAACACGGCAACCGAGGCCGCTGCCTTGAGAAGCTGTGCTGTGGGGTGGGACCTACGGGGGTGACGCAAGGTGACGAGGACTCAGTTACCTGGGGGCGCGGCCTCCTTCCACGCTTCCAGGTCCAGGCCCGGGATGTCCTCACACGCCTCGAAGTCCTGGGGGAATCGCGCGAGCCGGAAGGCGTCGGCGGGCACGCGGGCGAGGCCGGAGTTGTCGCACACGACCCGAGGCAGAGAGTGCCTCTCCAGCTCCCGCCGCTGGGCCTCGGAGAACACGCCGCCGTGCCCCCACCAGAACCTCCGAGGGCGGGCACAGAGGTCCGGTGCCGCCAGTGCCACCTCCGGCGCCCGCCCTCCCGCACGCCAGAGCTCCTCACACCACACGCGCCCGGGGACGGGGCGGTCCGCAGCGCGGGGCACCTCGTCACCGCCCCGGGCACTCTCAACGCCCG
>JAQQSQ010001317.1:0-12767 GCA_028627145.1 Eidolon dupreanum
GCCGCGTCAGCTCGCCCGCACAGTGCGCTCTGGGGGAGGCGTCCCCCGCACACCAGCTCTGGGCCTTCGGGGGCTGCCTCCCAGGTCTGCTCAGCGCTCCCCGTCTCCTCACAGATGCCTGCTGAGGGCCTACTGTGTGCCTGCCTAACAGATGCCTGCTGAGGGCCTACTGTGTGCCCGCCCTGTGCGGGGGTGATCGTGGGGGTGCAGGCGGAGTGGGCCTGGGGAGAGCATCCTGGAGGAAGCCACACTTGACCTGGACCTCCAAGGACCAGGAAAGGGGAGAGGGCCCGGGGAAGGGAGGCTGAGGGGGAGGGCCCAGCTTCTGGGTGCAGGCGGGGTGAGGGCACGGGGCTGACTGGGGACCCCGAGCACCTCCAGCTCCCCAAGCTCCTGCCCAACCACCCAAAAGCCAGGTTCAGCCCCTCCCCCACAAAGCCACCGGGCCCAGTGAGTCCCTGGCCAGGGCCGGAGCCCAGCAATCCCCAGCTGCCTGGAAAAATTCTGAGAGGCAGGTGAGACATTGCTGAACAGGACCCAGTGCCTGTGAGCCTGCCCCGGGGTGGGGGGGCGCCGAGGAGTCCCCATACTCAGGGAGAGCGTGTTCAGAGGTGAGATTTAATCAGACGACTTGGAAGAATAAATTCTATTACAGAATTTTACTTCACAGCCTCCCCCGAGTTGAATAGCAATTGCCGAAGAGGGCTCACGTTATAAATAGAAGCGATTGCAGGGCTGGGAGGCCCAGGGACGCCTGGCCGCCCCCTCGTTTGAGGGTGGGAAATGTCAGCGTCCTTTCTTTTGTCACCCCGGGGGTCTTCGGAGCTGCTCAGAGGGGGGCCTGTGGCACGGTGCCCACGGGTCCCTGCCAGCCCTCCGGGAACCCCGACACGGAATGCCACACGAGGGTCCCCTCCCTCCCGCCCCTCGCTGCCTCTACCTTCCACAGACATCTTTCAAGTTCCTGGGACAAGCCAGGCAGTGAGACAGAGAGAGAGAGAGAGAGAGAGAGAGAGGGAGGGAGAGACGGATGCCTGCCGTGGGCTCCGTGATCCTTGCCGAGGGCGCATGACGCACCGACCTCGCCCGCGGGCAGCGCTGGGGGCGGGAGGAGCACCCAGCGGGGGAGCCGGGAGACCGAGCGCCAGGCCTTCCCGGGGGAGCCAGGAAAGCGTCTCCTGTGTGCCGACCCGAAGGACCGGAGCGGCTTCAGCAGGTGGCCACGTCGGGCAGGTGCTCCAGGCGGTGAAGGACGGGCACATGCAGAAGCAGAGAGGGGACTCCACGGAGCAGGTCCTTGTCACCAGAGCCAGAAGGGGGAGGATCGGAGAGCCGGGAAGGGGTTCAGAGCCGGCTGGGGGTGCCGTGGTGGGCTCTGGACAGCCCGTGCAGGGTGCTGGGGGAGGACGGACAGGAGGGCGTGAGTGCCTCCCCTGGGCCCCAGGAGGCTCTGCTCCGGGACCACCCAGACCCTGGGCTCTTGGCCATACCCCCTCTGCATCCGCTGGTCTTGTTTGGGCCCCCTAATTTTCCACCTCACTCAGTCTGAGATCCAGGTTTGAGTGCGTGAGCTCAGATTCCTACCCCCACACACACCAGACTCTTCTGCTGCAAATAAATCATTTAAAATAAGTGGGCCATCGGATGAGCTGAGACATCGGAATAATTCAGAAATAGCCTCACACTCCAGCTGTTAGAGTAATAAAATCAGGAACAACCCATGTTCCGTTTGGAAATTTACTTTCTGCAAAACGCTTCTGAGGTTGTTTTGTTGTTGTTGTTTCCTTGTCTGTGCACAGCCTCGCTCAGCCTGGTGGGGTGCGGCCCCGCCCCACGGGGCCTGG
Source organism: Eidolon dupreanum (assembly GCA_028627145.1). Taxonomy (NCBI): domain Eukaryota; kingdom Metazoa; phylum Chordata; class Mammalia; order Chiroptera; family Pteropodidae; genus Eidolon; species Eidolon dupreanum. Next base: position 1,845 of record JAQQSQ010001317.1, read on the forward strand.
CAGGCACTGGGTGGGGGCCGGGGCCAGGCCCAGGGCAGCTGCGCATGTTGCTCTTGGGGGCGGGGCTCTTCTGAGCACCGAGGGGGACGTGGGAGAACAGCTCTCTCCCTGCAACACCCACAGGTGACCGGCAGCCTTAGGAACGGACGGCGAGCATGAGCTGGGGGCCAGCAAGCCCAGGGTCAGCTCTGGCTCCGCTCATGACCTCGGGCAAGTCCAGCCTTGAGTTCAGGAACCTTCCCCTCAAGGTCAGCCGCTCTGAACCCTCTCGGTCCCTGCAGCAGGTCCGACACGGGCCTCGTGCCTCAGCGTTAGTGTGTCCTGTCCCGTGTTGGTCTCTTTCATGCCAAGAGCCCCTCCCCTGGGCCCGCACCAGCCATGAAGGCCGCGGGAACCCCCTCTTTTCCTGCCCTGGAAAGGAGGTCTCCCCAGCAGTGCGGCCCCGGCCGTAACGTAGCAGTGTGATGGCTCTCCTTCTCCTGGGCCAGAAAACGAAGTCCGGGAGGCGGGGGTTAGGACGAGGTGTCACGGAGCCCACGCGGGGTGACGGGCTGGAGGAGTTGACAGCATGTCTGCTCCGAGGCTCGCAGCCCCGTGGAGGGCCGGGCGTGGGGGGAGGAGACAGACCCCAGGAAGCCTCTTACTTCAGGACCGGAGGCAGATCTGTCACTGTCAGGAGACAAATGGGGCTGGCACTTGGATTTCAGCGCCCGTCAGTAACTCGGCAGGCTTTCTGGAGCAGGAAGGTAGGAAGGAGGGGACTGGGTCTGGGAGGACACCCCGTGGACCAGGTGCTCCTAATTAGCCAGGGTTTTCTTAGCCTCCCCCCTCCCAAAAGGCTGGAGGTACGTACGTCTGAGACCATCACAGGCGCGCTTGAGGGGACGCGAGGTTCGTACTGCGGGGAACAGGGCGTGACTGCCAGTGCGGGAGGGAGCTGGCCCTCCCCCGGAGGTGCTCCGTCCCCCGGAGGTGCTCGCTCGCCCGGAGGTGCTCGCTCGCCTGGAGGTGCTCGCTCGCCTGGAGGTGCTCCCTCACCTGGTGCACCGCCTCCCGCTCCGCCGTCTTGTTCACAGGAGCGGCGCCCTTGCTGGCACGGTGCAGCAGAGCACTCGCCTTATTCCAAACATTCAGTAAATGCTCCAGGGCTTCCCCTGGAACAGCCTGATGAGCAGTGGGGGGCTGCTCTGTGTCCCCCTTCCTCCCTTCTAGGAGTCGGGACAGAAGCAGGCCACCTGGTCACCAAACCTGCTCTTCCCTCCCTGTGGCATGCAGAGCTCCCTGGGGTCTCCTGGACACCATGAGCACACACAGGCCCTTCACGTCCCCTCCCCTCGATCTGTGCCATGTCATACAGCAGGGCAGATGTCACGCCTCGCTAGGTCACGTGATACAGTGACGAGGAAGGGAATTTGCAAGTGAAATTAAAACCCCTCTTAACTTCGAGTTAATCTAAATAACAGGAGATGACATAAACAGATGAGCCCCTTGAGGGGCCTTCGGTGTCCCTGAACTCAGGGACTTCAACGACAGAGACTCCCTCCCCTGCCAACCCAGAGAAACAAGCCAGCATGAGTCGCACAGGGCACGGGAAATGGATGTTTCCAGCAGTCACGCGAGCTTGGGAGAGGGGAGAGGGCCCTGAGCCCCGGGTGACACTGTGGCCTGGCGAGGCCCTGAGCGGGGGCCCCAGGCAAGCCGCTGAGACTCCCAACCTGCGGAGGTGGTGAGAGGATACGCGTGGGTGGTTTTAGGCCCCCAGGTGTGCAGCCATTTGCTGTTGCACACGCTCCTTCCTGGGCCCGCGGCTAGCCCGCCTCCCCAGTCCCCGTGCTGTTAGCTGGGGCCACGTGGCCGAGATCCCCCAGCGGAGTCCAGAAGAGGGGGATGTGGCCGCCGCCAGGCCTGGATGATGGAAAGCCTCCCGCTGAGGCGCTGGCCTGAGGAACTTCAGCTGGCGACTGGAGGCTGCGGCAGGCAGGGTTTTCCCGTGACACAGAGCCCGCAGGATATGCGTGTGCGTCTAAGACTCTTACTTCAAGGACGTGGCCATGTGGTGCTGGGCGCTAGCTGGTCTGAGCTCTGTAGGGTAGGCGGGGAGGCAGGAAACTCAGGCAGTTGCTGAGAGAGGCAGAATCTCACTTTTTTCGGGGAAAACTCAGTTTCGTCATTGAGGCCTTCAACTGATTAGACAAGGCCCGCCCAGATTGTCAAGGGTGGGGTCCTGGGCCCAGACGGGACTCCAGGCTTGGGCACTTCCTCCCACCCCCAGCTCGTCTCCCCCACACAATCGCGAGCTCCGGGGATGGCGCCCCGCCGTCATCCTCTCTGCAGCCTCCCACTGCCTGCAAAGGGCTCCGTGCAGCAGGAGCAGCGTCCACTGGCTGGAAGCACCGGTCCTGCCCGCCTCTGGCCGGGCCATCCCACACCCCGCAGACGGGACGGCTCCCCAGCCACACAGGAGGCCCCGAGGCGGGCGGGCCTCAGGCAAGGCGTCAGGGGAATTCCTGCTGGATGCCAAGCCAGGGAGGCCCAGGCCCTCCGTGAACCTCGGCCCCGGGGTGGAGACATTCAGCCCAGCACGCTGCCGGGAGGAGAAGCCACCGAAAACACCTGGCCGGCCTTGGGAGCAATGAGCATCCTCCAGTGACACGACACCCACAGAAGGTAAACCGAGGCACGGGGCCCAGCACGTCTGGGTAGCAGCAACACCGATGAGAGACCCCTTTAAGTACAAGGCACAGGGGCCGTGCCCACTAACGGGGTCCTTTGGGGAAACCGAGTCTCGTCTGAACTTCCTCTGAGAGGCAGAGTCGGGGTGTCCACCTGGACCCCTCACTTGGCTTCATCCAGCGCCAACACCACGGGAGCCAGCGAGTGTAGAGTCAGTGCCGACGACTGGACGTCCCACACCGCGCCCCCGGAGCCCGCCCAGACCCCACCCGGGCGGCGGGAGCCTGCTCCCCTCCTCCCTGAGCTCCCGCGAGCCCAGCCTCTCCCCGCAGGAAACACAAGAGCCCTTGAAAGCCTGAAGCCCAAACAAACATTTATCTTAATAAGCAGGCGAACGGCGAGATCAGCCCTCGGAGCTGCCCCTCCCCGCTTCTCTCCTCGATTTCGGAGGCTGAAACAGAGGCCACCCGGAAAGAAGCGGCAGGACCACGGAGGCGGGGGGCGGGGCGGGGCCCCCAAGCGGCCCCTCGGCCTCCAGGCACCGCCCCGTGCCCCCCACGTCAGGCAGACGGGTCATAGTTGGCTCCCGGGCCCCAGCATGTTAGGGTGATGTCACGGCTCCCTGACATGCCACCTGCGAGCCAGCATGGGAGGCTCTCCCCGGCAGGGTGGCCACTGGCAGTGGGGAGAGAGGGCCCGCGGGGGCCCGTGTGGCCAAGGGGGAGGCCACAACCGAAGGAGGGGACGTCTGGGTTCTGTCCTTGCTCAGCCGTGTCCCGTGGCCCTGCCGGGGGCCCAGCTCCCCTCAGGCCACGGCCACATGTGTGCGGAGCGGCCTGAGGCATGGCGAGCCCCGAGTGAAGACCTGGGCAGCCGTGACTGCGGCTGCCGTGTGGCAGACACCCCAACACCCCCTCAGGAGGGGACTTGTGGAGACCCTCCCGCTGAAGAAAGCCGGAGAGTCGAGCCCAGGACAGCCGCAGCGACCCTGCGCCCAGGTTGGTGCCGGGGTTGGGGGGGGGGACCCCCGCTCCGCAAGTGTTTATCGAGTTGGTCGCAGACGGGATTCAGATCCGTGCCCTTTGCCTGCGCCTGAGCTTGCCCGACCTTGTCCCCAGGGGCGAACACCCCCGCGCCCACGTGGATCTCCTCCACACGGTCACACCCACCGGCCTGCCGAGGCGAGGACGGCGCCCCTGGGCTGGGAGAGCCAGACGTGAGACTGTCAGCGCGCGTGCGGCGCCCTCCGTCGTAAGTCACTTTCGCAACTTAAAGACCCCGCGGTTGCTCTGGGTCATGCAGTAATAATCAGCCAGAAACCACATCTTTTGGGGATAGCCAGGCTTTTGCAAGGCATGTGTATCTTACAACCAATTAAAGGTAATATAACCAATTAAAGAAAATTTTGGAAAACAACAGAGTAAAATAAAATAAATGAAACTTCGCCTTTCACACCACCACACAAAGATAACCACCGCTAATATTTTGGGGTACGTCCTCTCCTTATTTTTAATGCACTTATTATCATAGCCTTTTTTAATATGGTGGCGAATTTTTTTTTTTTTACATCATCAAAATCGTATTATATTACCTGTTAGGATTTTTTTGTTCCCTGTAAGCATTCTCTGCACATGCACTTAGCAAACATTATTTTTAATGGCTGTAATATTCTTTCAAGTGGATAAAGCCACAGTTTACTTAAACATTCCCCATGTTCAAACACTTAGGTTGTTTCTAATTATTTTGCTAAAAATACATATTCCTCTGTTTCGGATGGCCTCCTCGGGACGGCATTCCAGCAATGGACCTGTGGGCGGAGGGGAGGGAGCGTTTTCCAAGCACGTGACACGCGCTGCCGATCATCCGCTCTCGGGCGGCCGGCCGCGTTCCCAGCACACGTGGGACATTACCGCGTTTTAATGTCTGCTCCTCTCATTAGCGAGAAGGCATACTTTCTTTTAATGTGTGTTTCCTTTATTACCAGTGAGGGCGGACTTTTCTCCCACGTTCGTTTCCTGACCGTATTTAGGCTTCTTGTGAATCGGGTTACCTTGCCCTTTGACCGATAACCCGTTTGATTGTCTATTGTGTGTGTGTCACTCGCCACCTTTTATGAGCGCTGTGCACACCAACGTCATCAACCCTTAGGATGCCATGTTGGCAGAGAATGTTTTTTCCACGTCACGGTTGCTTTTTCTTCGCTGGCCTGGTTGCATTGGCTGGATGCAGAATTTCCCTGTTTCTGTGTAGTTCGTTCAACCTGTCCTTCCTCCCCTTTGTGAGTTTGTCAGTTGTTTCTGATCTTAAAACGTTCCCCCCTTTTACATCTCGTTGGGTAGTGAGGTCTACCTGGTTCTGAATTTCCTGATTTGCAGAGTGTGTTTGAATACTGCGATCTCAAATCGGGGTTGATCTGGGTACGCAGAACCAGGAGGTGAGCCGACTGTCCGCTCACAACTTCTGAAGCAGGAGGCCACAGTTTGTCCCGCTTCACCCCAGGCTCGGAAGACCAGGGCGGGCGAGAGGGGCGGGTGGAAGGCTGGTGAGATGCCAGGACTGGGCAGGGCCCCCAGGGAGCACTCGTCCTTATCTCATTTTCCTCAATTTTTTTTATTGCGCTAACATACGCGCAACATAAAATTTTACCATCTTGACCATTTTAAAGTGTACAGTTCAGTGGTTTTAAATACATTCAGAATGTGTAGCCATCACCACCGTCTTTCTCCCCAAGTCTTTCATCCTGTAAAAACCGCGATCCTATGCCTCTCAAACCCATATGTGCCACGAACACCAACTCGCCCAACCCCTGGCACCCGCTTGCTGTCCCTGCCAACTCGATGGGTCCAGGTCCCTCACATAAGTGGCTCGAGCACACAGCACTTGTCCTTTCGTGACTGGCTTGTTTCACGTAGCAGAAGATACTCAAGGCTCGTCCATGTTGTAGCATATTGCAGAATGTCCTTCTTTTTTAAGGCCGAATAATATCGCCCCAGCATCCAGTGCATAGAGGCCAGATGCTGCTAAACATCCCACAATGCATAGGACAGCCCCTTTGTCTCTGCAACAGAGAATTATCCAGCCCCAAATATCGATAGTATCAAGGCTAAGCAATCGTGCATTAAATTAAGGGTCAGCTTCTCTGGGTAAACTGGCCAAAACTCTGCTAAAAACTGATCAAAACTGGGCATGTCAGAGATGGCTAGCTGTCCTACGATGCCCATTCTCTCCTTTTTTTCTTGGACGGAATGTTTAGCTGGGTGTCAGAAGGGAAAGACTACATATTCCAAGTTTCCTTGCAGCTAAGCACAGCCACGTGACTACAGTTCTGGCCAATGACATGAGAACAGAAGTATCAAGGGGCAGCTTCAGGGGCTCACTTTAAAAGCCAGCTGCCACTCACAGCTTGCCTCTCCCTCCCTGTACCCTGGAATACAGACGTGATGGTTGGAGCTGAAGCACCCTTTTCGTACCGTCAAGTGGCTTTGGGAATGGAGGCCACGCTTGGTGGGCCACCAAGACAAAAGGAGATCTGAGGAACAGCAGTTCCCTGAGGTCTCTGTAAAGTAGAGCTGCCATGTCAGCCCTGGGCAGTCTGCCTCCAGGCTTTATAAGAAAGTGAAATAAGCTTCTTTCTTATTTAGGCCATTGCTATTTTGAGTCTTCGTGACTTAGCATTGAATCTAGCTGTTGCAAACGGTGTAATAGAAAACACTGGTGGAGCTTACTTATAATATTCCAACAAGAAGTTGGCAGGATTAAACAGAATGAAATGTGCAAATTGTTTAGCTTACCGCCTGGTACGTAGCAGGCACTTGGTTACTGACCGAGGTGTCGTGAATTCCACGCGGCCTACGCCCAGTGTCTCAATCACCCCCAGCACCCCACGGGGGAGGTGTGTTATGACTCCTGTGATGGATAAGGCAGTAGAAGAGCAGAGACTGTCCACGACATGCTCGGGTCACAGGGTCAGGGCAGAGCAGGGCCCCAGTCCCCACTCTGTGCCCACTCCACCTCAGTAGACATTGGGGACCCTAAATTTTGGAAGCAGTTAGGGTCCAGCAACTACAGACAACACTCCCTTTGCCTGATGATCTTGTTTCTTCCCAACATTGTGAGCTTTGAGTTGTAGCCCAAGGAGGCTGCTTCAGCTCCAGCCATCACATGTGAATTCCAAGATGTATCTCCAGCCCTGCAGGGTATTTATTGCAGCATTCAGGTTCTCATAAGGAACCCACGGCACAGAGAGGCTGAGTGATATTCAGGAAGAGGGGGAAGTGCTGCAAATTGGGGCTGGGAGGGCTTCCTGGAGGAGGTGAGGCATGGCTCTCTGGCCTGCAGAAGAGAAGGGGGACGTGAGGTTCTGATCCGGGATCCTGGCTTCCTTGGAAACCACCCGACTGCCTGAGCTCAGGGAGTGGGGAGGGGGAGGTGAAGGGCCGGGGAGGCGGGCTCCTTCACTGCCAAGCCTGCCGCCAGCTCATTTGGGTAGTTAGTCGCTAAAGAGGGCATTAAAGTGACTTACGAGCTAAAATCAGGTGTTCAAGCATAAACACGCCAAGGCCCGTGATTGATTTGACTGGGTAAATAGCTTTTATAATTGGTGTGTTTTTTTATTAAATTGTAAAGGCTGCCTATTTATGCGAACAGGAACCGCGGGCGTGTGGAAGCCGCCCTGCCTCACCGGTACGGGCCTCGCCTGGCCTCCCTCTGGCCGAGGCCCAAATTCGCGAAACGCGTTTCTGACGTTTCTGACGGTCGGGTCCCCGGGATCCTGGAGGACCCCAGGGAGGACGGGGTGGGGATCCGACGGCTGCCGACCAGGAAAGAAACCCCTGTGGCAAGTGGGGAAGGGCCAACCCTGTGAGGCAGAAGCAGCGAGGACCCTGTTGGGGTTTGGGGTTCATCTTCAGCCGGGCAGGGCTCTGGGGAGGCACACGGCATCTCTGTCTCCACTCGGGGAAGAAGCTGCAGGGCCGGCTGGGGCTCTGCGGGGCGCCTTCCTGCAGGCGCCGACCCCCAGGTGCCGCGGCCAGACGCCACTCCGTGGAGCCATCGGGAGCTAAGGGCTGAGGCTCCCGCGCCAAGTCTGCACAGGATCCGTGCACGGGGGAGCTTTCTCCACAAAGACCAGATCACAGCCAGGGAGCGAAGCCATGATGCAGACCCTTTCAGGCAACCCTGCGTGCCCTCCCCCGCTGAGATCGGCCTGCCGTTCCGGGAGATCGGTGAGGGGCAGAGGCACGGAGGGCAGCGATTTGCCCCAGCCGCCCCCGCCCTGGGTAACGGCAGCGCCACCCTCATCACCCCTGCAAGCCCGGGGCCCCCGCCCCGTCCTCCGTCGTCTGCCACGATGGCTCTGTTTACTCGTGTCTGCGGCCCACAGCCCGCTCCGGCTGCTCCTCACCATCGGCCTCCCCTGCCTTCCCCAGCCGCCGCCGCCTGGAGCCTGCAGCTCACTGCCTCCCATGAAGCAGCCTCCGTGGCGATGCCGTCCCCTCCCTCGGAAGGGCCCCCTCGCCTCCTGGACCGCTTGAACTGGGCACAGCCCGAGGCCCAGGCTCTGAGCTTGCCACCTCCTCATCTGCCCTGGGGCCTCATCTACGATCATGACATTCACAGACATTTCCCGAGTGTCGGCCCCAGGCCAAGCTGGCGGAGACGGCACGCCCGGGGAGCTCTTGGAGGATGGGCAGGGACGTGGGGAGCAGTACGGCTGGGGCAGGTGCTGGGGGAACGTGGGGGTTCCCCAGACTCAGACCAGGAGTCAGGGGAGTCTCCTGGAGGCAGGGATGCTGAAAGGATGCAAGGAAACAGGAGGACCCCGTTCCGCGGGGTTCTGTGCCAGGCCAGCCGGAGACGCCCCTGCATCTTCCTGTCTGAGCCGTGCGGTCTTGGGGTGCCGCCTGAAGGGCAGGGCTGGCGTGGGCAGGATCTCGCCCCAACCTTGCCCTCCAGATGCACCTTCTGCTCATGGCCCCAGCCGCCCCCTGCCCCCGCCCCCTACATCTCCTTCCCCCTCCCCACCCCCTCCATCTCCCCCACCCTCTCTTAGTCTCATTTAAAAACAATAAACGCTTATTTTCACATAACTAGACTCAAGGTGTTGCAAAAATAGCATAGAGACATCCTATGTCCCCGTCACCAGCCAGCCCGTGCTCACATCTCGCCCCGGCACACGACCAGATCCAGGACAGCGACGGGGACGCCCTGCAGACCTCGTTTCCTCTCACCGGTTTCCACGCGCCCTTACTTGTGCGTGCGAGGGCCGGCGTGCGCACAGGTGTGTGTGTGGTGTCTGTGTGTCTGCGTTGCGTGTGTGCGTGTCTGTGTGTGCGTCTGTGTGTAGGTTCGTGTGTGTGCACAGGTGCACATGCGTACGTGTGCGCGTGCGTGGTTCTGTTCTTGCTCACAGTCACACCTCTGTGTCACCGCCACAGCCGAGACACAGAGCTGCCTGTCCCCCGGAGGCCCCGTGCGGCCCCTTCGGCACTGCACTGCTCCCCACCCCCACCCCCACCCCTGGCAACCACCACGCATCCCCCATCTCCATGACTGTGCCGCTCGGAGGAAGTTGGCTAACTGGCACCACGCCACTTGTAGCCCCTGAGACTGGCTCTTTTCCCGCCCAGCGTAATGCCCTCGGGACACGTCCAAGGTGTGGAGCAGACGCGGTTCCTCCCTTTGTCCTGAGTGCCGTTCTGCAGTCCGGTGTGGCTGGTTTTCACTCCAGTTTGTGAAAACTCCATGCGATGGTCTCAGAGGCCAGCGATGGTCTCAGAGGCCAGCGAGAGTCCGCGGCCCTGGAGCGGGGGCCACGGCACTGGGGGAGGGGCGCCCTCGTGGGGGGCACGGTGAGCCCCTCGGGCTTGGCCCCAGCCAGGGCACGTGCCTCAAAGACTCCAGTCTAGGGGTGCCCCTGAGGAAAGAGAGCACAGAAGGACGGCCGCTCGGGGGTCTCCTGGTTCCGGAAGACCGAGCGCCGTGGGCGCCGCCGTGGGCGCCGCCGTGGCCCTGCTCCCTGGACCTGGACCAGTAACAGAGGTTTTCTTGTGCACGAGGAGAAGGCCGTGTCGTCACGTGCAGGGAGGGTGGGGGAGTGGGAGCAGGAGCCAGGGTGAGCGGCGAGGGCGGGGCGGGGCCAGGGGCGCTGGGCGGTGAGCCCCGACATCGGGCACCCGGCCGCCGACAGGCCTCGTCGGCGGGGGCCGGGGCGAGGCCCTGCTGCCCTGGTCTGCTGCCGTGTGGAACGCTGCGGGCGCTGGGAATGGGAGCAGATGACACAGGCTGAGATGTGTCCGGGGAGTGACGGCAACACCTTCTGCACACCAGCCTTTGAGGGCTCTGTCAGAGCGTGACAGGGCCAGCCTCTGACGGGGGGAGGGGACAGCCACCAGGACAAAGGAGATGCGGGTGGCTCCCGCCATCAGAGAGGACGTCTTATCAAGGAGCCGCTTCCGCGCTGATGCAGCCAGGGGGCAGGGGGCCCCCCAACTCCCTCTCGAGGAGTCAGACCGGTGCCCACACTGTGGCCCCCATGAGCCCACCTGAACTGGCCCTGCACGGGCAGGGGCCCTTCGCTGGCCGGTCCTTGCTCAGGCCCCTGGCCTCAGTTTCCCCAGTTGTAGAATGGGGGTGATGGCATCGAGAGGATCTCTGGAATGCGCCGTGGAGGAGGACAGGCTGAGCCCCCAGGCAGCAGAGCACAAGGCCCCCCGCACCGCGGTCGGGAGCAGGAGGGGGGAAGCAGCTGCGTCCTGAGAGCTGGCAGCGCTCACCCCAAAACAGTTCCTCCGAGAAGGGGCGAGCAAGCCCGCTCCACGGGAAGGCGGCGGGAGCCCCGTGCCCAGAGAGCTCCTCAAACTCAGCGAGGGAGAGACCCCGCGGGGCCCTGGACACCCGCCAACCCGCTGCTCCCGGCATGGGCAGCCGGCCCCCCCACCCCCCGCGAGCCGAGGGTCGCGGCGACCGACCTCCGGCACACATTGGCACCCAGCTCTGTTTGCTCAACAGAGAGTCTGTCAGACACATTTTCCCCGGTTCCAGCCCCTTTACAAAACAGATTCCTCTGATTTCTCATCTTTATTTTGGCACAGGGGAAAAAATGTAATTTCTAATTTAAAATTTTAAAAACCATCATTCTCATCAAAATGCACTCAGCTCAGATGGTGTTTGGGAAATTAGCTTTGTCACTCGCACACACGCCGGCACGTGGCCCAGCCGCAGGGCCCGGCTCCCCCAGCCCGGCGCCGA
>JAQQSQ010000131.1:0-21867 GCA_028627145.1 Eidolon dupreanum
AATAGACAACTAGTCGACCATAGTGAGATCAAATCTGAAACTTATAATGTACCCTGATGATGACAATAAAATCAAGTTAAAAATTTATGTCTTTTGGTTTTCTGATGGTGGAGATGGAGGGAAGGGAAGTGGCAGCTGTTTGAGAGGGGAGGAGGTGAGGCCCTGGAGAACAAGAGTAGCCAGACATTGAGAATAAGGCCTGGGTCAGGACTGAGAAATGAAGACAAATGTCCTTAACGCTTTATCTCACAGGCAAGGAGGAAGAAGACTTCGTATTCCTTGAAGTGTGTGTGTGGGGCTGGAGGGGGAGCGGGGTGGGTGGGGAGAGCTGGAATGCGTTTAAGGTGACAATGACGCTCCCTTCAGAAGGCAGACAGCAAAGTCACCTCCAGGTCGCTCATGTCATTGTGAGGTATGTTGCACCTCCTGGATGTCCTAAGCAACTAATGGCCCTCAGAAGGACAAAATACTCAGCCTACAGAACGTCACTGACAGCATCCTCCAACTCACACCACACACACACACACACACACACACACACACACTAAAGTAATGGTGTTTGGAGGCCAGAAACTCACCACTGATTAGTGCACTTTCTTTAGAAACTTGGGGTGGGGCAATAGCCTAACAAGGGCAGGACAGTGGAAATGGTGCACGCCACCCCACAGGCAATAATGGGGACACTTGCCTGCAGATTATTTTATTACAAGATCAAAACTGAACAAAAGCTGGTCTTTATATCATTCTCTTCATACGTCAGTATATCTTAATACTGTCAGTAATTAAGTATTCTTCACCTGAACAAACTCTGGTGTGTGTGTGTGTGTGTGTGTGTGTGTGTGTGTGTGTGGCTGGGGTGGAGGGATGATGCAGTGGTTTTGACATCAAGTGGAGGATTGAGTTAATCACATTCTACGAGTTCATTTTTCAGGACCCTCTCTTATTTACTCATTTATTCCTTTTCTACCTTCCAGGCCCATTCTTCTTCTCGTGGGCAATCATTCTGATGCCTTTGATGCTTATACTTTTCATGAGCATTAATATGTATATGATGGTTTGTGGGAATTTATTTTTAATTTAGGTAACTATTAATATTATACATAATCATTTCTCGATGTTTTGCTGACTCTGATTTTTAAGAACCACCCATGTTCTTAGGGATATGTCTAGTTTGTTCTTCCTTTGTAAATTAGATATGTCAGATATATTCTTTATACTTCGTAAATATTAGAAAGAGATTTGAATTTTTAATATTTTCACTTACCCCTTAGTCCAAGGTTTGATTTACAACTCAATGTTTCTTTTTCTTTGGAGTGACTGTAAATAGTATCATGTATTTAGTTTTGATTTCCACATGTTCTTCATTTGTATATAGGAGTGTGATCAAATTTTTAAAATAAGTTTTTTATTTTGATATAGTTGCACGATATCACAACTAGGAAATTGATATTGATGCTCTCCATCTACCTCATTCTGATCTCTTCAGTTTTATACCTGCTCATGTGCATGTGTGTATTTATGAAATTTTATCATGTGTGGAGAATCCTGTGAGGACCACCATAGTAAAGATACAAAAGAGTTTCATCAACACAAAAAACTCTTATGCTGCATTTTTTATAGCCACACTCACTTCCCCTCCCCCAAGTTCAGAAACCCTAGCAACCACTACTCTTTACCTCTATAACTTTGTCACTTCCAGAATGTTATATAAATAGAACCATTTGGTATGTAATCTTTGATGATTAGCTTGTTTTCACTCAGAGTATGCCTCTGGAGAGTCTTCTTTAAATGTTTTTATTAATTATAATTGACATTCAGTATTATTTTATACTAGTTTCAGGTGTGCAGTCTAGTACTCACCGAGCACTATACATAGTTATTAAAATATTATTGACTATATTCCCTATACTGTATTTTACATCCCCGTAACTATTTTGTAACTACCAATTTGTATTTCTTAATCCCTTCACTTTTTTCACCCACCCCCAAAATCCCCCTCCCATCCAGCAATTGTCAGTTTGTACTCTGGATCTATGAGTCTGTTTCTGTTTGTTTGTTTGTTTGTTTATATTATTCTTTAGATTCCACATGTTAAATGAAATTATATGGTTTTTGTCTTTGATTTATTTCACTTACAACAAAATCTTTTAGGTCCATCCATGTTGTTGTAAATGGTAAGATTTCACTCTCTTTTATGGTAGAGTCGTATTCCATTGTGTATATGTACCATCTCTTCTTTATCCAGTTGTTTCTTCATGGGCACTTAGGCTGCTTCTATATCTTGGCTATTATAAATAATGCTGCAATGAACAAAGAGGTGCATATATTTTTTAAATTAGTGTTTTGGTTTTCTTCATATAAATACTCAAAAGTAGAATTGGTGAACCATAAAGTACTTTTATTTTTAATTTTTTGAGGAATCTTCACCCTGTTTCCATAATGGCTGCCCCAATTTGCAATCCTATCAACAGTGCATGAGGGTTCCCTTTTCTCTACATCTTTGCCAACACTTGCTGTTTTTGGATTTATTGATGATAAGCATTCTGACAGGTATGAGGTGGTATTTCATTATAGTTTTAATTTGCATTTCTCTGATGATTAGTGATGTTGAGCATCTTTCCATATGTCTATTGTACATTTGTATGTCCTCCTTGGAGAAATGTCTATTCAGGTCCTCTACCTATTTTTTAATTGGATTGTTTGGGGGGGTTGAATTGAGTTGTATGAGCTCTTTATAAATTTTGGATATTAACCCTTTATCAGATGTATCATTGGCAACTATCTATTCCCATTTAGTAGGTCGTCTTTCCATTTTGTTGATGGTTTCCTTTGCTGTGTAAATGCTTTTTAGTTTGATGTAGTCCCAATTCTTTTATTTTATTTTTTGTTTCTCTTCCTCGAGGAGGTATAATATTACAAAGAGCAATGTCAGAGAGTTTATTGCCTATGTTTTCTTCTAGAAGTTTTATGGTTTCGGGTCTTAAAAAGCCTTTAATCCATTTTAAGTTTATTCTTGCATATGGTGTAAGAAGGTGGTCTAGTTTCACTCTTTTTGCATATATCTGTCCAGTTTTCCCAACATCATTTTGAATAGGCTATTGAATAGGCTGTCTCTACCTCACTGTATATTCTTGCCTCCTTTGTCATAGATTAACTGACCATATAAGGTTGGGTTTATTTCTGAGATCTCTATTCATTTCCATTGATCTGTTTTTATGCCAGTACCATATTGCTTTGATTACTATAGCATTGTAGTACAGTTGGATATTAGGTAACATGATTCCTCCAACTTTGTTATTCTTTCTCATGATTGCCATGGCTATATGAGGTCTTTTAGAGTTCTAAATAAGTTTTAGGATTATTTATTCTAGATCTCTGAAAAATGCCATTGATATTTTGAAAGAGATTGCATTGAATCTATAGATTGCTTTAGGGAATATGGACATTTTATGGATATTAATTCTTCCTGTCAAAGAGCATGATATATGCTTCTATTTATTTGTATCTTCCTCAGTTTTTTTCTTCAATGTCTTATAATTTTCTTAGTAGAGGCCTTTTACCTCCTTGGTTAACTGATTTCTAAGTTTTTTTTATTCAATTGTAAATGGGATTGCTTTCTTAATTTCTCTTTCTGGTAGTTTATTACTGATATATAAAAATGCAGCTGATTTCTCAATATTTATTTTGTAGTTTACTGAATTCATTTACCAGTTCTAATAGTTTTTTTTTTTTTGGTGGAATCTTTTTGCTTTATATATTTAGTATCTTGCCATCTACAATAATAAGAGTTTTACTTTTTCCTTTCCAATTTAGATGCCTTTTATTTCTGTTTCTTGTCTGATTGCCTTAACTAGGACTTCCAATACTATGTTGAATAAAAGGGTGAAAGTGGAAATCCTTGTCTTGTTCCTGATCTTAAGAAAAACAGCTTTAGCTTTTCTGTGCTGAGTATGATGTTAGCTGTGGGTTTCTCATATATGGCCTTTATTATGATGAGGTATTATGAGGTTCCTTCTCTTCCCACTTTGCTGAATTTTTATCATAAATAGATGCCGATTTTGTCAAATGCTTTTTCTGTATCTATTCATATAACTATAACTATATATTTATCCTTCATTTTATTTTTGTGGTGTATCACATTAATTGATTTGTGGATATTGTACCAACCTTGCATCCCAGGAATAAATCCAACTTGATCATGGTGTATGATCTTTATAAAGTATTGCTGAATTCGGTTTGCTAATATTTTGTTGAGGATTTTTACATCTACGTTCATCAAGAATGTTGACCTATAGTTTTCTTTTTTTTTTTTTTTGTACTGTCTTTGGTTTTGGAATCAAGGTAATGATAGCCTTGTAAAATTAGCTTGGGAGCCTTCCCTCATCTTGATATTTTGGAATAGTTTGAGGATAGGTGTTATTTCTTCTTTGTTTGGTAAAATTCACCTGTGAAGCTATCTGTTCCAGGACTTTTGTTTGTTGAGACTTTTTTGACTACTAATTCAATTTTGTTAGTAGTAATCCATTGATTCAGACTTTCTGTTTCTTCTTAATTCAGTCCTGGAAGATTGTATGTTTCTACAAATTTATCCATTTCTTCCAGATAGTCCAATTTCTTGACATATACTTTTTGTAGTATTTTCTAATAATCTGTATTTCCGTGGTGTCAGTTGTCACTTCTCTTTCATTTATGATTTTATTTGTTTGAGTACTTTCTCTATTTTTCTTGATGAGTCTGGTTAAAGGTTTATTAACTAAAAAAAATTTTTTTTACAAACCAGCTCTTGGTTTCAGTGATCTTTTGTATTGTATTTTTAGACTCTATTTTGTGTATTCCTACTCTGATCTTTATTATTTCCTTCTTTCTACTCATTTTAAGCTTTGTTTGCTGTTCTTATTTTAGTTCCTTTAACTGTAAGGTTAGATTGTTTGAGATTTTTCTTGTTTCTTGAGGTAGGCCTGAATTGCTTTGAATTTTACTTTTAGTACTGCTTTTGCTGTGTACCATAGATTTTGAGTCAATGTGTTTTCATTTTAATTTCTCTCAAGGTTTATTTTGATGTCTTCTTTGATCTCATTGCTAATCCTTTCACTGTTTAGTAATATGTTAGTTGGCATCCATGTGTTTGTGTGTTTTTTGGTATTTTTCTTGTAATTGGTTTTTAGTTATATACCATTGTGGTTGGAGAGGATGTTTGATATGATTTCAGTCTTTTGAAATTTATTTAAAATTGTTTTATGGCTTAACATGTGGTCCATTTTGGAAAATATTCCATGTGAACTTGAAAAAAATGTATATTCTGCTGCTTTGGGGTGAAATGCTCTAAAACTATCAATTAAATTCATCTGGTGTAGTTTGTCACCTAAGGCTGCTCTTTTTTTGTTGATTTTCTGTCTAGAAAATCTGTCCATTGGTGTCAATGGGGTGTTAAAGTTCTCTACTTTGACTGTATTACTGTTAATCTCGCCTTTATGTCAGTCAATATTTGCTTTATATATTTAGATGCTTCTATATTGGGTGCATAAATGTTTACTAGTGTTATAGCCTTTTGTTAGATTGATCCCTATTTTATTATGTAATGTCCTTCTTTGTCTCTTATTAGCCTTTGATTTAAAGTCTATTTTGTCTGGCATAAGTATTGCTATTCCAGCTTTTTTTGTGTGTGTGTTTGTTTCCATTTACATAAAATATCTTTTTCCATCTCATTACTTTCAGTCTGTGTTTGTCTTTCAATCTGAGGTGGGTCTCTTATAAACAGCATATGTATAGGTCTTGTTTTCTTAACCATCAAGTTACTCTATGTCTTTTGATTCATGCATTTAGTCCATTTACATGTAAAGTGATTACTGATAGGTACATAGTTATTGCCACTTTATTATTCATATTTATGTTTTTGTTTTGTTTTCCCTTTTCTTCTTCTTAAAGAATTCCTTTTAACTTTTCTTGCAATATTGGTTTGGTAGTGTTGAATTCCTTTAGCTTTTTCTCATGGATCCCTCTTTTCCTCTCCTTCAATTTTAAATGACAGTTTTGCTGGGTAGAGTAGTCTTGTTTGTAGGTCCTTTCTTTTCATCACTTTGAATATTTCATGCCAATCCCTTCTGTTAAGAAATCAGCTGACGGTCTTATGGGACCTCCCTTGTAAATAACTAGCTGCCTTTCTCTTGCTGCTTCTAGTGTTCTCTCTTTGTCTTTAACTTTTGGTATTTTAATTATGATATCTCTCACTGTGGGCCTCTTTGGGTTCTTATTTGGGACTTTCTGCACTTCCTGGGCTTATATGTCTATTTCCTTCCCTGGGTTAAGGAATTTCTCAGTCCTTATTTCTTCAAATATTTTCTCAGTTTCTTGTTTTCCATTTTCTCCTTCTGGTATTTCTTTGATTTGAATATTGTAGTGTTTGATGTTGTCCCAGAGGTCCATTAAACTATCTTCACTTTTTAAAAAATATTTAAAAAATTTTTTCAATTAAAAGTAGTTCAGGTGTACAAAATAGTAATTAGACGTTTATATAACTTACAAAATGATCATACCAATAAATCTAGTAACCATCAGATACCATACATACTTATTACAATATTACTGACTATACTCTTTATGCTGTACTTTACATCTCCATAACTATTTTGTAACTACACATTTGTACTTCTTAATCCCTTCCCCCTTTTCACCCAACCCCCAATACCCCCGTCTGGCAAACATCAAAATGTTCTATGAGTATCTATGAGTTTGTTTCTGTTTTTTTTTTTTTTTTATTTTGTTCTTTAGATTCCATATATTAAGTGAAATTATATGGCAGTTGTTTTTCTCTGACTACTCCACTCAGCACAATAACTTCTAGGTTCAGACATGTTGTTGTAGATGGCAAGATTTCATTCTTATTTTATGACTGATTAATATTCCATTGTATATATGTACCACCTCTTCTTTATCCACTCACCCATTGATGGACACCCAAGTTGCCTCCATATCTTGGCTATTGCAAATAATGCTGTAATGCACATATTGATTCACATACCCCTTCAAAGTAGTGTTTTTGGTTTCTTTGGATAGATGCTCAGAAGACGAATACTGGGTCTTTCTTGTCTTTTGGTATAGCCTTTGTTTTAAAGTCTATTTTAGCCAATATAAGTATTACTACCCCAGCTTTATTGTTTGCTTGTTTCCATCTACTTAAGACATCTTTTTCATCCCATTACTTTCAGTCTGCGTCTGTCTTTTGATCTGAAGTGAGTCTCTTATAGGTAGCACATGTTAGCATATGTAAGGGTCTTTTTTTCTTATCCATTCAGTCAACCTATGTCTTTTGATTGGAGCACCTAGTCCATTTACATTTAAAGTAATTGTTGAGAGATATGTAGTTATTGCCATTTTATTATTCATATTAAAAAGAATTTTTTTTCTTGTTCTTCTTAAATAAGTCCCAGCAACTTTTCCTGTAATACTGGCTTGGTAGGTATGAACTCCTTTAAGTTTTTATTATCTGGGAAGCTCTTTATCTGACCTTTGATTCTAAATGATAGCTTTGCAGAGTAGAGTATTCTTGATTGTAGGCATTTCTTTTCATTACTTTGAATATTTCCTGCTAATCCCTTCTGGTCTGCAAAGTTTCTGTTGAGAAATCAGCTGACAGTCGGACAGGACCTCCCTTGTAAATAACTAGCTGCCTTTCTCTTGCTGCTTTTAAGATTCTCTCTTCGTCTTTAACCTTTGCCTTTTTAATTATGATGCATCTTGGTGTTGGCCTATTTGAGTACATTTTTTTTGAGACTCTCTGCACTTCTTGGGGTTGTATGTCTATTTCCTTCATCAGAATAAGGAAGTATTTTTGTCATTATTTCTTCAAATAGGTTTTCAATTCCTTGCTCTTCCTCTTCTCCTTCTGGTACCCCTATGCTGAGAATGCTGGTACACTTGATATAGTCCCAGAGGCCCCATAAACTCTCATTTTTTAAAAATTCTTTTGTTTTTTAGCTGTTCAGATTGGGTATTTTCTGCTATCCTATCTTCCAAATTGCTGATTTGATCCTCTGTTTCCTATAATCTACTGTTGATTCCATCTAATGTATTCTTTTTTTTTTTTAAGTTTATTGAGGTAACATTGGTTAATACAATTATATAACTTTCAGGTGTACATTATAATTTGACATCTGTATAGTCTATTGTGTCTTTACCAGCAAAAGTCCAATTTCCTTCAGCTACCATATATTTGATCCCCTTTACCCACTTCACTCTCCCTCAACCACCGTATAATTGATCCCTTTAAGCCTGTCTACCTCCCCACTTTTCCCCGACGCCCTACTCTCTGGTAACCACTAGTCTATAGTCCATGTCCATGAGTCTCTGATTGTTTGTACTGTTCATTTGTTGCTCTTAGGTTTATATCCCACATATAAGTGATATCATGTGATTTTCAGCTTTTTCTATCTAGCTTATTTTGCTTAGCATGATTATTTCAGGGTCCATCCATGTTGTTGCAAATGGCAGTATTTCATCTCTTCTTATAGCTGAGTAATATTCCATCATATATATGCACCACAGCTTCTCTAGCCAATCATCTATCATAGGACACTTCAGTTGCTTCCATGTCCTGCCCACTGTGAATAATGCTGCTATGAACATCAGTATGCAAATATCTTTTCGAATATGGGTTTTCAAGTCTTTGGGGTAAATATCCAGTAGAGGAATTGCCGGATCATATGCTGGCTCAATTCTTAGTTTTTTGAAGAACCCCCATACTGTTTTCCATAGTGGCTGTACCAGCTTACAGACCCACTAGCAGAAAGAACACTGTTTCATATGTTTATTGGCCACAATATTTATTTTGTGAAGAGTCTGTCAAAGTCATCAGCACATTTTTCTATTGAGTCACCTAATTTTTCCTGGATTATGACTTTTTGTCATTTATTTTTATGTAATCCAAATTATCAACTTTTTTCTTCATAGATAAAATAGATTTCTCCCATCTTATTTGAGAAATCTTTGTCTACTTCAAGGATATAATGCTGTAAGAGCATCTTTGCCATTTCTTAGGAAGCTTTGTCTACCTAATAGAGATTTAAAAATTAATTTTATACTTTGGCTTGTAAAACAATGCAGTCCTCTAATGAAACAGAACACTTCCAGAGTCCAAGAGAAGTTCATTTAGTGATAATTTAGGACAGGAATGGGTAGACACAAAATAGAACAGTCATGTATAAGAGCTGGTGATGTATCAACAGTGTATCTACAACATGACTCCACTAATTCTATACTAAATATAATAGTGATAACTGCTATTATAGGGCCATTAGACCATGTATCACTGTTATGTGTAATTATTTATGTATCTACTTCCCTCTCTACAGTGTAAGTTTTTCAAGGGCATGGTCCATGTTTCATCCATTTCTCTATTCCCTGCAATATTAAACTCAGTGGCAGGCCCATCATAGTTTCTCTGTAAATACTTGCTGTTCATTTTGTAGAGGAAAATCGAACTGAATTGAATATTTGTATTGATGTCAAAAATTTCAAACACCAAGCTCTATACTAAGACTGAGTTATTAAAAATTTGTCCCCTCTTCTTTCTCCATGCCTATTTTCTTTTTCTAGTAGATGAAGTTGAAAGTACCAGCAATCATCTCCAAAACTGAATGTTAGAGGAAAATGAACTTCCAGTACCACGAAAACTGTGATGTGACCTATGGAATTAGTTTATTTACCAAGTTGGATTCAGTGGGGTGAAACCATGAAATTAATTTATCACGATAGTGACTTTCAAGCCCATTCTATAAGATCTCCCTTCTTGCTCCACACAGAATCTCAGGCAGTTTCCATATCCTTTTCAATCATGTATAGTTTTTAATAAACAATCTTAATTTTAAGTATTAAAAAGCTCAGTCAGATAAGAACTTGAGTCTCTTTCAGTTAAAAGCTGTGGTCTTCCCTTATAGATCCTGGCCTAACTTAGACTCAGAAGCACCTAGTAGGGAAGGTGGAGCTCATTTCTTAAATAATTGGGTACCATCACCCCTAGAAGCACTCTTCTATGGAAGCAAGGACTTGTGTATGCTGTCTTTGTAGGTATGGTGATTAGGATGCAGGTTTAGCTCATAAATAGGAAGAATCAACATCATTAGAATGTCCATACTACCCAAGGCAACCTATAGATTCAACACAATCTCAATTAAAATACCAATGTCATTTTCACAGAACTAGAACAAATGTTCCTAAATTTTATATGGAATCAAAAAAGACCCTGAATAGTCAAAGCAATTTTGAGAAAGAAAAACGAAGTTGGAGGCATCACGATACCTGATATCAAACTATATTACAAGGCTAGAATAAATCAAAATGACATAGTACTGGCATAAAAACAGATACATAGATCATTGAAATGGAAATAGAGAACCCAGAAATAAATCCACACCTACATGGTCAATTAATCTATAAAAAGGAGGCAAGAATATACAATGAAGTAAAGATAGTCTCTTCAATAAATGGTGTTGGGAAAACTGGGCAGACACATGCAAAAGAATGGAAGTGCATCACTTTCTTACACTATATACAAGAATAAACTCAAAATGGATTACAGACTTAAATGTAAGGCCAGAAACCATAAAACTCCTAGAAGAAAATATAGGTATTAAACCCCAGGACATTTCTCTTAGTAATATTCTTTTGGCTACATCTCCTCAGGCAAAGGAAACAAAAGAAAAACAAATGGGACTACATCAAACTAAAAAGGTTTTTTTTTCTTTTTTTGAAACTAAAAAGTTTTTGAACAGCAACAGAAATCATCAACGAAACAAAGACAACCTACTGAATGGAGAAGATATTCTTCAGTGACTTACCCAATAAGGAGTAATAACCAAAATGTATAAGGAACATACAAGTTAGCACCAAAAAGGCAAAGAATTCAAATTAAAAAAAATGGTCAGAGGGCCTGAACAGACATTTCTCCAAGGAAGACATACAGATGGCCAATAGACATATGAAAAGATGCTCAACATCACTAATCATGAGGGAAATGCAAATTAAAACTATAATGAAATATCACCTCACACCTGTCAGAATGGCTATCATCAATAAATAAACACGTGTTGGCGAGAATGTGGAGAAAAGAGAACCCTCGTGTACTGTTAGTGGGATTGCAAATTGGTACAGCCACCAATGGAAAATTGTGTGGATGTTACTCAAAACAAAAGAACTACGATATGACCTAGTAATCCCATTTCTGGGTATTTATCCAAAGAAATCCAAAACACTAATTCGAAAAGATATATGTATTTCTATGTTCATTGCAATATTATTTATAATAGCCAAGATATGGAAGCAGCCTAAGTGTCTATCGATAGATAAATGTATATAAAGAGGAAGTGGTTCATGTATACAATGGAATATTACTCAAAAAAAAAAAGAATGGAATCTTGCCATCTGCAATAACATGGATGGACCAACAGGGTATTATGATAAGTGAAATAAGTCAGAAGGAGGAAGATAAGTACCACATGACTTCACTTATATGTGGAATCTAAAAAAAAACACAAAATAAACAAACACAACAAACAAACTTAGAGAACATTTTGATGGTTGCTATCAAAATGGGTGAGTAATGGGTGAATGTGGGGGGAGGGACAAAGCACTACAAATTGGCAGTTACAAAATAGTCATGAGAATATAAAATACAGCATATGAAATATAGTCAATAATATTGTAATAACTATGTATGTTGTCAGATGGGTACTAGATTTATTGGGGTGAACATTTTGTAAGTTATATAAATGTGTAATTACTATGTTATATACTTGAAACTAACATAATATTGTATGGCAACTGTAATTGAAACAAAAAAGGCTGTGGTCTTAGCATGTCACTAACAAGGAACTTGTATTCTGCCATCCTTTTCCCACAGAGAATCTAGGCTGGCCTGGCTTTGTATATACGTGAAGTAGGTGCTGCCTATACTGTGGGATCTCACCAACTCTGAAGGCACTTGTAGAGAGTTGGAATGGCCACAGTTGTCAGGACATGATCTTGGAGTGGTGTCTTGCAGTTGGTGGGGACAAATGGTTAGTTACACCTTAGGGATATATGTCCTAATTGTAGCAGTCCAAAAAGTTTGAGAAACTTTGATATAGTCTAATGAACATGCTCTGTAGTGACAAAGATTTGAATTTAGGCTCTAATGTTGTGCCTTGGGCTAAATCACATGACTTCTCTGAAACCCATGTTCTTCATCTACAACACTGAATTAATAATAGCAACTCTATTAGCCTCACAAGGATGTTCTGAGGACCAAATGTAATGATACATATGAGAATTATAAAGTATAGAAATATGAAAGGATTATTATATATTTAAATTTAATTTTAAAGTATTTAATTTAAAGTTTAAAGTTTTAGAACTTGATTTGCACTAAGGATGAGAAAGAAGCCTCTTATCCATTATGTTACACTTTTGATGTTATTTTGGCCAAAATGCAAAAATTCAGATGGTTACATCATTATACAGGTTCTGACCACACTGGAAAACATTCTTTAGGGTAGTTTTTCAAGAATGTATAGAAGCTGCAAGTGGCAACCAGTGGCATGACTGGTTGCTAATAAGACCCTGCGTTATTTTAAAAAAGTTACTTGTTTGGAACAATGCTCCAGGAAATCTAATTTGAGATAATTTAAATGTCAGAAAATTAAGAGGATCATATGATTAAGTATAGTATACAGATATTAAAAGCTGCAGGGATGGAGGACAAGAATATTATTCTCATTCTGATTAAGGATTGCTACACAGTTCATTTTCTGGTGTGGCAAATATTAAAAGCTATGCCTTTTTTTATTTATTATAATTTCTGAAAACTCAATAGTGGGTTTGGAAATGTAAAGAGAAGGGAGAATGACACATTATGATATACTTAAGATCTTTGAGAAATAGTCACTGAAAAGTAAGTTGTAGAAGGTGTTATAAAACTCTCAAGATTTGCAGCTATGGCTTCTGTTTCAAGATCCCCTTGTGGCCATATTAAATTAATGTTTAAAACTTTTACTGAATGATTATTATATCCTGGGCAACAGATATGGAGGAAAAATCCACAAAGAATGAGGTATGATTCTTTTCAGGTGTCTCAGTCTAGGGCAAATGTTCTGGAACTTTATTTAGTAAGCCTAAGAATCACCTGGAGAGCTTGTAAAAATGCAGGTATTCAGCACTCAACTTTAGAGCTTCTGATCCCATAGGGCTGAGGTGGAGCTCTAGAGTCTGAATTGCTACCAAGAACTCCAGATAATTGTGATCCACAGTCTAAAAACACTGGTCTGGAGAGAGCAGCAAATATATATATAAAGAACTGTGGCAAATGTAGAGTTACAGAGTCCAGTGGGAGTATATAGTGCATGGTGAGATGTCTTGTGACTGCTGAAATCTAGGGAAGTCTGCAAAAGGAAATGTGATTTGAGCTGGACAACGAGGAATGAGCAAGACTGTTGCTGCCAGTGGATTTGGTGAGGTAGGGGTAGGGATAATCACAGAGGAGTAGAAGGAAGCATTCCTGGTGCAGGGTTGGCAAGCAAAAATATACCTATGTGAAAGCACTTGAGGAATGGCAGATAGTCTGATATAGCTGGATTGTAAAATGCCTTTAGGACTGTAGTGGGATATGTGATTTAAAAAAAAGAGGGCCTAGTATAGACTGTGGAGTTCTTTGAAGGAGTGTGACTTCATTTTACAGACTTTGAGGTCTTTTAAGAGGAGCATGGCATAATTACCTTTGCTTTCACTAGTAACTCATTAATTCCTTACAACATCACTTTAAGATTTGTAGTAAAATCTCAATTTTACATCTGAAGAAATTGAGGCTCAGAGAGATGAAGTCCCTTACCTAAGGTCTTGTAGCCAGTACCTGGCAGAGTCAGAATTTAAATTCAAGTTCCAATCATAGTTGTTAGGTGGTTCTTTCAGTGGTAGAGGTATCAGGCAAGGTCCGTGGTGCTCACTACGATGGGGAACACATCTGTTATTCATCATGCAGTAAAAGGTCCTTGTGCACAATGTTAGGCACTCATTTTATTTTATAAAATTCTCTTTTTTATCATATGTTAGATCGCATATTTAAAATTTAAATTGTATAACAGATCCTGAAAAGAACAACAGGAGTCCCTTACCCTCACCTCATATTCCTGTCCTGTTCTCCAGGGGCAAACACTTGTATTTCTTTCAGCTTTTTACCTGTCCTGGCATGCATTTCTATATTTCTTAATAATATGCTTCTACAACTATTTCTTATTTTTTTACATTTTAGACTATATCCATTAAGTTGCAACTATGGAAAACAGATTTATTTTTCTTATGATCCCCTAAACCTACACTCCATTCTTTTAATAGCTATACTATAATTTTAAAATCAATAGTATCTTGCAAACATGAATTTGATTATGTAAATATTGTACAGAGCCATGTAGTATATTGTGACTATTAAAAATTGTACAACTTTACTTTTCAGAGAGTTAATAATGCCCTTGTTTTCTGTTTCCTTATATATTGCTCCCTAAATTTTCCCTAGACTCTCTACAAGATGGCTAAAACTCCTTGTTATAATGAAATGTATCAAGTGTTGTTTCAACCCACTTTTCTCCCTACCTTTTCATGTCCGGCATATAGTCTCACTCCTATCTGGACTGGTTATTCTCTAATCACAACTGCCATCCTGGGGGCTTTCCATAGCCATGGAAATAGGGTAATTTTCTTCACCTATTTCTTGCATTGATTCCCTGTTTCCTGGATCCCACCTCTTATTCATTCTTGATTTACTTCTTTGCTTTGGTGCAGCCCATATTTAAATAACTTACTAGGAAGGAGTGATGTTGTGATTTATACAAAACAAATATGTGTTTGGTCTTCCTCCTTGTTTCTGGCAGAGTTCCTAAAACACTTGAAATTTCCTAACTGATGAGAGCAACAAAGGTCTCTTTTGTCATGTTAATGAGCGACTTTCTGAAAGCCCCTAGGTAACCTAAGGAGGGGGGCTGATTGCTAGAGGAACCAAGCCTGTAAATAGAGGGTTGGAACTTCCAGTCCCATTTCTGACCTCTGGGGAGGGGAGAGGAGCTGAAGATTGAATGAATCAATCATGCCTATGTAATGAAGCCTCCATAAAAACCCAAAAGGTGAGGTTTCAGAGAACTTCCAGGTTGGTGAAATCAGAATGCTTTCTTGTTTCCTATCGTACCCCAAACTCCAGGGGAATAGTTGCTCCTTTCTTTTTACAGGACTTTGGCCTCTCTCTGTATCTCTTCATCTAGCTGTTGATTCATATCTTCTTTGTAATAAACCGGCAATCTAATAAGTAAAATGTTTCTCTGAGTTCTGTTAATGCTCTAGCAAATTATTCAAACCAAAGGAGGGAGTCGTTGGAACCTCTGATCTATAGTTCAGTCAGAAGCAAAGGTGACAACCTGGACTTGAAATTGGCATGTGAAGTAGGGGGCAGTCTTGTAGGTCTGAACCCTTTACCTGTGAGATCTGATACTATTTCTGGGTAATGTCAGAATTGAGTTGAATTGCAGGATAGCCAGATGATGTTGGAGAATTGCTTGGTGTCAGGAAAACCCACACACCTGGTGTCGAAAGTTTTGTGAGTATGGTAGTAGTGTGAGAGTAAAGAAGACACACAGGAGGGAAAAGAATCCAACTTAAGGGTTCATGGGGGATAACTTTTTCTGAGACTTTGCATCTCTGAAAAAGTTTTTATTATGATTTAACACTTGATATGATAATTTGTTTTAGGCACTCAGTGACTCCTCTTAATATGGAAACATACCCTTCTGTTTGGGGAAGTTTTCTTGTATTATTTCTTTGATTTCCTAAACTTTTGTTTTTTCCCTTGTTTTCTATTTCTGAAACTTCTATTATTTGGGTGTGGGTTCCCATCAATTGATTTTTAAATTTTTCTAACATTTATTTACTTTATTTTCTTTCTGTCTTTAGTTCTAATTTGGGGAAATATTCTCAACTTTATCTTCCACCACCTCCAACGGATTTTACAATTTGGCTAGTAGCCTTTAAATTTCCAAGAGCTCTTTCTTATTCTTTAGTCATTGTGGTTTTACTTTTTAATAAAATCCTGTATTCAGTATTTTCATAGGTTCATTATTTCTAATCTCTCAAGCCATTAATTATAAATATTTTGAAATTTTTCTACTTTCAGGATTGTCTAGTTCCACTGAGTTGTTTATGTTGGTCTTTTCTTTCATGTTGGAACTTTCTTTAGATTTGCTTTCCATTGTATTTAATGACTACACACACAAAAACTGATAAGCTCTTTGTTTATGAGTGGTGTTTTTGACTGACAGTTTTCATTGTAGGGCTATTATTAAGGAACCAGCTTTCAGTATCTGTAGCTCCAGAGATAAATGCTCCATTCTTCCTGAGTAATATAAATTTGGCTAAACAGCATTCTGGTAATGTAGGGAAGAGGTATGAGAGCTAACTGTTCAATCAAACTATATTCAGAGCCTACAATATGCTGCTGCCAGACCACAGTAAACCTACAGAACAAAGAAATATTGCTGCTGGGATTACTAACAAATCATTTATCCTTACCTTGAAGGGAAAACAGAGTCTTTAAGTCATACACTTCATTCCCTATGCCCAAACCATGGGGAACCTATGGAACAAAGGCTAGCATGCTTTTTACGCTATATGTCCTTATCTTTCACACTGTATACGCATACCATCAAAGGAAAACAGGTAAACAAAGTCTTTAAACTGTAATTCATAGAAGCTAAGAATGATATGAAACTGAATTCCCCAAATATTTGAGGTCTTTGTTTTCCTGTTGGTTTTTTTGTCTGTCTTTGTCTTTCTCTCTCTTCTTCTCTTGGTCTTTTATCTCTCTCTGTCCCTCTTGGCTCTCTCATTCTTCGTCTCTGAGAGGAGACAATGCTCTATCTATGGAGTGTTATCCCTTCTCTAATAAACTTTCCTTTTGACTCTAACTCTGATGTGGACTTGAATTCTTTCCTGTGCTCAGTCAAGTACCCTCTCTCTCAATGCAGGATTTGAATCTCCACTTGGCGTTGGGATGGATTCGTCCTGTCCTGAATCACTTGGGAGCCAAGCAGGTAAAGGGAACTCTTGGAGCTCCTTGCCATTCAATATTTATACTTTCACTTAAGTCCTTAGTTTTCAGGCTTGGTGCCCCTGAATTTTTAAATTTCTCCGTAGTATAAACATAAACTTTGCTTCTGTCCATGCGGGGAAGAGAGAGCCTGAATTTTCAAGGAGGGAGAGAGGATCTGTGAGTGTACGTGCTGCTTACGCTATAGACTCTATCATCCATCTAGAATAAAAGGATGAGTAAAGGACAAATGTAGTCTTTGCCTTTGTGGAGCATATATAAAAAGAGACCCTAAATAATGACAAGAAGTAATGTAAAATTGTAACTGAGACAAGTACTAAGAAGGAAAAGTGAAAGGCAAAAATAAAAATAATAACAGCAATAATAACCATATTAGCTAACAGCTCTTATTCCTATACTGTAGGGGTACAGACTGAGAGATGTGACCTAGGGAGGGAGTTCTGAAGTTTTGGCTGAGATCTGAAAGGAGAGAAAGAGTTGATCAGGGGACAGTGAGGCAGAAGCGTAGATAGCCTGAAGAGGGAAAAACTTGTGGCAAATACCTGTGGTGGAAAGCGGCCTAGACAGGCCTGGAAGAAGGACAAGTGTGACTGGAGTGGAGTGAGAGTGAAGCTACAGATAGCTGTGATTACAATTAATATTCACTAATTAAAACTCTGAATTGAAAATCAAATTTTTCTTTAAGCCTGTAAGTTCAACACAAAGCATTATTATTCTATTCATAAATCCAGTATTTTTGCACAAAATAAAAAAATCACTTTCACTTGTTCTTTGATGGGCTTTTAACAGACTTTCCCTTAAATTTTACTCTAAACACATTTAGAAATTTAATAAAATTGATTCCTGTAAACATTTTAAATTCTTGACAGAGTAATCTTACATAACTAACAAGCTAAATGTTTCTAAGCCTTATAGCAATGCTTATAAATGTAACCAAAATTATAGTGGTAATAAATCACATTTTGATAAAGATTTAAATACACATAGCAAAATTATCTTGCTCCTTTCAGTAGTTTAATAATAATTGAACATTTAAAGTTAAAGATATAATTTCAGGATCTCTAATAGGCTGATTCCTATTAAATATTTCAAATCCTTTAAGTTATAAACACAGGTTATCATGATAATAATGTATTCCTAAATGTATTCCTAAAATGAAAACAGTTGTTTATTGAGCATTTGATTTGCTTTGAAATTTATATACTTATTTCTATATCTTATAGACCGTTTGGGTTGCCAGATTTAGCTAATAAAATAGGATGACTATTAAGTTTGAATTTCAGATGAACAACTAATAACTTTTTAGAAACTAAAATTTAATGTAGCTGGGCATCCTGTATTTTTTCTGGCAACCCTACTAGGTTTGCAAAATCACTTACACAACTAGGAAAGCAGAGTTACCATCTCTGACATGCTGCAGTTACTTGGTCACAGATTGTGGCCATAATATTGTTATAGGGTCAAAGATTTGTGACCATAATATGGTTACAGATTAGGGATCCTAGTCAGAAATTAGAGAACTGGGTGCTACTTAACATGCTGAGTTATTTCAAATTACCTGAATTTGACCTGTTATGTCAATGGTGACCCCAAGCCCATGCATTTTAACTGGGATATAGTTTTGCAGTCTTGGAAATCACAGGTTCTTTGGCTTAGATTTTACTGTTACCTAACTTGTATTGTGACTGATTTAAACTTTTTATTTCATTTGAGTGGATAGAATTGTATGATTTGGAGTGACGGAATTCTGTACTACCCAGCCAACCCCTGTCCCAAATATGACCATGGGAGACTTTAGAAGTCACTGGAACAATTTAGCTTTTCCCCCTAAGAGCAATGGGGAGCCACTGAATAGTTTAGGCAACATCATGACATAACCAAATTTTTGTTCTTTTTTTTTTTTAATCACACTGGTTGCTATATGTAGAATAAATAGGAGTTTGAAGTGAGTAACAGAGACCACTTAGGAGGCTTTTGAAGTAGAGGAGCTGAGAGATGATGATGATGAATTTGGTTGATTCTGATGGAGAAACATGATAAATTTGAGCTATTCTACAGGCAGAATCAATAGAGCATGTATAATGGATTATATATAAACAGTAAGAGAAAGAGGTATCAAGCACGACTCTCAGGTGTCTGGTATGAGTGACTAGATGAATATTGACACCATTCATCTAGATAAGAAACAGAAGAGGGAAAGAGAAAGTTGTTTTAAATTTTTGTTTGTTTTGCTCTGTTTTGTTTTTTTTTGTTTTTTTTTTTTTGTTTTTTGGCAAGGGAGGGGAGAAACAATGAGCTCAGTCTGGGTATCCTGAATTGAAGAAACATATGGGCACATAAGTGGTGATGGTCAGCAAACATCTGGAAATGCATTTCTAGATCATCCTTTGGTTTTCAACTATGGTTATAGAATCTAGACCTTCCTGAAGCAACATAATCACAAGTTGTTTTTTCAAAGGCTTTCTACCTTGGCCATGTTTCACAGAAGAAATCTGTAATGTGCAATGTGTCCAAAATAAATTTCAACATTAGAGCTGATGTTCTGACCTTGGGCATTGGTTGGTGGTGGAATTTTTTAAATGTCATTTTAATCGATAGATTCTAGGTTATAACCCTATTTTAAGAATGATGTGTATTTATTTGAACCAATATTCAGGAGAATATTGGTTTACATGACTTAGTCTTGAATTTTGTGCCTCGTTACTCTTTTTAATGATGCTAAGCTATTTAGAAGTAGGTAAATAATAAATCTTTAAGCTTGGATGGCCTGTTTATAATCAATTGACTCCTACCTTCAGGAGATGGGAAATTAATGAACTCTATCCTTTCTGTGACAACAGATTTTACACAGTTCTTTTCAAGTTGTTGTGAAGAATTCCTGTTACTTTCTTCAATTAGCCAGGAATCTTGATGATGTTTTTAACTTCAGGAATCCCTGTTCTTCAAGACATGGGTTTGCAATTTGTGTACTTGCTGGTATGCAGTAGCTTGAAGAAACATTTTGGTCTATTACTTACTTTGTTTTTCCAAGCCCAAACATTATTCATTCTTATTCAGAATAAGTAGTTGGAGCTGTTTATGGAATCTACATTATTTATTCTATTTATTTATTTATTGTGCAGGATATCTTAGGATATTTGCAAGGATAGAGTCCTAAAAATAGCTGTCTCTAAAGTGAACTTTTATAATATGATCCTAATTATTTTGATTTTTATTCAGCTGTGAGAAACTACTCATCTGTTCTATTCAAACTCTTTTTCTGATTACTGAAAATGAGACTATAATTATTATTTATTAACTACCACCAGTACTTTTTCTGGGATACAGAGTATTGCTATTTCTATACAATGCAACTTTTGACTAATTAATTAGAATGTATGCCCATATTATCAAGAATGTTTATCACTATATTTGGAAAGAGAACAAGAACACTTTTAGACTTCTTCCATGTAAATTCTTTGCAGGCCTGGTTCCATAGCGAGTCTGGGCCTTAACAAATCATCTTGAGAGCATACTGCTCACTGATAATAGATGATGAATAACTCTAAGTATTTGATGTCTTGTAACCTGAACTTTTCTTCTGAAATGATGAGTCATTAGCAGAAAATGAAAGATAAACCATTATATCATTAAACAGTTAATCAAATTAGTTGTGATGTAGTTTTCAGGAACCAGGAGAGTATAGCAAGCAACCTTTCCAACCTTGTGATTAGTTTTTGGAGTGCATTGTTAGCTAGAGCAGGATAAAGGGAAGACAATTTCAATCAAAGTTCAATGACATACAATGATCAAGCCAGGGAGTCAGGATCAGACAGAAGAAAAATGAAAAAATCAGGCCTTGAGAACAACAGTTGGGAAGGTAAAATCCAGAGGAAGAGATAACATGTGAGATGCAGGTAATAACCAGAGAGGTCTCAAGAAGAGAGGGAGCAGGTCCAAGTGAGTCTGTAATACTATAAGAGACCATTTTGACTGGGATCAGCATCTATCAATCTATAACCTAGGCTTAAATCTTCCCTTTACACCTGGTCATAGGAAAAGCCCCAAGAGATCATAGGCGCATGTTGAGGGAAGCACAGCAGTATGATAGGAGGCAGATTATGATGGTTACCACTCTGCTCACGCAATTTACTTGTGCCTTCAATGGTGGTAAGTTAAGTTTGACAGCTGGCCATTAGAGGCTCATTAGGCAATTAAGTCAAAAATTAGGCTGTGGTTTTTTTTCCTGAATGACTGACATTATATAGGAGAATAAAAGTGCTGCAACATGGTGGAACAGAGAGTATATGAAGGGAGCCTGGGGGAATTTCCTGGGTTATCCTGTTGTTCTGCAATGCCCAGGAGTAAAGCATAATGGCCCATTACTGAAAGTATACAAGCAGGGAAACTTAGAGCTCAGAACCTTCAAAAATGAAAATTAGATCACATCAACCAGGCACATATCCTAAATAACACGTAGCTGACTACCGGAGGCATTGATAGGTAACAGGAAAAAAATGGCATTTATAAAGCCTTAAGAATTATATATTTTATGCATATTTAATGCAAACAATATTGAACATGAAATGTTTAAATAGAAATATTCCAAACTAGTTTGCCTTGGTTGGTGGTAAACTATATTCCATTGTGTTACCCAGGTAGTATCAGAGCAGTTTACAAAAGGAAAACCTTTTAAATTTGGATATCAAGTAGGAAGAGATTTCCATCCAAAGTGAATAGAAACTCCTGTCTCCTTCCTGCCCTCTCCAACTCTT